>JAKEZK010000008.1:0-508709 GCA_021654155.1 Rhodotorula sp. CC01
CAAAGGACAGCGCAGTACACGTGTCCGAGGAGCCGACGTTGTCGATCGCTGCTGACCAAACGCAAGTCCGAATTTTTTGGGCTGCCCCGAAGTTGCGTCATCTGTCAGCGTCCCGAAGCCTCCTTCTCTTGCTTTACACCATACACTCTGAAGGAAAAATGACCAAGAACGTCGCTGCGTGGATTCCCAAAGCCAAGGCCCAGCTCGAGGTCAAGGAGGCGCCGGACTGGAAAGTGGAGAAGGGCGAAGTTCTCGTCGAGGTGCGCAGCGTCCGTAGCGATGTTCCCTCCAGTCTCTCAACCCTGATCTCGCTATCGTATCGTACAGGTTCACTCCGTCTCGGTCCAGCCGGTCGACTGGAAGGTGCGTCTCTCCGGCGCAATTGGCATACTCGGCGCTGACCCCATTATGTAACTCGCCCAGATCCAAGACTATGACTTTTTCGTCAAGGAATACCCGTTCATCCTCGGAACCGATGTTGCTGGAACGGTCGTCGAGGTCTCCGAGGGCGTGACCAACGTCAAGAAGGGCGACCGAGTTCTCGCGTGAGTCGTACTCCCGCGCTTTCGCCGGCCGGAATCCGGACTGAGTTCAGACGCCCACAGCCACTGCTCCGGTCTCGGAACCGGCCAGGCAAAACACTCGGGATTCCAGAAATACTCGGTCGTCAGCGCGCTCCTCACCTCGCCGATCCCGGATTCGGTCTCGTTCGACGAGGCGACGGTGCTGCCTCTCGCTTTGTCGACCGCCGCCGCCGGTCTGTACCAGAAGGACCACCTCGACTTGCCGCTCCCGAAAGCGGATGCAACGAAACGGGATGTTGGCAAGGGCAAAGTCATCCTCGTCTACGGCGGCTCGTCTTCGGTCGGGTCGGCGGCGATCCAGCTCGCGGTCGCGTCGGGCGTCGCGGTCGTGACGACGTGCTCGCCGGCCAACTTTGACCTGGTCAAGTCGCTCGGTGCCGCCGCCGCGATCGACTACCGCACCGACTCGCTCGTCGACGACGCGGTCCGCGCGATCGAGGCTGCCGGGTCCGAATTCGCCGGCGTGTACGACGCCATCTCGGAGAAGGGCACGGTCGAGAAGAGTGCCGAGATTGCGAGCAAGGCGTTCGGCGGCAAGGGCAAGCTGCACGTCGCGACGACGCTGCCGCCGCCGGAAAAGGTCGCCGATGGCGTCAAGGCCGCCGGAGGTGGGTCGTGGTGTTTGCGCGTTCGGGCGATTTGACGACTGATCTGACCTACCGCTCCACAGTGTTTGCCCTCGACATCCTGTTCAAGGAGGACGCGCGGATCGCCAAGGCGGTCTACCTCGACTTTGTCCCGAAAGCGCTCCAGAACGGCTCGCTCAAGCCGAAGCCGGACCCGCTCGTCGTCGGCAAAGGGCTCGGAAAGGTTCAGGAGGGCTTGAATGTCCAGAAGAAGGGAGTGAGCGCGAAAAAGGTTGTCGTGACCGACATTGCCTCCGCCTGAAACCCGGGCGGGCGCACCTGTTCATAGCCAGTCCACTTTCTTTATGCCGGCATTTGTAGCGCCGATATCGTGTCATGTGAGACTTTCTGTCGAGAATGACTTTGGCCTCACCCGAATCGGTGAAGGAAGAGCTTCAGAGTCCACGTCGGTGGGTGGCGTCGCGAGACCTTCTAGGGCGATGCTCCTGCGGTCCGTTCGCAGGCATCACGTACTACAGTAGCAAGCTGAATTCGGCGTCTCTGCCCAAGCTATGCGAGGACGTTGTGCAGCCGCGCTCCTCTGCGCGTGCATTTTCTCGCCACTCTCCTCCGACTCAACCGTCGTCCGAACCGCAACTCTTCACTTTTTCCCCGATACGGCGCGTCAAGCACCTCGGACCTACGGCATGGGTGACTCTCTTGTACAGCTGTAGCGTCTGCCTCTGCGATACATTTGAAACGGTTCCGATTTTGCGCTCGCCTCTCGTTCAAACTCTGGGAACAGATGCGGAAAAGCGGTATTCAAAACGCGACAAAAGCTACGATCGGGAAGAGCTTTACTTCTTCTTCGCGCCAGCCTTCTCAGCGGCCTTGGTGACCTTGCCGCCCTTGCCGTCGGTCTTCTCGACGGCCTTGATGACACCGACGGCGACGGTCTGACGCATGTCACGGACGGCGAAACGTCCGAGGGGCGGGTAGTCCGCGAACGGCTCGACACACATCGGCTTCGACGGGATCATCTTGACGATGGCGGCGTCGCCCGACTTGATGAACTTGGGGAGGTCCTCAACCGACTTGCCCGAACGACGGTCGATCTTCTCGAGGAGGGTGTCGAACTTGCAGGCAATGTGGGCCGTGTGGCAGTCGAGTACGGGCGCGTAGCCGTTGCCGATCTGTCCCGGGTGGTTCATGACGATGACCTGAGCCTTGAACGAGGCAGCCTCCTTGGGCGGGTCGTTCTTCGTGTCACCGCAGACGTTGCCACGACGGATGTCCTTGACCGAGACGTTCTTGACGTTGAAGCCGACGTTGTCACCGGGGAGACCGGCCTCGAGCTGCTCGTGGTGCATCTCGACCGACTTGACCTCGGTGGTGACGTTGGCCGGGGCGAAGACGACGACCATGCCGGCCTTGATCGTGCCGGTCTCGACACGGCCGACCGGCACAGTTCCGATACCGCCGATCTTGTAGACGTCCTGTGGTGATGTAAGTGTAGCGGGTCAGCCAGGAGGAAGCGGAGAAGGAAGGCAAACAGGGAAGACCGAAGCGCACCTGGAGGGGGAGACGGAGGGGCTTGTCGGTCGGGCGCGTGGGGGGCTCGATGGCGTCGATGGCGTCGAGGAGGGTCTTGCCGGTAACCTCGCCCGACTTGGTCTCCTTCTTCCATCCCTTGTACCACGGCATGTTGGTGGTCGCCTCGATCATGTTGTCGCCGTGCCATCCCGAGATGGGGACGAAGGGGACGCCCTTCGGGTTGAACCCGACCTTCTTAATGAAGTTGGACGTCTCCTTGATAATCTCCTCGTAACGCTCCTGCGAGTACTTGCAGGTGTCCATCTTGTTGATGGCGACGATGAGCTGACGGACACCGAGGGTGAAGGCGAGGAGGGCGTGCTCGCGGGTCTGGCCGTCCTTCGAGATACCGGCCTCGAATTCACCAGTGCCCGAGGCGATGATGAGGATGGCGCAGTCGGCCTGCGAGGTACCGGTGATCATGTTCTTAATGAAGTCACGGTGACCCGGGGCGTCGATGACCGTGATCATGTACTGCGGGGTGACAGGTGGTATCAGCGATACTGCGGCGTAATGGAGAGTACGACAGAAAAGACCACGAGACGAGCAGTGGACGCACCTTCGGGGTCTCGAACTTCCAGAGAGCAATGTCGATGGTGATACCACGCTCACGCTCGGCCTTGAGCTTGTCAAGAACCCAGGCGTACTTGAACGAACCTGTCGAGCAGTGTACATGTCAGTGTGCGCACTCGGGAGGCATGTGAGAGGGACGGGGGAGCGAGGAGGCGACGAGATCGGGAGCTGCATCTGAGCACGGCGCCCGATCCGGCCTCCCCGCAGACCTCCCGCCCCCTATGGCGGTGAGAACGCACCCTTGCCGAGCTCGGCGGCCTCCTTCTCGCTATGGGTGGCAAGGAAAGCATAGTCAGTAACGACGTCCGAAGAGCGAGGGACACCGGGATCGCCGATGCGAGGCGAGCGAGTACTCACAACTTCTCGATGGTACGCTTGTCGATACCACCGCACTTGTAGATGAGGTGACCGGTGGTGGTCGACTTGCCGGAGTCGACGTGGCCTGCATAGTGGCGCACACGAAAGAGGCGAGGCGAGGAGAGGGAGAGCGACGTCAGCGGGTGTTCCCTCCGAGCTCGACACAGTGCGGACGAGGAGACTCACCGATGACGACGACGTTAACGTGACCCTTTTCCTTTCCCATCTATGCAGGTGAACGCGTTGCAGAGCGAGCGGGCGCGGTGCGAGAGGGAGGGAAAGGTCAGCTCGGGCGGTTGAAAGAGGTCGAGGCCCCAAAGGTGCAGGCGAACCGTGCGGCGCAGATGGCGACGCGGGGTTGCCGTGGATGCATCGCTGCAAGGGACGGGGAGGGAAACTGAGGCACTCACTGTGTGTAAAGGTGAGAAGTTGTTGGACCGAGTGAGGTGAAGAGAGAAGGAGAAGTCGAGCGCAACTCGGTCGCAGGGAATCGCTCGCTCGCCCGCCCAGCGCCGCGCGCGCGTGGCCTCGCTGCCCTTCAGCTCTCGCCACTCGCGCGGAACAGCTCGGACCCCTTCTTTCTCCCATACTGTACCCCCTCATTCTATTCGCTTCTATCTCATTACAAAAACCCGCCCCCGTCTCCCTCGCTCCCGATCGCCACAGGCAAACTTCTTTTGCCGACAACCACATGTCCAAGTCACCAGTACCCCGCTTCAACCCCAGCTTGCCTCTGGCTCGATCTGGCCTGCCCGCGCCATCCGCGGAGTCTCTAGAGTGCCTCACTTCGCCATCGCTTCCAGTCACGCTGCTCGCTTCTCCCAATTTGCTTTTCGCATCCATATACTGTATCGCTCGCTCCGCCACCCTCCGCAGCACTGGTACAGACCTGAACACTTTTTGCTTTTCGATCTCTCGCGGTCAACTGTAGCGCCGGCAAGAGAACGGACTCTCCTACATACTCTCTCACGCTCAGAATTGTTCCCTCATCCTCTCCCCTGGCTATGTGCCTTTCGCTTTCCCTAGCTAGTTACGCTCTCTTCAATTGATCGGATGCGGCTTTCCCTCCCGGGGATATTAGACTCTCCGGATGCGATTGTGTCGAGTGACTAGTTTGCCTCCCCCAAGATTTCGAGTGGCGAAAAGCCTGTCCGACGCTACCGAATTCCCTCGCTCCGACGCGGTAGCGCCACTGAGTTTGCGAGACGTCGACTCTCGCGTAGGCCAAAGACACTACTTGCAAGGAGGGTGCGCGAGAAAACGATCGTAGTTGTTGTTGCAAGTGGATCCGAAAAGAGAGACAATGCGATACTTGCGACCAACACACGGAGAATGGGATGCATCGAAGAGAGGAGACACGGAAACATGACGAGCGGAGAGGGTGCGAGGTGGGCGCCTGGCAGAGGATCAAGTCTCTCCCATCTTGGCGCTCTCGCTCTCCAAAGAGGTCGCGCGCGAGAGAGAGAAAAAGATCCGGCTCGGAACACCCGCCTTTACTTGCCCCCGAGCGCAGCGAGCTCCTTGCGGAGTTCCGCCTCCGACTCGAGCTTCTTGTGCTGCGTCAACTCGAGCTTCTCGCCCGCCGCCTTCTTGACCTTAAGCTGGTCGATCGCCGTCAACTTTTTCACGATCGCGCGCCGCTTCTTGTCCTCGGGCGACAGGGCACCAGCAGCAGCCTCGACCTCGGCCGCGGTCGGCTCGGCGGCAGCGGCAGCGGGGGCGACGTGCGGGACGGCAGGCGGCAACGACGGCGTCGCAGCACCGGATCCAGGTGCGGAATCAGACGCCGAGACGTCACCACCCTGCTGCTGCTGGCCCTTCTTGTTGCCGCCCTTCTTCTTGCGCCGGTTCGCGAGCGGGTCCTCGGCGTTCGGGGCCGCACCGGGCGGAGCACCCGGGATCGCGCGCCGGTTCCCTCGCTGCGAGAAGCCGCCGTTGCCGGCACCGTTCGCGGTCCGAGAATGCGGGAACAAGTCGGCGCCGTTCGAGCCCGTGTAGGCTGCGCCGCCTTCGTCCTCGCGCTTGTAGATGTTCGAGGTGACGGTGCCGCGAGCATGAGGAGGACGGTAAGCACCGGCGGCAGCGGCGGGCTTGGCGACCGGCGCGGACGCGACCGAGATGGAAGCTGCGGGTGCAGGTTCGAGCGGACCGCTCATCGGGTACCAACCCGGGTTCGACGGCCGCCAGGAAGCCTGTTCCGAGAAATTTGTCAGCGTTTGATCCCGACACGAGCCATAACGCGCGCGACTTGCCTGGTACAACTCCTCGACCTGCTCGTAGTGAACCAAGACTCCGGTAAAGTGGTGGATCTTGATGCCGTTGTCGACTCGCAGACGCGGACTGAGGGTCGCACACATGAGATACCGGCCGTCGGGACTCCACTCGCAGTGAACCGTATTCGGCGCCTCGAACGACGTCACCTTCTTGAGCGTCTGACGGTCGTAGATGTCGACCTGGCCAGCCAGGTTACCGAAACCGGCAACGCAGAGGAGGCGACCTTGCGGGTTGTACGAAAGGAAGTTGCGCGGGTTCAGGCCAAAGTCGTTGATCATCTTGACGCGAGCATCAAAGATGACAGTCTTTGCCGGCATGTCTGCGGACAATGGACTCGCGTGAGCGTACTGTGAAAAGGGGGCGGACCTCGAGGCAAGAAGCTTACAGCCGTAGGTGACGGCGAACTCGCGGTCGTTCGGCGACCAGGCAAAGTCGTGAATACCACCCTCCTTGTCTGCGGGACAAGAGGCAAAGCGCGTCAGAGTTTGAGAGATACCGACGAACACCAGAGAACGGAGACAGCAGCGCACCGAGAGTCACTCGGCAGTCGAACTGGCCGGCCGAGTTCATCAGGTACAGGTTCGATTCGCCGTAGTACGATTTGCCCGTCTTGTCGACGTCCGTCTGGGTCAAGAAGAGCAAGTTGGTGCCAGACTTGTTCCACTTCATCTGCACCTTGTCGGCCTTGTAGAAGGTCTTGCTTCCGGACGGGATCGCAAGAGTTCCGAGACCGTGGATCTTGACGGAAGCGGGAGCGCCCTGCCGGTTTCACGGCTGCTCAGCCAACGGATCCTGGAAGAGCGCTCGAGCGAAAAAGAAGAAACTCCGCACCTTCTTCTCGGCGACAAACATGGCCACGTTCGCGTTCTGGCCCGGGGAGAGGCTGACGCTCGTGACGCCCTCGAGGCGAACCTTGTCGACGATGCCAGCCGACCAGTCGCGCGGGTTGTACACGTGAACCTCATTGGTGACGCATCGGATAGCCTTGGATTCGTCCGACGTGTACTGGAGGTGCCTGTTATCGGTATTTGCCGTCAGCTTTGCATCTCGGCGCCGATCCCAGTTCCAGCAGCACTTGACTGACCAGTTCTCAATCGACTTTTGCGAGAAGCCTGCGATTTCCTGGCCCGACCGCACGTCGTAGACCTTCAAGTTCAGATGAGGCGGCTCGCCCTCTGCGGGCTTGACTGTCGAGCGCAGGCGATCAGGTGGTCAGCTGAGATCGTGGCGAGTCCGTCTCTTCAGTGCAGACCACTCACCTTGCCGTTCCCACGCTTGAACCTGAGTTCCGAGAGGCGATAGGAAGATGTCGAGAACGCCCTTGGCCGGAATCTGAGAGACGACTGCACCGTTCTGAGAGTCGACAACCTCGATGCTGTGAAAAGGCGCTCTCGTCAGAGTGAGCCTTTCCTGGGGAACTCGGTTGCCGTTCACACCCGAAGAGACGTACGTGGAGTTGGAGACGGAAGCGAATAACCGTCCATCGTCAGAATACCGGTACGTCTTGACGCCAGGCCTGCCGACGGGGAGGGGCGCGAAGGAAAGGAGCGAGGTTAGCGAGGCCGACACTCTGCAGGGTGCGCTCTCCCCCACTATAGCCTCCATTTCTTCTTCTGAGCTCCCTGCTTCCGCCCGAAGAGATGACGCGGCGCGGAGTGCCCGACAAGCGCATCGCGCGCGAGGTGGCCCCGGGCTCTCGACAGCTGGCGTGCTGACTCACGTTTGGAAGGTGGCGAGAGAATTCCAATGGGGCGGCCCTGACACGATTCCAAGCTGCTTCTGCGAGCGGACTGCAGTATAGTCGAGAGCACCGGCGAGGGCGATCAGCGACGCGAGACGGGAGGCGAGAACGGGCGATGAACGGATTCGCCGTGGTCCTTGACGTTCTCGGGAGCAGCTGGCTTACCTGCGTACTGCAAAGGTGGTGCTGCCATGGTCTAGACTAGTGTAGACGGGGACGAGTCTGTTGCGAGGGCGGTGCAGCACGAATCGAGTGCTTGAGGAGGCGATGAGCTCAAGTCCCGACTGGACAAAGTGCAAGGAGCTGTAGCGAGACCGGTCTGGCACAACTGAATGTAGCAGAGCGCGTAGCTGCCGACGCACGGACGAGCAGGCGAATGAGCAGACGCTCAGAAAGCGCCGTTGTTCCAGCGCAACCTCGTCCTCTTTGCTCCAACAAGTCAGTTTGCAGCACACATTCACCGAAGAAAGGACCGCTAAAAACGCTACCTTGACTGGCGCCCGTGCAGACCGGACACCCGCCCAGCGCACGCTCTCTCCGACGCG
The DNA here is from genome assembly GCA_021654155.1 of Rhodotorula sp. CC01. Lineage (NCBI taxonomy): Eukaryota > Fungi > Basidiomycota > Microbotryomycetes > Sporidiobolales > Sporidiobolaceae > Rhodotorula > Rhodotorula sp. CC01. The sequence goes on from JAKEZK010000008.1 coordinate 8,234, forward strand.
ATCCGACAGGCTCACTGCTCTTCGATTGCTTGCGGCTTCTCGTCCTTATTGCCCGGCCGGAATGGACAAGGGCTCGCTCTCACTGGCTTGCGCACTCCGATACTGCTGTTCCGCATCTCCTCCGGAATCAAAGGCGAGGTCCGAGGCGCATCTATCGCCGGAGCGGTCTGTCGACTGAGTACGCTCGGCCGAGGTTTCCTCGCCGGCAAATCTCTGCAGCCACTCGGGTTCAGTGACGGGTGTCTCCAGAAAGGAAGCTCATGTGACTCGCTCGACACCCTCCTCGAGAAGATCGACCGTCGTTCGGGCAAGTCGGTCGAGGACCTCCCCAAGTTCATCAAGTCGGGCGACGCCGCCATCGTCAAGATGATCCCGTCGAAGCCGATGTGTGTCGAGCCGTTCTCGGACTACCCGCCCCTCGGACGTTTCGCCGTCCGTGACATGCGTCAGACCGTCGCCGTCGGTGTCATCAAGGCCGTCGAGAAGACCGACGGCAAGGGCGGCAAGGTCACCGAGGCCGCTGAGAAGGGTTCGTCCTCCCACAGAATTTAGCCGCAGATTTGACGCGGACGATGCTGACTCTGAATCTCCTCTTCCCCCCCTCGCGCTTTTCCGCCTATTTTTTTTTCTTGAACAGCCGGCGCCAAGAAGAAGTAAAGCTCTTCGCCACGCACCCAGTAGCTTTTGTCGCGTTTTGAATACCGCTTTTCCGCAGCTGTTTTCGCAAGCTGAGCAACGAGCCGAGTCCGAAGGAAGAGTGACGCCTCCCCTCGAGCAGTCAGCTTGCGTCGCGAATTGGACCACTAGAGGGGAGGCACTGCGAGCTCGAACGTGAGGATCCGTTTCCATTGTGCCAAAAGGCGAGGATCACGCACCTACACCTTGGGCACTATACTGACAAGTTCTGCGCATCGAGGCAGAGTTGCGCACACTCGAGTCGGAAAGTTGGCGAAGAGAGAAGGCGCACGCGCGCGAAACCAGCTCGGCTGTATCAGATTCCTTTGAAGTAGGGTTGGCCAGAAACGCAGAGTCAGGACGGGTGGAAGGATTCGCGGCGGGTGCAGCTTGTTGTACCTGTGAGCGGATGCAAAGAGCATCGTCGGACGTTCCCAGAGACGGAAATTGGACGCCACCGACGCGGACTCTGAAGCTCTTCCTTCACCGACTCGGAAGAGGCAAAAGTCTCTCTGGACAGAAAGTCTCACATGACAAGATGGCGGCGCTGCACATGCCGGGGGAAAGAAAGTGGACTGGCTATGAACAGGTGCGCCCACCCGCCTTTCAGGCGGACGCAATGTCGGACACGACAACCTTTTTCGCGCTCACTCCCTTCTTCTGGACATTCAAGCCCTCCTGAACCTTTCCGAGCCCTTTGCCGACGACGAGCGGGTCCGGCTTCGGCTTGAGCGAGCCGTTCTGGAGCGCTTTCGGGACAAAGTCGAGGTAGACCGCCTTGGCGATCCGCGCGTCCTCCTTGAACAGGATGTCGAGGGCAAACACTGTGGAGCGGTAGGTCAGAACAGTCTTCAAATCGCCCGGACGCGCAAACACCCGCGACCCACCTCCGGCGGCCTTGACGCCGTCGGCGACCTTTTCCGGCGGCGGCAGCGTCGTCGCGACGTGCAGCTTGCCCTTGCCGCCGAACGCCTTGCTCGCAATCTCGGCACTCTTCTCGACCGTGCCCTTCTCCGAGATGGCGTCGTACACGCCGGCGAATTCGGACCCGGCAGCCTCGATCGCGCGGACCGCGTCGTCGACGAGCGAGTCGGTGCGGTAGTCGATCGCGGCGGCGGCGCCGAGCGACTTGACCAGGTCAAAGTTGGCCGGCGAACACGTCGTCACGACCGCGACGCCCGACGCGACCGCGAGCTGGATCGCCGCCGACCCGACCGAAGACGAGCCGCCGTAGACGAGGATGACTTTGCCCTTGCCGCCATCCCGTTTCGCTGCATCCGCTTTCGGGAGCGGCAAGTCGAGGTGGTCCTTCTGGTACAGACCGGCGGCGGCGGTCGACGAAGCGAGAGGCAGCACCGTCGCCTCATCGAACGAGACCGAATCCGGGATCGGCGAGGTGAGGAGCGCGCTGACGACCGAGTATTTCTGGAACCCCGAGTGTTTTGCCTGGCCGGTTCCGAGACCGGAGCAGTGGCTGTGGGCGTCTGAACTCAGTCCGGATTCCGGCCGGCGAGAGGAGAGAGTGCCACTTACGCAAGAACTCGGTCGCCCTTCTTGACGTTGGTCACGCCCTCGGAGACCTCAACGACCGTTCCGGCGACGTCGGTTCCGAGGATGAACGGGTATTCCTTGACGAAAAAGTCATAGTCTTGGATCTGGGCGAGTTATATGATGGGGTCAGTGCCGAATGTGCCGAGTGCGCCGGAGAGACGCACCTTCCAGTCGACCGGCTGGACCGAGACCGAGTGAACCTGTACGATACGATAGCGAGATCAGGGTCGAGGGACTGGAGGGAACATCGCTACAGACGGCGCGCACCTTGACGAGAACTTCGCCCTTGTCCACTTTCCAGTCGGGCGCCTCCTTGACCTCGAGCTGGGCCTTGGCTTTGGGGATCCACGCAGCGACGTTCTTGATCATTTTCTCTTCAGAGTGTATGGTAAGAGAAGGTGGCTTTGGGACGCTGACAGATGACGCAACTTCGGGGCAGCCAAAAATTCGGACTTGCGTTTGGTCAGCAGCGATCGACAACGTCGGCTCCTCGGACACGTGTACTGCGCTGTCCTTTGAAACCCCATATAGGTCAACCGGGGTCCCTTGCGCACTCTTCCTTGCGAGACCTTCGAACCCGGAAACGAGTCCGCCATCGCAGGACAGCGGAAACCAAAAATACCACAAAATTTAGAGCGCAGCGCTCAGCCAAAGACGACATCTTAGCGCCCCCAATGGACGAAAGGAAAGCGGAGTGTTACATATTGGCGCAATGCATCACAGAAGACCAAGCCGCTCGCGTCTGACCCGTTCAGGCGGCGCCGCCCGAGAGTTTCTTGCCCTTGACGCTGAGATTCCGGATCATCAGCGCAGACAAGGACGTGAGGCCACCTGCAGATAGAAACGAAGTGAGCTACGGGTGCGGAACATAGGCATACAAGAAAATGCCCTTTACCGGCGGGAACGGCGATGATAAAGACGTTCCGCAGCGCGAGAACGTAAGCGTGGACCACCCCGGGCTGCAACTCCTTCGGGAGCTCTGGAATGGCCTGCGGTGTGGATCATGGTGCGAAAGTGTGTCTGCGGAAGGAGTCAGGGGCGCGCTCACCTGCACCGAGTTGCGGACGAGCAAGTATGGCGCGTCCGGGGCAAACTCCCGGAGAGAGCTCGACAGCTTGGTCCCAAAGACGGACGAGGCGATCGCAATACCGATCGTGCCGCCGACTGGTTCATTGTGAAAAATCAGTTTCTGAGGGTCTGTTGGATACATGGGGAGCAACCGGCGACTCACCAAGCTGTGAGAAGGAGACCTGTCGCGATCAAGCCGGCGGGTCAGTTTCTGCGGCTCTCTTCGGACGATCTCTTCGGACGAAATTACCAAGGCAGTCTTTTGCGGAATCTGGTCTTCGTCGTGACAGTCGGCTTGGACCTGGCGAGAAAGTGCCTTCCGGTTAGGTCCGGGTTCCAGGAGAGAGACACGTCGGAGAAAGCTTGCCGCAATGATCGGATTCTGGAGGACCAGACCGACGCCCATCGAGAGTACCTGCGAGGGAGGAGGTCAGCGCGACTCTTAAAGAGTCAGATGGACACGTCATCACCTACAATTTGGAAGCCAATCAGGCGCGACATTGGTGTAAACTCGGTCACGGTGTACAGGAGCCCACCGCCGACGCAGCAAAAGAGCGGGCCGACCACGAGGTGGGAAAGTGCCGAAATTGTCAGGTAAGAATGCTACAAGAAGTGATCAAGAAAGGATATAGGCAGTGCGCCAAGGGAGGAGGGAAAGTCTCCCAAGCCAAACACACGACGGACCGAGAGAGCGAGAGTGTTAACAGAGAAACCACAAAGCGCAGTCAGGCCCGAGACTTCCGGTTTCGCCTAAGAACGAGCGAGAGTGTCGAAAGGACGTGAGCCGTGAAGCGGAACGCCAGTCGCTCAGCCGGACTCTGCCGCCGTACATCTTCCTCTTCGCGGGGTACAGCGTTATCCTTCGGTTTCTCTTCGGTCATCTTGACGATTGCTTCGACAGCATGTTCGACGGCACCCTCGACAGTCGTCCTGGCGGTGTGCTTGAAAACTGGCCTGGCGTAAGGGAAGGGCGCATTTGGGGGATTTCGCCCGGCGCGGATGGCAGCGGCCCACGACTCGGGTTTCGCGGCGACGGCGGCGGCCACCCCGTCCTCAAAGTCCTCGCCGGCCAACTCGGCTTCGCGCCTCTCCATCGGTACCTCCCCCGGCGCCCATCCGTTGATCTCGGCGATACGCGCCGACTCGAGGTACTCGTCCAAGCTCTGGGAAGGGAGCGAGAGCGAAATCAGCGAGCTCGCAGTCGAGATAGCGAGACCGACCGGAAGCACCGAGAGAGCCCGACCGTTAGGAATAACTGACCTCAACACAGTGCAAGTCGGGCTCGTTTTGCAAGACTTCGTCAAGCGGGACATTGCTGCGCTCCAAGTTGATGTCTTCCGCTGAGTGGAAATCTTTTGGCAGGTTGAGACTTTCCTCGCGTCTGCATCGGGCAGTACGAGATTCAGCTCACACCGTCGGTCGGAAGGGGAACTTCCACGTACTCGAGCATGCGCTGTATCTCCATCCGCAGAGCCTTAGCCATAATTTCCCGCTTCTTCAAGCCCGCTGCTTGCATACCTTTCCATGTACGCCCTCACTGCCGGCGGCGAGCGCACGTAGCGATCAACGAAGCGCCGATGGCCCCGGTTCATGAGGGTGCTGTTCAGCCGGGTCCAGTGCGTGGGGAGGTCAGTCGCGTCGCTGAGAGTGGACGAGGAACGCTGGGACATGTCAGCGTAGCAAGACTGGCAAGTAGAAGGGGATTCCCGGCGATTGAAGTGTGTGCCGACATGGGGGAAGAGTCCCCATCCGGCAGAACTCCCATCCTGGACAGGAGTCTCGAAATCGATATCGATCTTGCGGGCAGGAGGCGCGTGCAGGGCCGCCTCGCCCGAGAAATTCCGACGTTGAGCCGGGTGCGGCGGAGCGCCGGAGCAAAGAAGGGGCAGCGAACGCAAAGCCGGATGAAACCGCTCTCGGAACCCGTATAGCGTGCGGCACGGTTTGCATACACTGTTGCGGGCTGCACCGACCTCCGCTGCGATAGCCTCAGAATGTGCCTGTGGTGGGATACGTCCGCCCCGCGCGGCGCGTGCGTGCGTGCGTGATGCCGGAGCGCCGCGGGCGAGGTGAGAGTCCTGGATCAGCGCACGAATGCCTCCATCAGACCCTGCACCTGGTACCGCCGCGTCTTATGCCGGTCGCCCTGATCTGCCCCTCATAGTCGATACTGACGCAGCGACGTGGAGCGACTTGAAGACGGCTGGCAAGCGAGAGCGTCGTTGGACGAATTCGTTCGTAAGTCAAGCACCGTTAGATAGCCTCGCAAGCCTCACAAGCCCTAGAGCAGAAGCGGTGAATCGTGAAGCACCTTCATCGTTGAAGTTCGGCTCGGAGTCGGAGTCGGAGTCGCGCGCTCGAGATGGGCACAGGCGCCGCAGAAGCCAGGAGACCGGGGTAAGCTATTCAGGAAGGCGAGAAGCAGTCTGAGCGCGCCACCGTCGCCTTGAGAGACCGTGGACACATCAGGAGCCGGTCGGGCGTCAAGAGGTGTCGTCGCTGGCGTCCATCTCTTGCGAATTTTGCAATTTTACTCGATGAATGCACGGAATCGATACGTTGTTCTGAGCGGGGCGAAAATCCGCCGAACCCCGAGAAAGGCGAGTAAGGGCGTTTGGCAGCTCGGAGAGACAGACGCCGTGCTCTCTTTGCGCGCATCAGCAATTTCAACATGCTTCAGTATTGCAGTCTCTTCGGAGATCATGATCCTGACTATTGTGCATTGTCAAGCTACGATACAGTGCTACGTGGAAAATGCGGGAGGTAATGCTACATGATGCGGTCGAGAAATGAGAGGCGAATGTGAAAGTCGTTCAGACCAAACCGGAACCAATATACATCGATTGGTCGAAAGAGAGTGACAAGAAAGAGCACGATGGGCACGATACCTTTGCCTACGGCCACGAGTGGCGCCCGAAGAAATGCAAGGGCATCGCCGCCTCGTCAAAGTTCTCTGATCCGCCGCCGAGGTGCTCGACGGGCGCGGGTGCGATATCGCGGGCATACCTCGGCACGAACGGGTCCGGGAGGCGAAACTGACGAGGTAAAGCCGGTCCGGCGATCACGTTTGCGGCTTGGGCAGATTCCTCCGGGATCGGAGCGGGATAGAGGGAGGAGAGCGCCTCGCCGTGTGGAGCAATGTGAAGGTATTCTTGGTGCGTCGGGAAGGGATACTCGACAGTCGAGTACGAAGGTCCGGCTGCGATGTCTCGAGGCGAGACGCAGGGTTCGGCTGGCGAGGCGAGCGTATCGAACGCGGTGGCGCTCGCGTCTTCCTCCCCCTCCTCCTGCGCGACAGAGTCGTCGTAGGCGTCCTGCAGGTCGCCGGAATAAGGGGCGCCGGAGTATGGTGCGTCAGGACAGTAAAGAGGAGGAACGAAGGGGAGATCATTGCTCGTGGTGGAGGGAGGATGGTAATGAGAGTGCGACGGCGGTGCACTAGGATCCGAATGAGCGTTATTTTGGCGAAGGCGAGGATCCGAATGAGCGTCGTTATGGAGAAGGTGAGATTGAGAGTGCGTGGCCGGCAGAGTCTGCGGAAAAGTCGGGAAGACGCGCGGCTGGAAGTCGACTTGCTCGACGGCGGGCGGGACCTCGAAGCGGCGTTCTCCTGGAGGGGAGGGAGCTGGTGCCCAGAATCACGTCAGTGGTGTATATAGACGCGCAACGTATACGAGAAGCCACGCACGCGAGAGACTGGTTGACGCCATGCGGTCCGTCAAGTCCCTGCTCGGTTCCTCAGAAGTGGTCGCCTCGGGCGACGCCGATTCAGTCCCCTGCTGCTCGGAGCCGCCGTCGGGAGTCGCTCCCGTCGCTTTCAAGAGAGCATCGAGTGCGCGCGTGCCCGACCGGAACCTCGGGAGGTAGTCTTGCGGCTGGAAAGGCGTCGGCGGGGGGCGAGGTTCGCTCGGAACGGCGTAGATGCTGTAGCTGCAGCGATGTTCCGGATGAGCGCGCTGGAAGCGCGTGCAGGCTCCGCAGGTCGGGCGCGCCAAGTCGCAGGAGACCTAGTACGAGCAGAACCCAGGATTGAAGAGTTAGTCGGAGGGTTGAGAAGGTCGACGGGGACGAGGTGCTCGCTCGCTCACCTTGCGCTTGTAGCAAGGATCGCAGACTCGCTGGGGGCGCGACGACGACGCGACTCCTCTTCCCCGGCGTCCCATGGCCACGACAGCCGGCATAGCGTTTTACATGCGAGTGAGGGGTTGGAGGGAGGTCGGGAGCGGAGACTCACTTCCTCCAGGTCGAACCAGAAGGGAAATCTCCTCCAACCGCGCGGCCCTTGAGAACGTGTGCGCAGCTTTCGGCAAGTGCCGTCAGCGGGAGAGCTAGTCGTCAGTCAGCCTGCGCAAAGAGGCTGCATCTCGGCCGGGCGCGATCTCCCGATGAGATGGTCTCAGGAAGGCCCAAAAGAATGATGCATACACCCAGACAGTTTTACAAGGACGTGTTCTTTTGCAGAAACTCGAGCGTGAGTTCGAATGCGACAAACTGTTTGGGACCCGAGGTCAGCGGCTGGTCCCGGTAGGGGGCGTTTCGTAGGGGGACGGCTCACGGTTGCTGCTGCGGCCGGCACACTGTAGGCGCCAATGGGGGGAGTTTATGGGGGGTCAGCGTGTGTCCAAGACCACTTGAGCGAAGCGCGGGCAGTACATACGCCCTGAGATCTGTCATGCGCGGCAAAATTCGGTCAGCAAGGCGATCTTTCAGACGCGGGGGCGTCGGAACACGCACAAGTCGGTGTGAGACCGGCGACAAAAGCTCTGGCACCTTCTCGTCGGTAAATGTCGCGGAAGGTGTTGACGATGTAGTTGGCGCCGCGCGGAGGTTGCTCGGCGTTCTGGATGCGAGACTTGACGACATCTGCAGCGACGGGGGGGGGGGGGCTCGTTTCAGCGAGAGTTGCTGCAGCCTGGACACAATACGACTCACCGAGAGGGTAGCTATGCGTGCGTCAAGGCGAGGACCAGGTCAGTCTGAGATCGGAAACGGGTCAAAACCACGAATGAACCAGGCCCACCAAGCAGTCCAGTAGCCGAGACCTCCGATCCCGCCAGCAGTGAGCGTCGCCCATACGGGCAAAGTCGTCGTGTTAAGCTGCTTCTGCAGCTTGCGCTTCGAAAACTCGTAGCCGGCGTAGAAGCCTGTGCGTCAAGATCGAAGAGAGAGCGCGTCAGATCATGCAGAAGCGCGAGCGGCATCGAGACACTCGCCTGCATAAGCCGGGATCTCGCGAACGAACGTGATCTGTTGGAGATGGGGACTTCTGTCAGTTCGAACGGCCGAAACGGGGATGGCCTCCGCTCTGCGGACTGCCGCAAAGCAGCGGCGCTTACCCAGTATCCGCGCATGATGCCATTCTTCCATCCATACTTGGTATACATCTCGCCGACGATGTCCCGGAGCCTCTTTGGGTTCGGTCCGTACTGTGCTTGCAGTCGAACCTGCATTTCCACCGCCGCGAATGTCAGCTGCTGGAGGACCCGCTGGCGGATTTGAGGCGTCGAGGACCCGCCTTGAACATCTCGACCGGGCTTGCGAGTACTGCCTGAACGGCACCGGCAAGAGCTCCAGCACCGGCTACCTGGGCGATCGAAAGACGGTCCGGGTACGGCGAGATAAGCCGGCGGGCGGTGGTGTTGGCGGCAAAGAGGAGCGAGTTGACGGCGGCAATGCCGACCAAAGGCGGCGTGACACCTGGCGGACTAGATATGTCAGCCCGTTCTGTTCAATACGAGGGTCACGGATTCTGCCCTCACCTTTGTAGAACGCCAGGATGCCCTCGTTCCGGAACGTCTGCAGGGCGATATCGAGGGTGCCCTTGTACTGGCCGGGCGCGGCGAGCTGAGCGCGCGTCTTGAGGACGTCGAGCGGGTTGCCAGCGATGACCTGGCACATTCCGCCAGCGGATCCAGCGATCAGCGACGCCGGCGTCGACACCGGTCGCGTCGCTGGCGGCGGCTGCGTCGGCAACTCTGTGCGCTCCATGTCGGATCGTCTATAAGCGTCGAGAGTCAAGCTGCGAGCTCCTGTGCTTCCACGAAATCCGGCGTCGGCTTGCCTTTGCAGCTCGCGTCGACTTTTAACTGTTGCCTTTTGACGAACGCGACGAGACCGCGACGGCGAGCCGACGGCCGACGGCACGCCATATTGCGTCTCTTTGCTTCCGATCTATCACTGCTCGGCATACATACTCTAGGCTCGTCTTCCACGCCGCTGTCTCCTGCTTGCAGCGGCCGACATCCTCTGCGAAGGTTTATACCCTATCGCGCGCCAAGCGCGCAGTCGAAACGCTTCAAGGAGGAGGGGTTGACGGCCCAGCTTATCCGTGCCCGGGCTCTCTGCTAGTGACCCAGTGCTTGTAGGCGCTCTCGCTTACGGCGAGCTTTGAGTCTCCTTACGTACAAGGTGTGGCTGCGACCCCCGGCACTTCTTGACCGCACCGTCGACCGCGAGCGATCTCCTCGCCGCTTGCCCGTTCCTTTGCTTGGAAGGCCAGATAATAGCCGTTATACCACGACAGCGGATTCATGTAAACCCCGGCGCAGGCTATCGCCAGGTACCTTGGGCGGGTCGGGGTCAAGCCAACCGCTGCGCGAGCTTGCCCTCCCTCCGCCTCTCGCCCTCGCTCGCCTCTCGGTCGGCGTGGCAGCATGACTCTCGAGTCGGAAGCGGCGGGTAAGAAACTCTCTCTGTTATGACGGCATATCGCTTGGGTCCGGAGCAAAGTCCTCCCGCCGTAAAGCAGGCCGTAGCGCGTGTTCAACGCCTCACTCGGTACTCGGACTCAAGTCTCCTGCTCTGAATTTTTCTGCATCAAAGGGCACTTGCTCAGACAGTTTTCCTGCTATGGAAACAAAGAGGACTCCACCGCTGTAAACACGCGCGCTGCTATTGAAGCCGCCGCCACGTTCACGCGCCAGAGCTCGATGTTACGATATGAGGGCGACTTGGTCTGTCGCAACCTCCGAGGCGCGACCAACGCCTTGTCACGTGTTTCTTGCGGGTCAGTACTGTTACCTATGTCCCAGTCAAGCATCTGCACCGCGAGCGACAAGACGCCTTTTTTCGCGAACGGCAATGAAACAAACTGGGCAGTGATTTGACAACGCAGAATGATATGTTGCTGGTCAGAATTCGCTTGCCTCCCTTAAGAACATCCAAAAAGTCTATAGCTGACAGGTCTGGCAATGACGCCTGCAGCGCCGTCATGAATAACGAGATCTCGCCAGAGCTTTGACAATAAACGCCTGTTATCCGCAGAAGTCTAGCGCGCTACAAGACATCAGGCATCCAATGCGGCGGTATTTTTCAGCGGCACGAGGAGAGGGTCCTCTGTGGCGCAATAGAGGTGTTTTGCTGAAACCCACTGGTTGCAGTTTCTCACTTTCTGAAGATCAAGGGAGGAGATGGACATGTACAGACAATCTCAAGGAGACCAAGGAGACCAAACCCTTCAGTACAAGGCACTGGGGAAGAAGTAAGGCCCTCCGACCGGCAAGCGGGCAGAAAACTGGGCCGGGAACTTCTCATCAGCGTTGGCGATCGCCTCGCCTGAGCTTCGGCTGAGCTTTGAGGGACGTTGGTAGCAACTCACATGCTACCGAGTATCGAAGGGTAGCTTTCGGGAGGTGGGCAAGTCTAAAGACCGATTGGACAGGAACTCCAGTGATTTTCCTTCTTTTCTGGATCGATCATTGACAGCTAATCCTCATCCCCGCCTCGGACAGACTCGCCTCGTCTTTCTTCGGTGCACAATTCCTGCTGCGAGACGTTCTCTGCAGTTACGGGCCACTGGGAGCTCCGAAGCTATGTTCGCAAGCCCGGGGCGGATTCTCAGTAGCGAGAGGGGTAGCAATACTGGCCCGCTTCCTGCTCTTCCGAAGCGCACTCACTCGAGAATGGTACAGATTGGGCCCGCAGCGGGGATGATCGTCCTCTTTCTGGGAAGCATGGCAGGACACGCGTCCATCTCGCTGAGCTGTGTGACAAGCCCGGACTCATCTTGCTGCGCCCGTCTCCTCGTACCTGCAATTGAGACGAGACCGTCAGCGTTTCTGTCGAGTGCGGTCGGGTAGGCCGTTACATCAACTGTGCTGAGATGCGGTGGTGAGGTCTGAAGGCGCGAAAAGGAGGGTGGTAATCGCGGGAAGTGGCGACCCCGCGCTCCTTTCCGTCTCCGGACTATGCTAACTGGCCGGCTGGCTTCAACTGAAACCTAGTTGTGCTTCCTCCTTGTGCTCGACACGCATGCCTATCACGGCTCTCCGATGTTGAGTCAGCTTGCCGCGGCAGGCATCGCTTTCGTCGTGCAAGTTTGTCGAAAGCAGCGGCGACAGACACCTTGCCTGACGTTCTGGCATATAGCCGCACCTTAATTGCCAGTAGCAGGTTGGTGCATGATTCTGATCGCATATGCAGAACGGCGGTAGCAGCGGGGACAGGGAACCTTGTCCGCAGATCGTCCCGCAGAGTTGTCCGCTTGGCGCAGATGTCTCCCAGATATCTCCAAATGCTGGGGGCTTACCCCGAGGCAGCGCTCGACCTCAAAGTCACCCCCCTTGCGTTCTAAAACGACGACTAGCGCCCGCTATGCGCCATCAGAACCTGGGGAGGATGGGCCTTCTCAAACAGTGGGGTTGATTGGCCGCTACGATCACGCGTGAAGAGAGGTTCATGTACGCCACTGTATAGAGCACTCGGTTGGGCTGTCCGAAGTGCACCTCCGGCAAGAGAAAAAGGTGTCAATGTGGCGCTGAGGCGAGTGCGCACGCCCGTGCATCCAATTCTGTCAGCAAGCAGGGCATTTCTACATGGACTGACATCCGCGAGTGTAGCCTTCAGATACAATGTTGTCACTTATGTTGTGCGGTGGAGCACTGTTGTCGCTTATGTCGTGCGCTGGAGTACGCTCCGGCAGCCGCGTACCTCGGTTCGGAACTTTAACCGTCCGACGCCTCGACTTTTCCGGAGAAGAAGAACGGACTTGCTCGCTTGCCTTATTCCTCGCCGCTTCCGACTCGAGAGTCATGCTGCCACGCCGACCGAGAGGCGAGCGAGAGGGCGAGAGGCGGAGGGAGGGCAAGCTCGCGCAGCGGTTGGCTTGACCCCGACCCGCCCAAGGTACCTGGCGATAGCCTGCGCCGGGGTTTACATGAATCCGCTGTCGTGGTATAACGGCTATTATCTTTGCCTTCCAAGCAAAGGAAACGGGTTCGACTCCCGTCGACAGCACCAAAGCAGCACCGTGTGATGTTCTTTTTTTGACGAGCAGGAGCTCCAGATCCCGGCGTCCGGAAACAGTTTCCTCTTTTGTTGCTCCCCTCTGCCAGGGGAGGGTACAGAGACTGCTCTGTCAGATTGGAGATCCAACTGAGTCTAGCACATTAGAGAAGAAGAAAACCCGACGGACTTGCGCATGTCCGGTCAGAGACAAACATTTCCAGCCTGAAACAAAAGCCCAGCTCACCCCAAATGGGCTCTATATGTATACAGAGTGTAGCTCTGCCCTGTACAGTAGGTGTCGCGCTCCGGAATCAGTCAGGGTCTCCCGAGTGCAGAAACAAGAAACCCGGTCAAAGCGTGCGGTGGCGGAAGTCAAGCTGCTCCGCACAAGTTCCGGCCGCCCCGGAGCGCATGTAGCACACGGAGCGAACTACGCAGATCTGCAGGCGGCCGAAAGCGCCCCTACCACAGTACAGTATAGCAACGGGTACAGCCATTTTTCTGGGCTTGATTCCACCTCTGCTTCCCTCGGTGGGATCAGTCTCGACGCGAGCGAGCAGCTGATCAGACTCAGATCTGCGCGCCGCGTCCACCCGCTGTAGCGTATTCGGCGAGCCGCTTCAAAGCTGAGATTACATACAGTATAGGTGTCAGCAGCGGGCGAGACGGCGCAGACGCTTTAGCCCGGAGACGCAAACAGTAAAGTTCCGACTCTTGCATTGCGCGGAGTCGCTCAGACGAACATACATACGCTATATGTTTGACGCTGGTGACTCGCTACATACTGTACAGTAGCATATGAAGAAGTGCTTGTACAGTAGAGCGTATATTGTCATGCATTGCCACTTTGGGTATAGTATGTCCGCAGCCACGTGCAGCTCCTCGGGCACCTCGACAAATTCCGAAGACCCGGCGCCAATCAGCCCTAACATCCCGCTGCCTGCGCCGGGCCCGCAATACTTACAGCTCGAGCTGCAGAGTCATCCTGCGCAGCTCAGGAGCGGCAGGCGTTCCCAGGTCGCTGCGAATGCGAGAACGTCAGCAGCACCATGAGCTGCAGCTTTGAGGAAGTTGATGATCTGCCGAGCTTCGCTGCGCCCTTACGCTTAGCCTTGTTAGTGCGGTTTCAGCTCCGCGCCGACCGGCGGCAGCGGTGAGTGGCGAGAGGAAAGTTGGAGCGTAAGCGCCGTGACGACCTCTTGCAATTAGACGCACGCGCGCGTACAGTACGAGAGTACTGGTCCCTGCGGAGTGCATTCCAGAGTCTGAATCGATGCAAAGTTTGGGAGAGAACGCCCGAGCAGGAACGAGAGAAGAACCGCCGCCGTTACAGTAATGCACACGGTGCGCGCGCGAAGCAGACGAGATGGAGAGCTGATCATCAGCAGCTGCATGTGAAGCAGCCAAGCTTGATGAGGTTAAGAGCTGCGGCGGAACCCGCGCCGGACATGCGCACGCGCGCTCGCGTGGCAGCTTTTCTTGGGGTCGGGCGTGGGACCCCGCGCCGTGGTTTTTTTTCTAAATTCTGATCCCCCAGCGAATCGCGGTCGGGCCCGACTCGCCGCTTCCAGCCAGCCTCGCACCCAAGATTCGCACGTTTGCCCTCGGCGCGGAAGCCGCTGCAGTGCACCGAGCGCAGCAGTGACCTTCACACGAGCCTTGCTACACTCTGGGCAGGCCAGCAGACCTTCGCGAGCGGAGTGTTTCCGGGTGCAGCGAACGGCGGATCACCGACAAAGGCCTCGCCTCCGCTTGCGAAGTCGACTCGCCTCTCGGCAAGACTTCGTCCACGAGGCTGCACAGACACCCGATAGGAGGACAGTGCAGCCACGGTAGCGGTAGGTCTCGGGCACGTGCGCGCGACAACCTTGGTCAAGCGACCCGAGGGGTGCTTGCACGCTCGTCTTTCCGCATTCAAACCTCGATTGGCGAACGGCGACTTCGTCTGCCCTCGCCCTGTAACCCGGTACAAGCGACACAAGTCAAAGGAGCTTCAGAGCCGACACTGCGGCCCCTCGCGCTCGTCTGAACGCAGACCTCTGTCTCGCCAGTCGACGCTGTCCCGCCCACTCTTTGAAAGCGTCACCGTGCACGCGCCCCTCCTCCTTGCCGGCTTTCTCGCTCGTGTACAATGTCGACACGCTCAAGGGATGGAGAGGCACGCTCGCGCCAGCAACAGAGCAGTCACATGTGCGTCGGCCCCGTTTCCTCTTGACGGAAATCCCAAGAGTGATCGACACGGCCCCCTTTTCCCAGGAGAATGAGCGTACAGACCAGTCACTGACGTGTTCTCCCGTGCCTACACTACGATCGATACAGGCTCAAGACGGGGCGGAGAGGGAACCCGTTTTGCAAGGTGCGTGAAACCAGAAACTCAGTCCTTTCGACGCTCAGGCCCTCGTGCTGACGACCGTCTACACTCGCTCTGCGTCAAACCCCCGATATCACACACGACAGGATACGCATGACCTCTTTGCGACGCTGATGGTCTCGCTCGACTTGTCCGAACGAACCCGCTTCTTTCGGACGTACTCGAATGCCTTCACCACCGACGACGCCGCCGCCAACCTCGCTTCCTTGCGCTTCTCGCAGTCCAATCGGACGTCGGACCCGAACGACCCTCAGCGGATCGTGACGACGACCACGACGACCACTTTTTCCATGTCGAGAGAGATCGCAAAGGGGATCTGTCAGCACTTCATGGACGCCCGGTTGATCGAGAATGCGGCAGATCCGTCCAGCAGCACCTTCAAGGATCGAGGGATCTACCAGATAACGCCGAAAGGGTTGCACATCCTCGAACGTTTCATCACGAAAAACGGCATCTCGGCCGACCACCTGATCCCGGTCTTTACCTCGCAACCGATATGCATGAAGCTGCTGCACCTCGAACGACGGCAGAACGACGACGATATCCACATCTCTCGGTCCGTCATCGAAGTCGTCTTCCGACGGTTCGCTGGCGGACGGAGTCCCAACTATGTGACCGAAGCCCACGACCTGCGGACGCAACCGGTCGCGCGTACCTTTAGCGAGAGTGTACGTGCCCCCGACGGGTTCGACCGCGCGAACGGGATCGACCTGCAGGATGTCGTCGAGAAGAACCGAGCCGGTCAGGTCGTCGTCGTCAAGCAGGTCTTTTCGGCGAGCGCCGCAGTCGACTGGCTCCTGAACTACTCGACCTGCTGCTGTCGAGAGGAAGCCGCCGAGTTGCTTGCGCATATGGTCCGGTACGGGCTGATCGCGTTCTATGCTGAGCGTGCGCGCGCCGGAGATCGAGTGACCGTCGTCGAGGTGACGGGCGCGTCGGGACAGTCGGCCGAGTACCGATACGGCCCCCGCGTGCTGTATCGCATCACGGAGGAAGGCCGACTCGTTGCGCAGAACACGGCGGCAGAGGGCGCCGTGGCGGGCAGCGGCGGCAAGGCGACCGAGACCAAGTCGAAGGATACGAGCAAGGCGGCGACGCCGGCGGGGCGGAGCACGCCCAGTACGGGTACGGAGGACGACGTCAAGTCGACACGGAGCTACGACAAGTCTGCGGCCGAGCGACCGTTCGGGGGCGGGACGGGCGTCAGCAGCGCCGAGGGTTCGCTGGCGACTCATCGCGGGATGCGCGAGCTGTTCAAGTCGAACGCGAACGAATCGAGCGGGGCGACGAGCTGGGCCAAGGACCAGCATTCGACCGCGACTCGGCTCCGGGCGATCCTCGACGAGCCGGCGTGGCGGGCCCTGTTTCGAGATTTCCTGCGCGCCAACTACTGCGACGAGAATTTGGCCTTCTGGCTCGACGTCAACGACTTTCGACGGAGGTTCTCGACCACGTCTTCTGCCGTCGGGGCGAGTTCGAAGCGGAAACAGGCCGCGAGCGCGAGCGCGATGGAGGCGCACCAGCAAAACCTCGTCGCCGCCGCGCTGCACATCTACAACACGTACCTCGCCCCCTTGTCTCCGAACGAACTCAACATTGATCACAACCTGCGCGCCGACGTCGTCAACTACGTCAACCGCTCCCTCGCCGAGGTCGGGGTCACGACGCCTGCACTTGGCTCTGGCGGCGTTTCGGTCCCCGTATCGGCCGCTGCCAACTTTGGCTCGGGGCCGCCGCCCGCTTCGATCATGTCGCCGACGACTTCGACTACGTCAAGTGCCACAGTAGCGGAAGGGGCAGAGGGGGCAATACCGCCCTTGCGAGCGACCCAAGTGCAGACGCTGTTGCGGCAGTACGAGCGGATACAGGAACACATCTTCCGCTTGCTTGCGACCGACCAGGTGCCTCGGTTCATCCGGTGCGTCTCCCTTTTCTCTCCCGCCTGTGTTGCTCCTCAAGCGTGGTGCTGATATCGGTGGTCTCCCGTCTTGGCAGGACCGAACCTTTCCTGGCTCTGATCGAAGGCGACTCGCCGGAGATCAAACAGGTCGCTTCCTCGGCGACGACAACGGCGGCGACGACGACGACGTCTGGCGCGTCGAGCGTCGCCAAGGGGGATACGACCGAAGGGCGAAGACTTGCAGCTTCTGAACCCGCCGGAGCTGCGCCCTAGCCCGAGCCGTCTTGTTCCCTCTCCCTAGTTCGCAACTGACGTTGCCGCATATCATGCCCCTCACTCAACGGATCCTAACTGTCCCCCCCCCCCCTCCAACCTCTCTCCCGTTTCCTCTCGTGCACTTTCTCTGTCCTGTTCTTGCCGTCATCTCCATTTCCCTCTCCAACTGTGCTTCTCCCCCTCCGTCACTACTTCCTCTCTCGCAACCGTTTCCTGTGACTGTTTTCGTCTGTCTTCATCAGACCCCCGTCTCTCTCTCTCTGTGTGTGTAACATTCTAGGCCGACTCTCTACGGCTATGCATTCTCCCCTGGCAGATTGTTTCCTCCTCTCTTTCTTTTTTCCCTTTTCCATACTTTTCTTTTCTTCTTGTTCCCGCAACTGGATGCTTCCTGCAATCCTTGTCTAGCTCTGGGAGCGAGTCTGACGGCATACTGTATGCTCGACATGCATGTGAGCGTTTTGCAAGAAGCGCTGGGGCCGGGTCGCGATCAGACGCGTCGACGTGCTGCCGGCGCGTGAAAACCCAGCGGCGCCCTGAGGAGCTCCGTGCACCCGTCTGTCTCGCCCGTGCTCGCTTGAGTGCGCGTACATAAGTGCAGTACTAGTGCACAGGACTGGGAGGGTGTCTGCCAACTCGACTCTGCCCGCTTTAAGGTGCACGCGCCGAGCCTACGACCAGCGGCCAGCCATCTCGTCTCGAAAGGCCTCGACCGCCGCCTTGTCCGATTCACCGCCTCGCTCTGATCACCGCACCCGGGAGAGCAGTCGAGTGCATACAAGAGCAGGTCTCTCGTACATAGTACTCTGTACGTCCAAGCGACCACCCAGCAGCCGACGCCAAGCTGACCTTGGAGCGATCTTTGTGGCGCACAACACCTTTTGCAGCCCGCGATCACACGTCGCGCCGACTCGCTGCACGCCTTCGCACGGCCCAGCAGAGGTGTCTAGCACGAGTTCAGAGCGTGGGATGTACACTACAGATATGAAGGCCGTCGCGAGTACCTCAGCATTGGCCTACCCCGCGACCAAGGATGCTGCCGCGAAAGAGCGAGAGGACAGGCTCCTTGCCGCAAAGAAAAAGGTGAGCCAGGTATGCCCGCGACCATTCCCGAGAACAGCGACTGACTTGATGTACTGGTCAGCTCAAACTGTACCGCGCGAGGACGAACCAGCGCATGTCGGCGACATCGACCCTGAGCGGTTCCGGCAGCTCGCCTTCGACATCGCCGACCAAGTCAATCAGGCGGAGGTCCGGCTTGACTTCATCCATATCCATGCCGTCAGATCTGGCCGCGGCCAAGCACGCGCATCGGCGGAGTCAGTCAAAGAGCGGGTTGCTCGCCGCCATGGGCGGAGACACGCTCGTTGCTGCCAGCACGGGAGCGCACGCGAGGCGCGCGTCTAGGTCCTCGCGCATGTCGAGAAACTCGATCAGCTTCAAGCAGGCGGGGCACGGGCATACAAGATCGCGGGCCAGCATTTCCATGTCCTTTTCGGGTCCCGCTGCTCCGCCACCGCCGCCGGTCAACTCGACTTTGGAGCCATCCGTCGACAGACCCATCACGCCGACGCCCCGAGCGCATCCCGGCGATCGCGTCAACGCGCTCAACACCCCGTCGAGCTGGCTTCATGGCGGTACCATTGGGTTTCCGGCGTCTCCCGACCCCGTCACGCGCCAGTCTCCCGCGACCAACTCGATCTTTCATGCCTCGCCCAACGCGTCCATTCAGGGTGCAGCAGGCCGTCACGGTCGCCACGGCTCTCGACACGCACGGCAGTCGTCCGTCTCCAACTTTCGCGAGTCGATTGACATGATTTCCGGCGGTTCCGTCGCCGACGCGGCCTTGCTCCGACCGTCCATCTCTTCGTTTGCCGAAGTCGCTCCCTCACTGGCAGCGAGTCCCTTTGTCGCCGCGAACGGTAGTTGGTCGAACGACCCGCAGCAACTGCTGGCAGCGCTCAAAGAGCGAGGGCGGCGGGAATCAGACGACCCGACTCGCTCACCGGAGCAGACTCGTCAGTCCGCTCTCGAAGCGCTCGAAGGACGACTCGCCGCCCCGACAGACATGATCTCGCTCGGTGACGCCGAACCCGGCGAGATGCTTTCGGCAGCGCGGAGTCCGGGCAAGCTCCACGCAGCGAATCCGATGTCTGCAGCACCCCATACGCCTGCCCTGGGCTCCATCTCGAGTCCGATGCTCGGTCTCGGCATGGCTTCGGGACCGGCAGCGAGTGGCGTCAACAAACGCGGCAGTTGGGGACCAGGTCTCGCCCAGCCGCCGTTCGCGACGGTCGCCCAGGGCGTGATGGAGCTCGGCGAGATTGCAGAGGAGGATGAAGAGGACGAAGAGACGCGCAGTCTCCGCGGGTTGGTTCACGGCGATTCGCCGCGCAGGAGAGGAACTCGGGCGCGCTCCACGACGTCGGGTTCGAGTCCGCAGAGCAGCATCTCGAGTCTCTCGCGCATCAAAACTGGGTCGCCGAGTCCACGCAAGTCCCGACCACTATCTCTGCTTGCCGAATCCACGCCTTCGAGACCGTCTCAGCTGGGCGCAGTCGCCGAGGAAGAAAGTTCGCGGGACGAGGAGGCAGCAGGTCGGGACGACTCGCAAGCGTCGCCCGCTTCTTCCAGACGGTCCTCGATGCGGCCACTCTCCCTTTCCGGGTTCTCTCGCCCGGCGTCACCGTCGGCTTCGCGACCGGCCGAGCGCGCGACGGGACCCCCTCCAGACATCCGCACTTCAGTCTCGCCGGGCGAGAAACGACATGTCTCCATGTTCCACTCGGCGGCAGTGTCCGGTCTCAATCCCGAACCGATCGCGTCGGCCGCTTCGGCCCAATCTGCTCTATCGTCACAGCAGCAACATCAGCAACGCGGCGGGCTGAGGTCTCTCTCGATGGGGTCGCCGACGATCACGCCCGAGCGGCGCTTCTCGGGCCGGCCAGCGAGCTTGATCGCCGCTTCGCCACTGAACAAGTCTTCGCCTTCACCGACGACCAAACGTTCGTCCATTTCTTACCGCACCGACTCGGCAACCCCGGAAGGCCAGCAGCGAGCGTGGCGCAACTCGCTGGCTCAGCATTCGACCCACAGCAGTATTAGCCCGGCAGTCTCGACCAAGACCTACTCGAGCTTCCCATTCGGCGTTTCGGGCGGCTTTGGCGACCTCGAAGTCGACGGCGAAGGTGACGACCGAGGCGATGAAAGCTGGGCCCGATCAGACTCACCTTCGCACTCACGCGAGGTATCGACAGCGGCCGGGCTTGCCGGCGTGCAGGAAGAGCTCACGACTCTCCGCAACAAGCTCGCAGACCTCGATCTGCGCAACTCGCAACTCGAGACGACCCATGCTGCCGAGGTGGCGGAGCTGGAGCGCAAAGCCTCGGACGCAGCGGCCGAGATGCGCACTCGCATCGCCGAACTCGAGCAGCAACTCGAAGCCGAACGGAGCGGTCGTCGTTTCGAAGTCGAAGGCCTCAAGCGCGAGGTCGAGATGACCAAGGAGACGATCGAAGACCTTGTCGGCGAGCGCGACGCACTCCGCGAAGATGTCGAAGGCTGGCGCAGTCGTTGCACTGGGCTCGAGGCGCAGGTCAAGAAGGAACGCGAGGACGACGCGCTCGCGCAGGCGCAAGCGAAACTGATTGGTGAGATGCGCGACCAGATCTACACTCTCGTTGCTGCCCTCGAGCGGGAACGCGGGGAGCATGCCGAGACGCGCAAGGAAGTCGAGAGGATTCTCGAGGACCGCGTGCGCGAGGCAGCTGCAGACGTGCAGCAGCAGCAGCAGCAGCACCAGCACCAGCACCGAGGAGGTCCTTCAGTTGGCGCATCGTCGGTCTCGTCGACTTCTTCGCATTCGCACTTCCCCAGCGCTATCAAGTACGCTTCGCCACCTCCAGGGGCTCCGGCGACGCTCAAGCAGCCGCGTCCGGACGAACTCGCGCTCGTCATGGAGATGGAGGAAGTGGAGGACGACGACGATGACCGAGACGAAGAAAAGCAGCAGCGGAACAACAGGGATTCTCTCGCTCCGCATGTCCCTTACAACCAAGAGGCGACCGCGGAGGGTGGCGCTGCATCCAATGTTGCTCGTCACGGAGCCATGACTGCTTCGAACGGCAGCATGATGTCGACCCTATCCTCATCCTTCGGCCATCATTCGTACTCGGGCAACACGACCGAGGACACTTCGTTGACGACCGACGTCGAAGACTCGTACTCGGCCAAGTACTCGTCTCCACCGTCCGGTCCGCCTTCGTTCGCCAATTCGCCGTTCCCTCCCTCGGCAGCGCGAAGTCGCGACTCGGATGTCGTGGCTGTCGCTCTCGGTCAACTCGACACGCTCGCCGAGGAGGAAGAGGAGGAAGTGGACGGATCTGCCGCATATGACGCGAGCATGAGCGCCGCTTCGCAGACGACGCCAATCGCAGACAACTCGGCCGCCGCCGCGCGCGACAGTCTCGATTCGACGACGGACCAGACCACCTCGGCCAGCAGCGATGCCCTGCCGACCACGCCGGACCGCACGACTGCCCCGGAGCAGCATCACCGTTCGCGTTCGTTTGTTCGGCAGTGGAGCGTGAGTCTTGATGGATCCGGGGGGAGCGTGTATGTCGACCGGTCACTGATTGTCTCATGCCTTGCAGTTCCCGAAGGGCAGCGTCAGCTCGAGCCGACCCTCGTTCGAGGACGAAGACCGTTCGTTCTTCGGCTACAACAAGCACGATTCGCTGCCTCCTCTGCCGATTAGCGAGCACATCCTGCCGCCGTTTTTGTCGTCGACGCTCGACATTGAAGAGGCGGCGGTCTCGTTCCTGCCGGCCCCTCCCGTCGAAGGCACTGTCGAGACGGCGAACCACATCCGCCGGCCTTCGTCCCCGCGCCCACTCGACCGCATAAACAACCCGCACGCGCGCCGCCTCTCTGCGCAGCACCGTCCGCCGCCTCCGTCGCCGTCGGCCCTCGTCACGGCTGCGTTGCACCACCACCACCACCACCACCAGGAGCAGCAACCGGCCCTCCCTCAGCACGGTTACTACCCCTCGCAATCCTCAACGGGCTCGGTGGACCCGTCACCGGTCAAGTCTCGGTACTCGTTTGGAGCCCTGATCGGTACAATCGGCGGAGCATGGTCACCAACTTCTGCCGCTGCTGCGGCGACGGCGGCAGGATCGGCTCAGCAGGCTCATCAACCTCCTCCTCCCCCGCCGCCTCCGCGTGCGAGCTTGTCGGGTCCTGGCTATGGCTCGACGCCGTCCAAAGCGTCGCACATGTCGATCAGTGCCGGACCGCTCGTCGTCGCGGAAGACGACGAGGACGAAGGCGTCGAAGAGGATGTGTACGTCTCGTCGCACGCGCCGGCCGCGTCGGCGGGATACCCGCGCCCCCCTCCTCCTCGCCAGAGTGGAAGCATGCCACCTCAGTTGCAGCATCAGTCGGGACGACGATTACGCCCGATCGGGCGGCACGAGGTACCGATGCCGCGGGCTGCTCGCCTCTCGAAACTCGACTTTTCAAAGTCGGCTTGCTGTATGGATCAACCCGTCTTTGTCGTCTAAAGCCGCACACACTCTCCTTTTCTCTCTCTGTCTCCACAAGTTTCGGCCTCATCCCCCTTATATTCCCCAAGCCTGTGATACCCATTCTGGTTCGCCTAAACCTCTGTTTCCATCCATCGGTGCTTTGTCTCCTCTCTCTCTCTCTCTCGCCGAGAACTTTAGTCTGTCCCCCTCCAACTAGTCTTCCGCATTGTCGGGTGCGCAATGTACGCAGTCTCCATGCAAAGCTGCCTCTCTCTCTCTCTCTCTCTCTCGGTGTGGGTGTAGCGCGGCAGTTCGAGCGCGGTCGCTGGCAAGTAGGCGTGCGTGCGCGCCCGTTGGCGCGGGGGCGAGCTCGCAAGAGCAGCGTGAGGGCCTTTGTTGGCGACTAGATCCAGGGAGCAGCGCAGACGGGGAGCATAAGTTGGCGCTCCTGCCAATCAGATCGGGGGCAGCACGCGGGCTACCCCAGAGCAGAGTGAGCGCCGGAAGCAGGTGTCGCGGGGGAGAGCGTATCGGAAATAGCCGAGTGAAATGAGCAGTAAGTAGAACAGCTGGCCAGAGTACGGGTGCAAGCAGGACACCGAGGTGAGTCGTCGGAGAGAGCAGAAGGAGGAGCACCTTTCGCCTCTTGCTGCACCGCACACACGCACAACTCGCCAAAGATGCTCGACGCGCTCGTCTACAGGCCCAACACGATCAAGCAGCGCCAGGCCCAGTTCCAGGTGCGCTCTCACAATCCCGCGTCGTCGTCGGCCGTCAAAAGGCCGATGGCTGGGCCTTCGCTCGCCCGACCAGCGCGTCGGGGACTCGCTCGACGGACGAGACGAGACTGACCCTGCGCATGATTCAATAGGCCGACCAGCGCTTCGTCTTCCAGAAGGTCCCGCGCGCCCGTCTCTACATGAGTGAGTACCCGCCCCGGGTCTCGCTCTCGCTCTCGCTCTCGACTCTAGCTGACACTGCGGTCTACCGAGTGCAGTCGGGTTCATGTCGCTCTTCACTGTCGGAACTGCCGGTATCCTCAACGGTGTCTACCGCATGGCCCTCGTGCGTTCGGTCTTCTCGCCGCGACCCCCAGTTCCTCGTCCGCCTTGCTGACCAGCCCGCCTTCTTACCCCTTCTCCCCTCTCCGGTTCGCCCGTGCGCGGCGCGCTCCTGTCATGAACGTGATCATTCTCCATCATGCAGGGCAAGAAGAACTAAGTCGGAAGGATGCGGCGGTAGATTTTCGAAACGGAGACAGGGGAATACCACATGTTAATGTTTATTCCCGTCTCTCTTTCTTTCGCAAGCAAAGACGACCGTACAATCAACAAGAGCTTCAGAGGATGATGATGCATCAGATGGTTCTACAAGGCGATACAAGAGGGATGCTGCAGAGTCTAGCCGGGGCCGAGAGGAGGACGCCATTCTATTCCGTGTTGGCGAATTTAGAGCCTTTGCGGTACTTGTGACCGTTCTTGAAGAACAAGAAGGGGAAGGGCACCATTGCAAGTGTCAAGAAGGCTGCACGCGAGAATGGGGGAATCGTCAGAAAGTCGAGAACGCCCAAAATCGCATGTTTCCTCTTTTGCGCCTCACCGGTCAACATGAGTGCGTATTGAGTCCCGAGGGCGTGGAACATCTGCACGGTAAAGAGAGGGAAGGCTGCGCGCGCGCGTCGTGCTCGTAGTGTCAGTCCGATCGCAACAAACGCGGTCTCGCGCTCGCTCGCTCACCTGCCGCGAACGAGCTTCGCATCGCCGAGTTTGCAGCCATGGCGCTGGCTGCGACAGGGCGGAAAGCGTCGACCAAATCTGCGGGCCAGGAGAAAGTTCGCAGTCAGCGGGAGTTGCGGCGGGGCAGCCGGCGGCGGCGGCGGGTGAGGAGGAGTTCTCGCGACGCGGACTGCGGGAGGAGAGAAAGCCTCGCCTGGCTTACAGAGAAAGACGGCCTGGAACGACCACAGCATGCCGACTCCGAACGGGACCGTCGCGAGCTGTTCGCCGAAACATCAATCAAAGACACCGAGGTCAATACGCATCCTCCCGGTCGCAGTACGAGTTATGCCGAGGTAGAAACTCACGAGCGGGACGATCCAGTGAATCGAGGTGTAGGTGGTGAACGCGAACCAGAAGAGCGAGATCGGGCACAAGACGACGCCGTACAAGCCTTTCCGGAGGTGCTCCTCGGGGGGCGGTCTTCGACCAAGCTCTTCCGTCTTGCGGCGGTAGTAGCTGCGGGTGTGAAACGCGCAGACGCTTCATCAGAACAGGAGCCTTGCTTCGAAAGAAAGAGAGAAGGAGAGAGGGTACGGACCCTGCCCATATAGGATGTGCGAGCGACGCGAGCGTGACGCCAAGACCGAGGGGGATGTAAGTGAGGCCGACATTCTGCACCGAGCTGCGAAAAGGTCACCACATCAGCGATACCGTCCTTTGTACACATCACCGGGATCTTGGAAGGCGCCTCACAATCCGTAGCCTTCCTTGCCAAAGACAATGTTGAAAGCCGAGAAGAACAGGTACAAGATTCCGAGGAGGATCGCCGTCCAGAGGCAGAGCATAAACGCCATCGGCTCTGTCGCCAAGATCTCTGCCGTGTCCACACTACGTTCAGCCAGTGTATCTCGCAGGAAAGCGAGTGAAAAGGAAAGAAGGGGACGCACTGAAGGGCCGCGTGCAGCTCATCGCGATCACTTGGGGGATGCTGCGCTCGTCGACCTCGAGCGGGGCCTTGACATCCGTCCGACCAGCTTTGCGCAGCTTCTTAGCTCTCCGCATGAGAAGCGCCGGCAGGTACGTCTCGGGCACGAGGGTGATGAGGAGGACGTATTCGACCGCGGCCCAGCTGCGCAAAAAGAATGAACAGAAGCGCAAAGAGTCAGCAGCGGCGCCTCTTGCTCACGGCTGTCTTTCGGGAGCTTACATGATGAGTGTATACCATGTCCACCTCCAGTTGGTATTCTGGTTGATGAAGCCCGAGATGAGCGGTCCGGAGACAGGACCGACTGCTCGGCTCAGAAAAAGAGGATCGCGGTTCTCATCAGCTTTTTCTCCCCCAACGCGCATCCTTCTGCACCACGAGGGAGAGTCAGAAACGCACGGAATGGGCCCGCAGTGTACACTCCCATCGGCGCGCCGACTTCGTGTGGTCGAAAGATATCTGCGATCGTGCCGCCCGCCACACTGAGAAAGGCGCTGCCGGCCGCTCCAGCGAGGAATCGGCAGATCAAGAGGGTCGCGATGTTGTTGGCAAAGGCGCAGCCAAAGTTGAAGGCGAGGAAGAGGCCGAACCCGACAAAGTAGACGGGACTGCGGCCGTAGAATTCCGAGAGCGGGCCGAGCACGAGTGGGAGAAAGCCCAGGCCGAGGACAAAGAGGGACAGGCCCAAGGTGGCGACTTCAGAGCCGACGTTGAATTCGCGCTCGACGGCGGGATAGGTGAACGGGATCATGGACGAGCAGGACGTGACGCAGAAGGAGGCGGAGGTCACGACGACGACGATAGTCCATTTCCGGACGGGGGCCATGTTGAGTGGTCTGTTGGTCGGGCAGCAGGCAGCAAGATCAGAATCGCTTTCGACAACTCTAGACCGCGACGGCGAGGGACGAGAAAGAGAAAACACACTCACGAAAGCGGGTCGTCGTCTCCAGTCAGCTTGACGAGCGGAACTCCATCCTCGACGGCGACACCGTCCGCATCCCGTTCCGTACGCTCTACCCCGTCCTCCTCTGCGACTTTCTCTGCCTCTCCCGATCCACCAGCCAACCCTTTCTCGATATCCGTCTTGGCCAGTTCGTTCTCGCCGTCATCTCCGCGAGCGGTGAGCGCGTCGCTATTGTTGTCCTGCTCGACGCGCATCGTGCGCTGTATAGACTCGCTGTCGGAGCCGCTGCCACTCCGTGTCCGCGACATCTTCAGATTGGCGAGGGTCGGGCGAGTACAGGTCTTGAAATGTCGGATGCCACTTTCCGACCGACTTGAAGAGTGGAGGCTCCGCGGCCGTCTGATGAAGGTGCCGACGTCGATGGCGCTCCAGAGGACTGCGTCCTTCAGCTGTGCCCTGTAGAGGTTGCGAGGGGCGACTGACTCTGCGCGAGATGTGCGGCAAGCGCAGTCTGCAGCAGCTTGTACAGTCAGCCAAATCCGGGGAAGCAAATGTGCGGTGAGGCGCTCTTCTTCGGTTGAGCCGCGGCGAGCTCGGAGAAGTTGGTTTAACTTTAGTCAGCCTGGAGCCCGTGCCGATGGCAAGGACCCTCTCGGCCGGAAGCGAACGATTTCGAAAGAGACCGGAATCGAGGGCCAGCGGCAGAGACGACAACGCGTACAAGACACTCGTACACGGGCACAAGCAGTCGAGGAAAGCTACTCCGCTGATGAAGACGTCGGAGGTCGTCCAAACGCCGTCAAGCGGGTGGTGCTCAGCAGCGAGGGCAGCCGACTTGTAGCGTCGCCATCCGACGAGACGATGAATGAACCAACAAGCGAGCCAGCCCAAGCCGTCCCGGTCGAGGTCACAGCGGTAGAGCGCTCGAGGGAGGTCTTGAGAGGGCGGGTCCAGCTCCGCCACGGCAGAGTATAGCGTCCGCGCGTCCGGTGCGTGGTCCGGCAAGTCCGAGGAGGGGTCCGCAGGCGACCGGGGTAGCGTGCACGCGCCGTGGCGACGAGAGTATTCGCCAGCGCCAATTCATACAGACGACTAGCCACGAGAAGCTCATGCCGTACTCCGACCGGCGACAGATGAGGGAGGGAGAGGAAGCGGGCGGAAGAGCGCCCGGGTTCGAGCGCAAGATTGGCGAGCGGGTGGTCGTCGCGGACACAAACCTGGTGGAGCAAGCGCAGGTTACGATGACCTTTTCAAAGGTTAATTTTGTGGTTACCCCAATCCAACCGGCGCACTTAGGCCCTGCGCTGCTACGACGACGAGTCGAAAAGTCGCCGCTTTTGCTTTCACGCGACTCTTTCTCCTCGACGCCACGAGTTGTCGCAGCAAGCGCACGGACTGCCGGGCAGACCAGCTGTACGCCACAATGAGCTCGTCAGAGAGCGCGCTGGACTCTCCCAAAGCACCCGACGAGCCTGTTTTTGCCGGCATCACGTTCCACATCCACGGCCAGGTCAGTCCTCATCAGTCGACCCTCCTGCCTCAGGCCACACCGCACGCCGGAGAACGCGCGCAACCTGCAGTGCTGTAGCGATAGAAAGAGTTGACACCTCTCTGCCTCCGACCGCAGTGGGCGGGCTGGACGGAGGGCAAGATCACGCGCTTGATCGAGCAGAACGGCGGCAAAGTCAGCAGAAACATTGAAAACCCGAGCATCTCGCACATCATCCTCTCGGAGCACCTGTGGTACGCTCTACACTCGTGACCGTCTATCTGCTCCCCGCCGGGCTGAACCGGGCTGGTTCGGCTCCTTTTCCTCGGCGGTTGTCAGGTCGCGTCAAGGTACTGCAGGCGCCGACCCGACCATCAAGTGCATGATCAAGGCCAACGAGGAGAACCGCACCGAGGACGACGAAGACTACAATGTAGGCTTTGCTCGGCGGATCGTCACTCGTCTCCAGCGAAGGCCGACGACATTCCTGACCCACCGAATCCTGTCCCGTCGGAGCAGCGCGTCTGGCTCTTGCCCATCGAGTGGATGATCGATTCGGCTCATCTCGGCGTTCGTCTGCCGGAACGCGCACTCGATCTCGAGCGCACGCAAGACGCCGTCCGCCACCAACGTCAAGTCCAGCTCGCCCAAGGTGCGTTTGTCCTCGGACCACACCAACCGCCCTCTCCCGAGTTGGCTCACCATGTTCCTTTCCTCGCTCAACGATGGGACATGAACCACAGAGCGTCGCCGCAATGGAGGCGTGTCCAAGTTCGGCCGCGGCGAGCGCCAAAGGTACGAGCGCGAGCGCGCCATAAAGGCGCCTCGACAAGCTCGGCCCGAGCGACAACAAAGATCCGGATGCCTTTGCTGGACTTCCTCAAATCGGGGTGCCAGTCCGTACGTGTTTCCTCTCTCGGAACCGTCTCGTCGGTCAGAGGACGGATAAGTGACCTTCTCTTGATGCATCTCCCTCGCAGATACGTTGCCGGCGAACGTCAGCACCATCTCCACTAACGGCGACATCGGTCTCGACCGCTCGACCGCTATGCCTGTGCACCCGGTCCTATCGTCTCCGCTCTTCCAAATGCCGGGGTCCTTCCACGGCGCGACCCTCGCGTTCCCCGACAACGGCCATGTTGCGACCCCCGACAAGAGCATTCACGATTCGCCCCTCACCCCTGTCCTTGCCGCCGCCGCCAAGACGTCCAAGCATGGAGAGGCGAAAGAACAGGCTGGGACTCCCACAGCGGAGCAGAGTCGGGACGACGACGACGATGAAGATGACTTCTACGCCCTGCCACCAAAGCCGGCCAAATCGGCGCAGCCGAAGCAGACGTTGACGCGCGAGAGGTCGGACAAGCTGGAGAGCGGGAGCAAGCACGCCGCGCCGACTCGTACGCCGCAGTCGAAAGAAGAGACAAAGGCGCCACGCGCGTCTCCAAGCAAGGCGAACAACGGTGAGCTCCTTTTTTGTCACCAGCCGCGACTCCGCTGACAGCTGACGCCGCTAATGCCTGTGATAGGCGCGACCTCGAGCGCCTCCAAGCCGAAGAAACCCTCGAACGAGAAGAACGCCCTCCAGAACGGTGTCAATGGCCAGCTCAAGTCCAGCGCGTTGGCGAAGAAGGTCGAGAAGGCCAAGTCGGCTCGCGAACATTGTGAGCAGCATCCTATTTCGGCGACATAAGAGCTGGTTGTTGGTGCTCACTCCTATTTGTTCCCATGCTGCACAGATGATCAACTCGCCGAGAAGGGTCGCAAGTCCAGCAGCAGCAGCAGTGCCGCCGCGGCCGCTGCACCTACCAACTCTGCGACGACGGGGGCGATCAAGAGCCCGACCGGCGTCAAGTCGTTTGCCGGCGTGCGCAAGCCGACCGGTGGCATGTTTGCCGGCACTTCCCGCAGGATGCCCGTCACGGCGGCGAGCAGCAACCGCAGCAAGGTCTCGCCTCATGCCGCTGCGAACACCAAGGGCGACGGCGGGAAGGCGAAGGACCCTCGCCGTGATGCGAGAGCGTTCACCCGGACCGGTAACGACAGCAGCGATGAAGAGCCGCTGGTGAAGAAGGCGTCGAAGCTTCGCAGAGGCTCGCGGCAGGAAGGCCCGGCCAGGTCGTCGTCTTTGTCGCCGACCAAGCCCACATTCAAGATCGACGCGCACGGCAAGAAGCGTGCTCGTTTCATCGGCGACGAATCGGACGAGGGCGAGCTGCCCCGTCCACTCAAGAAGAAGAAGAAGTCGGCCACCCTTCCCGACCTTGTCATTTCGGATTCCGAGTGAGCTCCATCCCTTCCGAGCTGCTTTCCCTACCGTTCTTCCCTGCTTCTCTCTTTGCTTGTCTCGATCCATTGCTTGTGCTTCTCGCTTGCTTGTTGTCTTTACGTGTAGCATGCCTGCATCTCGAGCCGTTTCTTCCTCCTTCGCTCGGCGCATGCCTTCGACGCGGTGTGCCGCCGGACGACCCTCCTGCGCCTGAGCCAGCGGTTGATTTGGAGCTGAGAGGGTGCTGTTCCGTCCCGGGTGTGCTGACTCTCCGGCGCGAAAGCGCTTTCCCTGCCTGCCCTGAGTCTGGACAATTGCGAGCCTGAGAAGGTCAACGCGAGGACGACTAGTCTACCGACTCTCTTGCCAGGACGCTTCCGGGCGTAAGCGAGCGCAACAAGCAAAGAGAATCTCAATTTCAAGCACTGCCGGCCTCGCGGAACACGAGCCTGGTCCCTCCGTTGACCCGCTTTCCGTCCAAGCGACCCCTGACCGTCACGTTCCTCTCGGCAACTCGGACCCTCGTTTTAGAGCAGACGGTACGCGCCCGAGGTGCGGTCCGACTGTCCGGCTTCGGCGGCGGTCGCGGTGGCCTCCTTTTCCTCCCCTGCTTTGCCGTCCTCGGCCGAGGCAAACTCCTTGTCCTCAGTGGCGCCGGTGGCGGCGTCATCGCGCAATCGCTGTTCAGCAGCGCCGGCGGTTTCGGCCTGGGCTCGCTCGCGTTCCCACTCGGCGCGTTGCTCTTCAGGGGTCAAGGTCGTCGTGAGGGGCATGCCCCAAGGCATGGAGATGACTGTCGGGGAGGCAGAGGTGCTGTTGAAGTTGAGGAGGGGGTAGATGGCTGCTGTATGTAGGACATCGGAGGGTGCAGTCTGTCAGAATGCTTGCTCTCTGGCCACAGTGCCGTGCCGGCAGACATTGGACTGAGGGAGGCGAAAGGCGACTGACCGGGCTCCTGCTCGCGCTGACCCTCGGCGTCCTCGGCTGGACCAGTGGACATGGCGACTCGGTGGGTGCGACGGATTCGAAGTTCTTTCGACGAACTGGACAAGTGTGGGAGACAGGGGAAGACAAGCGTCGCCGTCCGTCGGTCAGCCTTCGCGACTGTACCTCGACAGAAGCGACTCCGCGGAGCGCACGAACCCCTGCGGGGCAGAGATCGGACGAAACCTAATTCAGCGCCAAGACGTACGTCTGACGATGTAGAGACTCGGAGAACTCTGTCAGAAGCGTAGGCAAGCAGAGGGAGAAGCCAAAAGTCGCCACACTTTCAGAGTCCCTCGCAAGTGCTTGCGAACTCGGCCTTCGTACAGTCTCGATGCGCATGCTTGAGACGCCCTCTCCTTCGTTTGCGATCGATGAGTGAGGCTACGCAGCGCCGAACCCGTCCTCCTCTTCGAGCCTCGCCGGTCCGACCTGCTCGCCACGCTTTCCCTCGCTCCTCGGCGGTGGGGACGAACGCTGCTCCGCGAGTCCCTTTCCCATCTGCGGGGTCGTACGGGAGATTGCGGACGACGCTTTTTGGTTGGATCGGCGCTGGTCCGGCGCTCGACATACCGGTCGATGACGAGTCTGCAAGCCCGGGTGGCGGGAAGACGGGGGTTTGAGCGAAAGGGAGGGAGAGGACGAGCAACGTGTCAGGACACTTGCGATACAAGCTGCCCAAGATGGAGTCTTACTCACCCTCCGGTGCGACCATGACGGGCGCAAGCGACGAAAGGGGGAGCTGGTAGCAAGATTTGGAAAGACGAGAAGCTGTGTCGGTGTGGGTGGGATCCGTGAGCCAAGACGTCCGGACCTCATCGAGAGTAATACACACATTCGCGATCAAGGAGTACGAGGTAAGTGCGACCTTGCTCGAGGAAGGAACGAGTGGAAGAGGGAAAGAGGAGAGAGAGGAAGAGACAGAGAGAATCGTGGCTCCCCCCCCCCCCTTGTGAGTTGAGCAGGAATAAAACAAAAGTATCCCTCGCGACGTCAACAAAGCGTTACATTCTATACACCATCTGCAGGCGGGAATACAGGTGGCGGTGGTGGTGGTGGCGGTAAGGGCGGCTGCGACCCTCCCATCCCTCCCCCTCCCGCACCGAACCCGTCTGCCCCTCCGGAACCAGTCGCATCTCCTCCTCCTCTTCCCCTCTTCCGTCTCTCCTCCAACTGCGTATGCACATTCCCCAAACTGTCCCACATCCTCCCGACGAGGCGGAACGCGCTCCCGTCCGTCAACCTTGCCGCGACCGTGTCGAGCATGCGAGTCTGAGTCCCGTCGGTGAAGGTTTCGGGCAAGCGGGCGAGGTTGCGCAACCCGGGGGAGTAGATCCGGATGAGGTGGGCGTGGAGGCGTTGGAGGGTGGAAGAGTAGGCGTCTGAAAGCGAGATGAGCCGTTCCGAGCTGGATCGAGGCACACCCAAGCAAGGGGGTCAGCTACTGATTCGCAAGCCACAAAAGGAGAAGATGGCACGCCAAAAAGAAGAAGCCGAGTAAGGGGCTGCAGGAAAGGCGGACGAGTGGGAAAACACTCAACTCTTTCGGTTCAAACCCGAGCGCGCGACGCATCAGCTCCTCCTCGCGCTTGCCCGGCTGCGCGCGTTCCGCCTCGGCCTTTTCGACGCGGTCCTCGATCCGCTTGAGCATGTCCCACGCGCCGAGTTTGCCTTCGTCCAAGGTGGGGAGGGAGCGCCTCCGAGGTCGCGCTGTGGTCGTCGTCGACTTTGGCTCTCGTTCCGTCTCTTCCGGTCCGCTTGCTGCCGCTGCTGTTGTAGTACGAGTTGCTACCTCGTCCTGCGAGTCGGGGTGCGTCGTCGTCGCGGCGCCTCCCATCTCGGCCATGTGGCGCGCGACGTTGGTCCTGCCGGTGGCGATGTAGAGGTACCTACCATCCAACCAAGGCCAATGGTACCGCGGCATGTGCGTCTCGTCCCCGTCTGCCGCCGCGAGAGGTGTAGAAACTTTACGCATGGTGCGCTCTTTGAGTTTGCGTTCTGCCTCGACGGCGGCGGGACTTCCCGGGGGTGCGTCGCGGGCGAGGAAGGCGTTGTGAGCGCCGGGGACGGGGACGAGGTCTGCGATGACGTTGCGGAGGTTGAGGTAGCAATACATGGTGGTTTGCGGTTCCCGTCCGAGAGCCCTGTGGCCACTTGTAGTCAGCGCCTCGCTCTTACAAGTTCTCCGAGTGGGCCCAGTTACCTCCTGGCGTTGGACTGGCTGGTAAAAGTCCAGCATCGCTCGTCGAGTTTCTCGCTGCTGGGCTTTGGACTTTTCACGACGGCGTGCCTGTGCTGTCCTGGGGGCGGGGGCAATGCGCCTCTCAAGAGGGCGTGCAGGTCGGGAGTCGGCGGCGGGATGGCCTGAGGCGGCATCGGCGGGAGCGCATCGGGATTGCGGTCAGGCGGCGGCGGAGGAGGACGAGGCTCGCTCGTGCTGTTGGTCGATTCGCCCATCGCGTAGGCGTCGTGTCGTCAGTGGTCGGGAGAGAAGAGAGAGAGAGGCTCTCTCTCTCTGACCTGACCACCATCGCCCCGACTCGCGGCAGGTGAGGGGGGGAGGGGCAGTCTAGGAGCTGCAAAGAATGTCGTTCGTGTGAGTCTAGCAAGCCGGTCATCCCCTCGCCGAGAGTAGAGGCCGACTCGCTCACTTGCACTCTCCCGATTGCGACACACGCAGCGTAACAGAGCGTGAGTCCATTAGCGCGGGCATACTCTAGACCGTACATAGAGCTGATCCCCCCCCACCCCCCCCTCGCGCAGCCCTGACCGAGGGCGTCGTCGTCCTGCACACCTCGCTCGGCGACATCCTCATCGAGTTGTGGCGCCGAGAATGCCCCAAAGCGGTCCGCAACTTTGTCCAGCTCTGCCTCGAAGGGCACTACGACGGCGTACCCTTTCACCGCATCGTGCCCGGATTCATCGCACAGACCGGCGGGTCCGACGAGTGCATCTACGATGAAGGCAGTTTCGGCATAGAGACTAACCAGGTGAGGCCGCCGCCCCTACGCTCTGTCGTCGGATCAGAGAGCTCCATCTTCCTGACGCACACACGCAAAAACAATAGCGCCTCAAGTTCAACCGCCGAGGACTCGTCGCCATGGCCGCAGATCCAGCCACGAAATCCAACTCGTCCCAGTCCGTCGAGGTGTTTTGCATCGCGGGGCCCTTCTTCAAAGACTCAAACCAAACTGACTCGGTCACTCACGCACACACCCGCCTAGGTTCTTCTTCACGCTCGAAGCGACTCCGGAACTGCAGAACAAGCACACCCTGTTTGGTCGCGTCACGGGCGACTCGCTCTTCAACCTGCTCAAGTTTTCCGAAGTCGAACTCGAACCGGGCACCGACGACAAACCCGTCTTTGCGCCCGTCATCAAGTCGGCCGAGGTCCGCGTCGACCCGTTCGCCGACTCGCAGGACCCGATCCGGCCGAGGATCACGGCCGAAGAGAGGAGGGAGCAGGAACGCGCCAAGAAGGAGCTCAAGGCCGAGCGGGCGCGAGAGAGGCAGCAAAGCAGGCGCAAGGGGACAAAGTGAGTGGGTCCGGATTCGAAAAACAGGCCAAAAGAGTCAATCGCCAACAGAATTGACCGGAGCACCACCCCCCTCACGGTGGCAGGAACAAATCGCTCCTCTCGTTCGGCGCCGACCCCGAGGAAGGAGAAGAAGGTGACGCCTCGCTCCTCCCGAAGACCAAGATCAAGTCGGCGCACGACGTCCTGCACGGTGACGCGCGCTTGAGCAGCACGGTCCTCGATGACCGCGGCTTGTCGGCGACGCTCCCGCCCGAGATGATGATCAGGACGGGGGGTCGGTCTCCTCGATCGCCGGACCGCGAGAGGGAGAACGACGGTAAAAGGAAGCGGAGGGTCGAAGCGGACGAGCCGAACCGGGATGAGATGGTGGTACGTCTCCTCTTTCTCTGCTCTGCGAGGACAACCTCCAGGCACGGTCGTGCTTCACTGACGTCTCTATCTTTCGCACCCCATCTACCTGTTCTGTTGACACTACCGCAGAAGCGAAGCCGGTCGGATGCCGTCGCCGAGTCGGGGTCGCACAAACTCGAAGAGGCGAGGAAACTCAAGGGCAAGGCACCCAAGAGTGAAGCGCAAGTCTATATCTTTTCGCTCCTCTTGTATGATATCCGCAGATCGCGCTTACTCCCCAGCTGACTGTTGCTGTTCACTCCTTGCTCGAACAGTGAACGGCGGAAGGAAGAGATTGCCAAAGTCGAGGCAGAACTCCGGTGGGTTCCCTGTTTTCTCCCCCTGACCGTGACCCCCCTCGCTCGTCCTTTCTCGTGTCAAGAGGGAATCTGCACTCACTGGTTGAGGTACTGGCTGTTCGCGGTCCGCAGGAAAATGTCGGGCAAGGCCGATTCGGATGATGAAGACGGTGGCAAGAAGAAGAAGCAGAAGCGGACGGGACCTTCGCTGCTCCAGCTCGAGCGAGAAAAGTACCTCCGCGGCGGGAATGCCTCGTCCACTCGCGGCAAGGGCAAGCGTCGAGCCGGAGCGGATGATGACGAGGACGTGCTCGACGCGTTGGAAGGGTTCCGGAGCAAGCTGTTCGAGGCGGCCAAGTCGGCGCTGCCGCCAAAGTCGAGTCGGGGAGGCGGAGAGGACGAGAGCCACGACGGCGCCGACGACAAGCCAGAGAAACTGCACGGGATCGATCTCAACGATGACGAACTCGACGACGATGTGCGTGTCTGATGAATGCGTTTATCAATGCTCCCGCCTCCTCGCAATCTGACCCCGACTACTGCTACTCTCATTGTACTCTCACGCACCACCAGCTCGGCGACTGGATGTCGCACTCGCTCAAGTTCCGCAAAGACGCGACGCTCGATCAGCACCAGGCGGACGAGTACGCCGTCGTCGACCCGCTCGCCAAGAACAGCATGACGCTCGAAGAGATGCGCGGCAAGGCTGACAATCGAGGGCAGCGCAAGTATGCCGGCGACCGCGACGAGCGTGGGGATCGCAGGGACCGTGGCGGCGGCGACAGAAGGGAGCGGGATCATGACAGTAGGAGGGCTGGACCAAGTGGATCAGCAGGAGGCGGAGCGTGGTCGTCGTCGTCGGATCGGGACCGTCGCCGGGACGCGGACCGCTACCAGCGCGATGACCGCAGAGAGAGACCTGAAGTTCGGGGGAACTGGAAGCAGGACCGCGTCGACACCTCTCACCTTGCGTAGACGTCTCTCACATCGCCTCTATATTCGGCTGCTGCAGATCAAGAACAACTTGGCTCTTACAACACTCCTCTCGAGTCTCTACCGCCGCTTCGAGATCAGGAACTCGTTGACGCGGTTCAGAACCGATCGCGACGGGTTGACGGTCGGGAACTCTTCCAAGATCCACTGTAATCGCGTTCGGATGCGCTCCTTGGAAGCTGTTTCAAGGTGCATGATCGGGAGTCAACTAGAGCCAGGGTCTTGAAGGCCGGGTCGGGGTAGACGTACCGATCGGAATCGGATCATTTGGGGTCAGCAGCTCGGCACTGTCCGAGTACATGCGGGCTGGTGGATCCAGAGAAACAAGCTCGAGTCATAAGCAAAACTCTGTTGTTCGATCGAAGGAAAAGCACCGCGGGACACGCACTGAGTAGAACCAGCGCCACTGCCACGCCGAGATCGTTCGCCTCGCTCTGCTTTTCGCCTTGTTCCGCCACCTGGATGAGCACGTCCCCTCCCCGCGCCAGGACCGTCTGCGAGCGCTCTAGAGGCGGTTCGAGGTACGCGGGAGAGAAAAAGGCGTTGTAGCCCGCCTTGCCCGGTCGAGCCGCGAGAACGAGAGGAGGACCTTCTCCTCCTCCTTCTCCTTCTCCGGATGTCTCGCCACCGTCGCCGCAGCCGAGTTCGGACGGGGTCGGGTTCGTCGCAGCGGTCTGTAGAAACATTTGAAACTGTTCTGTCGAGGTTGAGGGCGGTGGTGCGAGCTCCGCAGGGGAGGTCGCTCGGAACTGCAGCTGTACGCCCGTGCGGCGGATCCGGCGAATTGAAGGCGGTGCTTTTGCTGCAGCAGCGGAAGTTGGAGGCTGCGAATCGGAGGTGCAGGACAAGATGCGCGAGATGACGGCGTCGACTTCTTCACGACTCGCGGCGAGGATCTCGTCGGCATGGGCCCAGAAGACGGGCGGAGTGAGACCCTTCGACCATGCCTCGTGGCTGCCAGGGCAAGGCGAAAACAATGAGCGATTCCTCTGGCCTCTCATAATCCTCAATAAGGGGGGGGGGAGGGGGGGGAGGCGACGACTCACTCGTCTCCACTGCCTTGGACATACGTAAAGCCCTGCGCTCGCTCGAGACCGTCCGCCTCGGCTGCGAGCTTGCTCGCGCTCGCGCAGATGACGGGGTAGCACGAATTTGTAAAGTCGCTCGCGCGACTCTGCTGCGAGAGTGTCGACGCGGGCGAGACAAAGAAGGGTCGGAGAGGGCGATCGAGCGCTCGAAGCGCTGAGAGGTCATAAGCGGAAGACTGTCGCGAGGCCAACGGGCGGAAAATCGAATGTCATTAGCACAGTCCTGTCCGTCTCGCGCGCACTTTGAAAAGAGGGTGCCAACAGGACTCAACCGCAAGTTGTTTAGCCCACTCCTCTATCCGTTCCTGGATCTGTGCATGCTCCGATCGTCCGACCGCCTGCGGGGACGTGCACAAACTCGCTTGACGCGCCCACACGTCTGCCGGGACGGACGAGTTGTCCTCGCTCGGCGGGAGGAGGAGCATGCGCGCGCGGGTGAGGACCGCACACCAGATCGGGACTGTCTTGGAGAGGGCGTCGGGGAAGCGCTGAGATCAGTGGCAGCAAGTTGGGAATCAGCGAGGCGTGTTTTGTGGGCAGCGCGACAGAGGAAACGGCCGGCTGACTTTTCCGCGCCGTGTTGAATCCACAATGATGATCCTGCGCCCAGGTGAGCTAGTCAGCAGCACGCTTGTTGAAGATACCGAGGCGCTGATTCTCACCCTCCGCGCTCCTTGATGATCGGGAGCAAGATCAAGTTGGCACCTGTTTTCGAAGACAAGGCTGTCAGGACCTGGCGACAAGGGCACGACGCCTCATACAGCCAGCGCACGTCGAAGGTTAAAGTCGTGCTGTCCCGCGTGTCCGTCTGTCGATCTGCAGGCACAAAAGGTGAGTCTTTCGAGCGAGGAAGAAGGCGTTTGCGCCAAAGTGGCTCACTTGAAGTAGGCGTGGATGTGCTCGGCGGTCGGTTTGACGTACCAGGCACCGGCACGTTGATTCGCTGGTGCGCAAAAGGGCCCGAGTCAGAGCTGTTTATGCAGACTGTGATCATTACGAGGGCGATCGCACCGACGAGAGGAAAGTCGGGATACGCTGCACCGACTTCGTTCCGGACAAAGTCGGCGTCGTCTGCGATCGAGTGGAGTCGGTTGTAGCTGCGTAGCTGGTCCACATCAGAGGGTATCTCATCCGTTTCGAAGGCTATACGGGACGCACGTGTCGCGGAGCTGGGCTCGAATCTGACCGCGGTCTGCTTGCAGGTTGTCGACTGCCGACGGGAACACGAGCTGCGGCGGGGCGGCCATACTTCTTCCTAGCGCTCAGGCACGATCCAATCTGAGCCCTACACTGGCCACGTATGGCGAGACGACCGCTCCTTCAACAGCAAGCGGCGAGCGAGCGATCGAATTCGCGATCGCTTCCGCGTGAAATCGGCCAGGGGAGAAGAGAACTCCGCCAGAGGAAACGGTGCACAGGAACGAGCATATAAATGCAAACGTGATACCTCCCTAAACTCTGTCGTCTGCTCCGCCGAAGTATGCGAAAAACAAACGACGACGACTAATCGTCGCCGCTTCTTGCCGACCTCGCGTTCTTCTTCTCAGCTGTCTCGACGACCACCGCTGTCTGTAGGATGGGGCAGAAGGAAGGGAAGGGCAGCGACAAGCATGACGAGGTACCCAAGATCAAGTACGCTCCCTCCTTGAGCCGTGGCCGCCTCGCCGTCGCCGTCGCCGTCATCGCTCTCTCCCCACCCCGCATACCAACCTCTCGGCTCGCTCTCTGCGCCTCGACCTCGCTCAATCCGGCGTTAACGATACAGCCACTGGGTCCTGTTGAGAGTAAAGCATTGACTGAGTCCCATCCCCCTTGGCCAGGTTCGTCCCGTTCGTCGTGCCGCGCGACCGGAGGCTGCAAACCTTGGCCGTGTTTGCGTGGACTTCGCTCCTCCCCATCTCGATAGGCGTCTTTTTCATACTCTGGTACAAGTCTCTCCCCATTCTCTCTCTCCCGTAGCGGCGCACTCACATTCGCTGACCTCCGCCCTTGCCCTCGGCTACTACGCTACTCTTGCCGTTTGCGCCGCGGACTTGGCAGCTCGTTCCCGCCACTCTGGCCTCTCATCGTCGCCTACCTCACCTGGGTCTTTTGCATCGACACCGCTCCGATAAGGGGAGGACGACCGCAGCAATGGTTGAGAAAGAGCAGGGTTTGGGTCTGGTTTGCCGGATACTACCCAGTCAGGTCCGTCGGCACCCACGTCTTCGCTTCGGGCTCACGGACAGACAGACAGACAGACTGACAGCGCCTCTGCAATAATGCAGCTTGATTAAAGTGAGCGGAACCAGGACCCGGCTGCCACATAACAACCGAGGCTGACCTGCGAGATAACTACGTGCCCTCTCTACCCTCGCGTGCACAGACGGCCGATCTCCCACCCGATCGAAGATACGTCTTCGGCTACC
Organism: Rhodotorula sp. CC01; assembly: GCA_021654155.1. Lineage (NCBI taxonomy): Eukaryota > Fungi > Basidiomycota > Microbotryomycetes > Sporidiobolales > Sporidiobolaceae > Rhodotorula > Rhodotorula sp. CC01. The sequence goes on from JAKEZK010000008.1 coordinate 47,891, forward strand.
ACCCTCACGGCGTGATCGGCATGGGCGCCATCGCCAACTTTGGCACCGACGCCACCGGCTTCTCGCGCCTCTTCCCCGGCTTGACCCCTCACTTGCTCACCCTCGCCAACAACTTCCACTTGCCGCTGTACCGCGAACTCCTCCTCGCACTCGGAGTCTCGTCCGTCTCGATGAAGTCTTGTCAGAACATCCTGAGGCAAGGTCAGTCAAAGTACCATGTGCCTTTTTCGTCCCGGGAGCGCGAGAATCCGGTCCGATTGCTGAACAAAGACGATTATGATCAACACGCAGGACCCGGCTCGACAATCACGATCGTGGTCGGCGGAGCAGCTGAAAGCCTGAGCGCCCACCCGGGAACGGCCGACCTGACCTTGAAGCGGAGGAAAGGCTTCATCAAGCTCGCGATCCGACAAGGCGCAGACCTCGTCCCCGTCTTTTCCTTCGGCGAGAACGATGTGCGTGAAACAACGTGATTGCCTCCCCTCCCGTTTGCTAGTCAGCTGACCTCGCATGCAAAATAACCCGTCTCCGCAGATCTTCAAGCAGATGTCGAACCACCGCGGCACGCGGTTGTACAAGGCGCAGAAAAAATTCCAGTCTGTGTTTGGCTTCACCTTGCGTTAGTCATTACCATGCCTCTTGCACTGCGTCCTCAGTTCCGAAGCTGACGACGGGGCACCTGCCTTCCGCAGCCATCTTTTTCGGTCGAGGGCTCTTCAACTGTGAGTCGGCAAGCCTTTGCTCTCAGCTTCACTGATACTGAAGAACGGATAACGATGTATAGACAACATGGGGCTCATGCCATATCGCCATCCGATCGTCTCCGTTGGTCAGTCGCGTTCTGTTCCAGCTTTCTCCCCGTTCGAACGATGACGTCAGGAGCTCACAGTCTCCCCCTCCCCCTCCCTGACCTCTTCACAGTCGGACGGCCAATCTCGATCAAGCAGAAAGATCACCCGACCGACGCCGAGCTCGACGAGGTGCAAGCGCGCTATATCGCCGAGCTGAAGAGGTGCGTTGGGTGTCGTCCTCCTCCTCCTTTTCGTGCGCGCGCTTCCTCTTACTGACTGACGAGGGGCGCCGTTTGTCGCAACAGCATTTGGGAGAACTACAAAGAGATTTACGCAAAGAGCCGGACGCGAGAACTCACCATCATTGCATGACCCGCAATGCCTCATGAGAGTTTGCCGAACGGTGTGGGGTCAGGCTTGGGCTTTTCCCGTCTCGATGGTTTTTGTGCAGGAGTTTTGCTTGTAATCGATACTTCTCTGTGCTGTGCATCGTTTGCCCGCCGAGCTGTAGTGCGTGTGGCCGCGGAAACCGACGGCGTTATGATGAAATCCACGTTCCGTCGATCGCCACGCGGTTTCTTCTCGGCCGGACTCGATCTCCCTGCCAGCCGCAGGAGCAGAACGAGGCTCTTCGAAGCCGCCCCCTTCTTGATACTGTACATAGTTGCCTTGCCATGACGGCCGACCGAAGGATCCGCTTTGTACGCTTTCGACCTGACGATCCGACCGAAGTTGCTGAACTCCGCCGACAGCGAGTCGTGCGTTGCGTCGCCGTTTCGGTCCCTCTGGCTCCACGACATGACAGTTGAAAGGCAGCTCCACTGACGCTCATGCATGGGAACCGCAGCTCTGCGGTTGGGGTCTGGAGAATGTCGATCAATGGCTGAAACAGGTCGCGCGAGGCGTCAAGGTGAGCGCTTCACCGACCCTTGGTCGGCGAGAGCTCACCCGTTTTCCTAGTCCCAGCGAGTCTTGACCGTCGTTTCCCTCACATGAACCCAGAACCTTTACTGGATCTACGTCGACCCACAACCCGCTCTTGCCGAAACCGAGATGCTCAACCTCGAACCCGCCAAGGCCGGACCTCCTCCGCCTGATCCAAAGTTTACCCCGATCGGACACGTCAGTCTCGATTGGGAAGACTATGGCGGCGAAGCCGAGCTAGCGGACAAGGCGAAGGGGGTCTGTACACTCGCGACGTTCTTTATTCTCGGGTCATTGCAAGGCGGCGGACTCGGCAAGTACGTCAAAATTCTCCTTTCATCTGTGAGCTTTCCGCCCAGAGACCGCTTGTTCACAAAAAGGCTTGCGACGTCGGTGTGTGTGTGTGTGTGCAGCCTCGTCATGCAGGAGATGGAAAAGATGGCGGCCGGTCCCGAACTCGACGCTTCTGTGCTGACGCTCAACACGCTCGACGGCAACGTCGCGCGAGATCCCGCATTCTGGATCAAGCTCGGCGTCCCGTACAAGAGCCGGATCAACGAGGACTGGTATACCCGACTGGGGTACACGGCGTTCCGGAGGGGGATTCCGAGATACCCTTCGGTGGCGTTTGACGGGTCAGAGTTTCTCGCCGAGGCTGTAGTGAGTCGCCATGTCCCGCGACTTGGTCGATCGCGAACTAGTCAAGGTACTTACACCAAACCTTGTCGTTGCTACAGTATATGCGCAAGACACTCAAATGAGACGTAGAAGACTAGATGACCCTTTCCCGAAGACCTGAGATCGAGAACAACAAAGAGGCATTTGTGTAATGTTCTTTTGTTGCAACCACTCTTTATACATACACCCCAGGGACAGCCCACGTTCTCACAAGCTGCCAGCCCGACGAGGAGGTCGCAGCGCCTTAGATCTTGTAAGTGACCTTGACGCCGCGGTTCTGGTCACGTGCGGGGTTCACGCATCGTCAGCAGCGCTCCTTCTCTGAGCCGTGCATACCTCCAGAAACAACGTTCGCGCCTCGTACCTTTCCCTCCTTGATGTAGTTCAGCCCTTCGGTGATGTTGTCGAGCCCTCCCGAGAAGGACTGGATCAGGTTCGGTTTGATCGTGCCGGACTGGAACAACTCGGGGAGGTACTTGGAGCACCATTCCTCCATGCGAGTCTTGTCGTTGGGCATGGCGGGGAAGGTCATCCCCGGCCAGTCAAACTCAACACCGAGAACCGTGTCTGAGTTGAGGGAGATGAACGGTTGTCAGTCCAGCGACTGGGCTGTGCGCACCTCGCCTCGCCTCCGTTTCTGCACTTACAGACGAGCGTCATCTCGACCTTGACCTTGTCGGCGTACTCCTTGATCTCCGAGTCCTTGTTGACAAGCAGCGTGACCTGAGCGGCAAGATCTCTCGTCAACAACCACGCTGCGGAATCCACAAGAGCGACCTCTCGACTCACGACGCGACCAACACCCTTGGCAGCAGCGATGGCCTTGACGATCGAGACAGTTGTCTTGCCCTCTGAGATGCAGTCGAGGCCGTACTGCAACGACGGGTACGCCTTTGCGACCTTTGCCGGAGTCTCCGGGTCGTTGTCTGTCGAGTGGTCAGGGATTGATCATCAACGTGTGTCTTTGTCGATGCGTCGTCAAGTAGAGAGGGTAAAGGCGAGAGAGAGAGAGAGGAACCGCATTCAAGGGCTCACAGTCAAAGACGGCCGCGGCGCCAAACCTTTTGACGAGGTCAAAGTTCTTCTCGCTCGAGACCGAGATGGGCGTGTAGCCCGACGCCTTCAAGAGCTGAAGGGCGTAGAGGCCGACCGAAGTCGAGCCACCCCAAACCAGGATCGGCTCGCCGTCCTTGCCCGGCGAGTTGGGGAGATTGAGTCCGAGGCGCATGTACAGCGCCTGGATCGCCGTCCCTGCGAGTAAACCACCGGCAAAGTCAGATTTGAGATTCCGGTTCTCGTCGAGGGTCGGGCGGAGGTGCGTACAAGGTCCGATGCCACCCGCAGCGGCTGCCTCCTCGTCTGAAAGGTTGTCCGGCACGCGCCAGACGAGGCCCGCCTGCGCCTTGACATACTCGGCAAAGCTACCCTCGCCCTCCCATTGTCCTCCGTGGACGAAAGCGGCGACGCGGTCTCCGACGCGGACGTTGTCGACGCCCGATCCGACTTTTTCGACCTTTCCTGCAAAGTCGCAACCGAGCCAACTGCCCGGCGGAGCGAGAAAGTCGCGGTGCTTCCAATCGGTCGGGTTCAATGCGATGGCCGAAGTCTACTCTTTGATCCGCTTGTCAGCAACTAGAGGGGTTTACGATGGAGAAGGTGGACACTGACCTTGACGACGACTTCGCCCGGTCCTGGCTCGGGGACGGGGACATCCCGGACCTCGGTGTTGCCCTTGCTCGCTACGACGACGGTCTTCATGTTGGCTATTTGAGTGTTACTTTCGCGAATGGAACGGAGGAGAAGGAGTTCCCCACTCGACTCGCGCCGAGTCCGAACTCGCGAATCTCGGACATCTCTCGCGTGATGACCTCATACATGTCCGAGCACACCATGCCAGCGTCCATAGCGAGCACAGCTACCACTGCTGCACCGGCCTGTACCGACTGCCTGCCCGCTCCGTCCACATCCACATCCGCTTCGACGAGCGCAGCGCCGCCGCCGGACGTCGCATACCAGCAGGCAGCGCTCCTCGACCCTTCCACATTTGAACCGCCAGCGCTCGGTAGCTCGAATGGAGAAGCGCCCAGAGTCGTCATCGAGTTCTGCGATCGGTGCAGGTACGCTCAAGCTGGTCGTCCGCCTTCTCTCCTGGTCGTCTCGCGCCACTTGACTGATCAAGATTCCTTGGTCACTGGTGCGCCTAGATGGCTGCACCGCGCGACGTGGACGCAGACTGAACTCTTCTTGACCTTTCCACCGAGCGTCGACGCCCCGCCCGCCAACTCTCCGAATGCTGCGCCTGTCGCACCCGGCTTGAGGTCCATCTCTCTCGTGCCGCGGAATGCGCCCGAGACGGGCGGTCGCTTTCGGGTCTGGCTCCTCCTAGGCGACTCGGCAGCAGATGTGCAAGGTCCGTACCCGACTGGGAGCAAGGGAAAGGAGCGATGGCGAGGCTGGGAGCTGGTCTGGGACCGAAAGATTGAGGGCCGCTTCCCAGAGATGAAGGAGCTCGTGAGTGCGCACCTGATTATCAATAAGTGCGATGGACAGAACTGACAGAGATACATCTTCTACCGCCAGAAACAACGAATCCGGAACCTGATTGCGCCATCACAAAACCTCGGCCACAGCGACAAGCCGGTCGCCTCGACAGCATCGTCGCTGCAGCCGCCTACCCCGGCTGCTGGACCGAAAACCACGCCCGCCAACACCCCCGCCGAACTGCAAAAAGCTGCTGCACCTGTCGCACCTACGAAACCGGCCGAGGCAATGGACTTGTCGACATTGGCGGAACAACCGCTGAAACCGCTGACAGAAGCCGACTTTGCCCCGCGGTATCGATGCACGTGATTTTCACTTTTATGCGCAATGCACTCGTCAGGGCGAAACCCAAAGAACCGACTGTCGGAAGATCGTAGAGACCGCATTCTCGAAAGCGAAGACCACCTGGGTCTTCAGGCTCTACGCCTCATTATATGCTCGCCCTACGCACGGCGCCTGTTGACTGCTGTTTGCCCTAGGCCATACTGTCTAAAAAGGAGTCTTGCTTCCCGCTCTCTCGGCTCCGCTCGTCGAGAACAGCCACTGCAGTCCGGCCTGCTTGTCTCTTACTTCGATCAACTTCAATCCATCAATCGCTCACGCGCATGCTAGGCGAGGCGTGGACGCTATACTCGCTGCGATCACCTGATGCAGCTCGATGCTATCTACGAAGAACTGCTCGTCCTAAGTTCGAGCCTGCTCGACGGCGAACTCGCCTGGGACAACGATGACGCACGCGTCGCTTGGGAGGTGAGTTCTCGCCGCGCACTAGGCAGCAGCATAGCTCAGTTATTGTGGGCATAGACACTGATTGCGATCCCGCTTCCCCTGCAGCCCGTCTTGGCCGGCGAAACAACAATAGACGACACCGTGCAGCTCCCCCGACCCGGCCTTTCGCTCCTCCTCTGCGACCGGGCGGAACTTGCAGTCCAGTATCCCAAAGAGACCGAACTGCCATATATGACGCTACACTGTGCCGGGCTAGAAAGGGAGGATCAGGCGAGGTTGTCGCGCGAGTTTGAGGCAGTTCAAGAACGGATTGATGGCGAAGGTGCGCATTTTCTGAAGTTTGAGCGCTTGACTGTGCAAAGCTGCTCTGCAATCGCTTATTTGAATGCTCCACAGGCGCTCCTCTGCCTGTCTTTACCGTTTACACCGCTCTACAGGAGCACCTCGCCGCCCATCCGCCGGCCGCCGCTCCCGCTGTCGTAGCCAAGAATGCTTCGCAAGGCACGGAAAAACGAGGTACGAGAGTTCCGCATCTTTTGGATCCTTTGAATGTGGCATGCTGACGACTCTTTTCTTTGTTGGATCTCGTCTACGCGTAGGACACGAGCCGCTGCAGCTCAAAGTCGTCCTAATGTGGTCGCACCATCTGCTGGCGACGAGCAAACGGAAAGATATCGTCGCATGGAGTCACGAACTCCAACTCTGGGTTCTTTCGAGACCTGGGTCAGTCAGCAATTCAATTTCTTCATCCTTGATGGCGAACTTGGCATGGATGTTGACCCTCACACGCACGAACGACCGATCAGCTACCCGGGCGTGATCGTGGCGGAAGGTCTCGCGCACAACGTCGACGCATTTGTGCAGATTGTCAAATCCTGGCAGTGGAAGGCGCTCCAAGTCCGGTGCGAGATCGACGGCGACAAGGTGGACCCGCCTGTCGACGTTTCGGTCCGAGACGCGCCGCTCTGGGCAGTCCGGACTCGTTCACACCTCGGAAGGGTGTTCGACCCCGACGGTACGGCTAAAGTCGGTGCGCGTGAGGTCGAAGGTCTGAACGAGCTGGGCGAGCTGTACGTCCTGACCCTAGTCAACTTGTGTGAAGCACAGTCTGACCCAGAATCACGCGCGCAGCATGCGATCTGCTGGATTAGAGGATGTGTTTCTGACTGCAATGAAGCTACCAAAGTAAGGTCTCGGAGAGAGCAAGCGTGTGTGTAATGGACAGAGAGTACAGCTCAAGGCGCAGATTGACATCTCGGAATGTCAAAGTTCGAATTCCGCCGCCGCGCAAGACTCGTGTCGTCAGCTAACCTCTCCTCCCTCTGGACTGCGCTCCGTTCGCTGCTGCGAGTCGGAGGTGCAGCAGGCTGGTGTGGAGCTGAACGTTCGAACCCTTCGAGCCATGCCCAAGCCTCACTATGCGAAGCGCAAGTCGTTGCCCGCTGCCCCGCCTGAGGCGCCGGGCGACGACAAAGAAGACGAGGACATGCCCGACGTGCTGCAGCGTGCACAGCCAGACGATATCAGCAAGCCTGAAGTCGTGATCAACACCGCCCAGCTGCCGTTCGGCGTCTTGTGCAGCATTTACGACGAACTCGAAAAGGCGACTCGGATGAAGCAGAAGAACAAGGCAGAGACGAAAGGGCAGATGATTGAGCACTTCTTCAAGGTGCGTACTACTTTATGCAACGTGTTGAGCAGCCTCGGATGCGCCCACTGACCTGTCTCGTGCCGCGGACAGCTGTGGAGGGAGCGCATCGGCAACGACCTGTACCCCGTCGTCCGCCTAATGCTGCCAGACGCAAGTCGATTCGCTCGAACTCCTGCACTGCCCTCTCATGCTGAAACTGTATGCAACCCACGCAGCGCGACACCCGTCGCAGGACGTACAACTTGAAGGAGCAAAAGCTGGCGAAAGCGCTCGTCGTCGCCCTCGACCTCCCGCCCAATTCGAGCGCCGCCATCAAGCTCGAGCACTGGAAGCTCCCGACCAAGGACGATGTGAGTCTTGACATCAGCATCGCCTCGAGCTTGCAGCGCCTGATCGGATCGCTCGTGTCCGCAGCCCGGAGCAGGTGAATTTGCGTGAGTTTCCTCTCTGCACGGCCCGCGCCGATATAGCTTTGGCTCATGTCACCGGACAAACGCAGCTCGGTCGCCTACGAGGTGATCAAGAGTCGCTCGACTGTCACCGTGTCCAGGAGCACAACGACCATCGAGACGGTCAACGAGGTTCTCGACAAGCTCAGCACCACGAGGAGCGTCGGAGAGGACGGGCAGAAGCGCAGCTTGGCGTGAGTCCTCTGCTTCGACCAGCTTTTCTGGAGAGGGTCATCGACTCACAAAGGTATCTGAGGTGTGACAGTGCCGAACACGCGAAAATCTTGAAGCGTTGCGTTGCGACAATGACTCCAGGCGAGATGAAGTGGCTGATTCGTATCATCCTCCGCGGTGAGTCTTTCGGTTCGTTGGTCTCTCCGCGACCAGTCCCACTCACGCGACGTCCGTCTACCTGCCCCTAGATCTGAAGATTGGTGTCGGCGAGAAGACCATCTTTGACCGCCTGCACCCGGACGCGATGAGCGTCTTCAACACGTGCTCCGACATCATGAAGGTTTGCTACGACCTCTACGACCCCGACTATCGCGTTCCGAAAGAGGTGCGTCTTTCCGCTATCCCCGCAGCGGAATCCCCACGTCCTGATACGGAGCTTTACCCGCGAACCTAGGCCAAAATGGTGCAACTGATGCAGAAATTCAGTCCGATGCTGTGCTGGCGTTCCCACTCCCACCTCGAGGACGTCGTCAAGGCCATGCATCGCGCCCGGAGCGGGTTTGACCCCGCTCGTCAGCTCGAGCCGGGAGAGTACGCGAATCGTGAATTCATCCTCGAGGAAAAGCTCGACGGCGAGCGCATTCAACTCCACAAGCGTGACAAACAGTTCAAGTACTTCTCGAGGTGCGCATCCGTTTGACTCGTGATCATCTTCTGAGTGTCGCCATAGCTTACGACTGGGAATCAGGAAAGCCAAAGAGTACACGTACCTGTATGGAGAAAACGCTTCGACCGGCTCGCTCACCCCCTGTCTCGGCGACGCAATCCACGAGGATGTCGAAGAGTAAGGGCTTGCACTGTCCTAGCTCCTCTCTGAAAGGTAGACTGACGCGATCCGCTGCACCGACAGCGTGATCCTCGACGGCGAGATGCTCGTGTGGGAGCCACACCTCCAGAAGTACATGGCTTTCGGGAACCTCAAGTCCCACGCCAATACCGATGCGAAGGAAATCGGAGACTTTGACCCTCGCCCATGCTGTACGCCCAGAGCCCGCTCCCCGATGCTTCCTCTCAGGACACTGATGACTCTTCTTCGATGCCTCCTTCACAGACAAGGTTTTCGACATCCTGTACATCAAGGGCAAGAATGGCGAGAGCCAGTGCCTCCTCGACAAGCCGCTCTGGCGTCGCAAGCTCCTGCTCAGCCAGGTGATCAAACACAAAACTGGCGTGATCGAAATCGCCGACTGCGCAAAGGCCAAGTCGAAGCAAGAGATTCACGCCTTTTTGGTGCGCATCCTGGAAGAGAGGTGAGTATACTCGCCCGCTTGGCTCTATGGTAGAGATGAAGCTTACCTTCCTTCAATCTTCATCAGGGGTGAAGGCCTCGTGGTCAAGCACCCGCTGTCAAAATACACCCTGGGAGGGCGCGAACCGGCATGGATCAAGATCAAGCCTGGTGCGGCTGTCTTCTGATCCCCATCGTGAGCTCACTGATCGCTGAACAGGTCTTCCTTCCCTCAGAGTACATGGACGAGCTCGGTGAGAACATCGACGGGCTCGTCATCGGCGGCTATTGGGGTCAAGGCAACCGCGGAGGAATCATGGCGTCTTACCTTATCGGTCTGTCGGACGTTGAGAACGGCAAAACCATGTGAGTGCGCCTTTACTCCGACTCGAAAGAGCTCTTTGGGCGATGACTGACTAGCTCTTCTGGGTACCGAAGCTACCGCACATTTGCGAAAGTCGGCTCCGGCTTCTCGCGTGTGGTCTATGAGGAGATTGCGTACGTTCGCTTCCGTATAAAGTGAAGATAAGCCTCAGCTAATGATCAACCTATGGTGGCGCAGCCGCAGGACGCACGGCAAATGGCGCCCCTTGGACCGCAAGCAGCCGGGTGCCGTACCCGACTGGTTCCGCACTGTCTCGGAGTGGCCAGACTGCATCATCGAGCCGCAGGAGTATGTATCGCCGCGCCGAGCGTGCTCGTACTTCATTTTACTGATGCGCCCCCGCGCTTCAGCTCGTTCGTCATTGAGATCAAGGCCTCGGAGATTGTCAGGGGCGGTAAGTCCCTTGCACTCGCTGTGCTCTCCAACTCCGCTGATCATGACCTGCACATCAATTCAGACGACTACGCCGCGGGATTGACGCTTCGCTTCCCTCGTAAGTCGGTGTCCACCATACGAGACAAAGCGTTGTCTGATCAGTTCGCGACTGGCAGGTGCGAAGAATATCAGCAAGAAAGATCCGGAGGCCGCCATGGACTACGAGAGTGAGTCAAAGCAGAAAGCACTCTCTTCGCTCGTGCTCATGTGCTGGCTTTCGCAGCGATCTTGGCGTTCCGGCGCGCACCCAAGCGCAACCCTTTCGGCGAGGACATGAGGTACGCTCTCCGCGAGTTGTCTTTGCGACCATGTCCAGATCTGACCTAGTATTCACAGCTCGAGGTCGAAACGGCAGAAATCGGACAAGGCAGCGAAACGCCACGCCGTGGCGGAGACGATCGGCGACGTCGAATCGCAGTCCTCCCTCTTCGCGGGCACCACCTTCTGTTCGATCGACTCTTTCTATCGCTCTCACTCCACGCGCGCTGACAAGTCTGCGCGCACAGACGTTCACCGGACCCAACCGGAAAGCGAGAAGACGGAGCTCAAGCGCTCTATCGCGACTCACGGCGGAACCTTGATAGAGAAGATTCCCGACCCCGACAAGGACCGCATCGTCGTCTCGAGCGCATTCTCCGGTGAGCTAAGATTCCTTAGACGCACGCTTCCAACCTCGACTCACCGTACTTGCCTGTGAACAGGGCTGGCGAACCGCAAAGGCGCGAAGAACTGCGACGTTGTCAGCCCCGCTTGGGTCACAGACAGTATCGCCGCCTCGCGCCGTCTGCCCTTCAGCAAAAAGTAAGACACTCAAATGGCGGAGATTCGCATTGAAAATAAATGCTGATACTTATACGAGTAGGTACCTTGTTCACGCCACCGATGCCACGAAGGCGGCGCCGGATTACGAAGGTGGCGGACCAGCACCGCAGAAAGGGGCAGACGGAACGGCAGACATGCTTGTCGAACCGGTCGAGGAGGGTCACAAGCCGACGACCAGTCCTACTACGTCGCCCCCTCCCACGCACGCGCCACTCGGTTCTGCTCAAGCCTGGCGCGAGCGGCACGACATCGACTCGGAAGACGACGAGCCCGATACCGAAGACGAAGACAACGTGGTGGCGCTTCCGGAGCCGAGCGACGACGAGGGCGACGTCAAGAGCGGCGAAAGCTGGCAAAGCCTCTTCCCGCTTTCGGCCTCGGTGAAGGCTGTGGACCAGGACTTGGACCACTTAACGCTCGAGCAGTCGATCAAGTCTGAGATGGATGAACTCATGCATAAGTTCGAGTCGGACCCGACCGCCTATACCGACTCGCCGATGGGGATGGGCGCGGGCGCCGACGATCAGAAGGAGTTCGATATGGAGCGCTACCTCTCGCCATTTGTCGCCTACTTCGACACTCAACTCAACGCTTCGCTCAACGGGTTGCCCGAATCGATGGCTGCGCCCAAGGTCCGCTCGCAAGCAGACAAGGCGTGAGTTGACCGACCCTTCCAGACGCGCAAGAGCTGAAGCCCCTACTGACGCGCACATGCTTGCAGGCTGATCAAGTCCAAGAAGCGTGCGTACGGAGCCGCTGTCTGGCTCTTCGAGTGCGTCCAGCTGACGGACGAACCATCTTGAGCAGACTTTGAGGAGGCCGGCGGCGTAGCGACGGATCGGCTGGACGATCCCAAGCTCACCCACATTATCGTCTCAAAGCTCGTGCCCGACCGCTACAAAGAGATGATCCGCCGCACGCTCAAGTGCGTGGAAGGATTCTGGGCCCTTCCGGCTTGCGTTATCGATGCTGACCGGTGTCCTTTGCCCTCGTTGCAGACCGCGCGCTCGTCGCATCGTGACCACGGATTGGATCGAGGCGTGCGTGGAGAACGAAGGAGCGATGGACGAGGACGACTTCAAGCCGTGAAGGCAACGAAGGACGATACGATAGCTTGCCTGTGCCCGCTTGAACCGCTTGATCCCGACTAGTCATTCATTACCTTGTTGCTTGCATTCAATACGTTTTTTCTCATTACCTCTAGCTGCTTGCGATAGTGCTACATCTGCCTCTGACGAGAGCCTGAAGAAGTTATACAAGGCGCACGTCGTCTTCGGAATCGGTTGCGTCCGCGTCCGCGTCTGCCTCTCCACTTGGCTGCATCGAATCTTCCTCCTCGACCTTTTCATGCTGGGGAAGCAAGTCACCGATCCGCAGCCGTAGGAAACCGCCAAGGTCGCCGTCACCAGTCTTGACCGTGAGCTCTCTGTGGTCCGGGAGCGCGTTTAGCTGTCGAGCAACTGATATACACACGCTGAGAGCGAGGGGAAGACTTGCCTCGTGCGGTGCAAACTCTCGATTGCGTCGACGCGGTCACGAACATTGTCGAGCTGTAGGTGAGGAAACGAGTATATTAATATCGTGTCCGCACGGCGCACACTGCCGCACATGGCCAGAGAAAGTCTTGTTTCTGTCCCCTACCTTCTCCTGGAAGTCGTCCTCGCTGGCGATGGCGCGGAAAACGTTGAGCATCAGGCGACTGTCGGGCCGGACGTTGTGATTCCGGTCGATCGAAATGACGTGCAGCGCGTCGAGGTCGACGAGGTAGTCCGGTCGGGTCATGATCTCCCGCTGCCAAAAACAAGAAAAATGCCGCGCGCTTCGTCAGTCACCGAGATCGAGACAATCAAGGGGTTTCTGGAGGCAGGAGCAGTACTCACAGCTTCACGGTACGTGACTTTCGGGTCGAGTTCGCGCGGCAGCACGTTGAGCAAGTCGAGTTCGATCGCCTCGTCCGTTTCGGCGTCAGTCTGCGGCTCTTCGATCGTTTGTGCAGCTTGCGCGAGCAGGGGCGCGGCGTCTTCGGCGATCTTGGCGAGGTGTTGGAAGAGGAGCTATAAGGAGACAGGGAGCAAAGAAGTCAGATGCCAGCAACGGGCGGCGAACGGGAGAGGCAGTGAAGCGAGGGGAACCTACGAAGGAGCATGACGAGACCTTTTGCTCGTCCATGACATCGTCTGTGAGCCGAAATCAAGTGACGGTGAGGCAGTGTTCGATGTAAAAAAAAAACGACAGCATCGATTGACCATCGTGGTCCGGAATCAAGCCAAGGTGCGAGTGCAACCACTCTGTCTCTTCGGCGACGAGGTCCCTCGCCGCGCCTTCGACATCCCTCCGCTTGACCGCCTTGCTCAAGTACGCCAACCTGCCTCCAATCAAGTCCCAAATCCGGAGACTCTGCGCCTTTGAGATCGGCGGCTCGTCCGGGAAATGGCGCGCGTGCGTCCCCGAGAGGTACTCGAACGTTTCGTGCGGAGTGAGGTCGCGGACCGAGAGGACGTGCATCCGCGTCGCGTTGCGGCGCAGGCGGTCAAAGACCCAGTAGTTGTCGGTTAGGAAGACCATGGTGCAGACGCCGGATTGTGCTGTTGGGCGGGGGCAGGGGAGATGAGGTGATATTCCGACGGCAGAAGGAGCCTCGAGAGCGTCACGCACACCAAGCTTCGGCACGCTGCTGCAGCATGTGCAACAATGCGTGCCCATCTTCGTCCTAGGGGCAGAAAGATGTGCGGTTAATCGATTACATCGCCTCAGCAAGCTGACCAATACACAAACTCACGTCGTGAATAAAGTGCGCGTTCTGCACGATCAGGACCAGAGGTCGGTTCCGCTTCCTCCTTTCACGGATCGCAACCTGTGGGAATGTACGGTGACATCGCCAGAATAGCGTCAGGGAATTTCGGAGGTTGAGGGGGGGAAAGGGGAACGAACTGGGGCGCGGGCACTGACCTTCTCAAGTTTTGCGAGGGCGCGCTCGATGTCGAGGATTGGACCGGCTTCGCGCGGGTCTTTTCGCTGAAAGAGACCGGCGAACGAGTCCTGTTGCCAAGCGTCGCAGAACTGCGTGTCAATCGCTCGTTCCGAGTTGATTGGCAAACCGCTGGCCCGTCTTTTGACTCTCCGAGCCGACGAGCCTCGGCGGTCCCTCTTTTCTTGGTGTTCAAAATGGTAGCGCTTGAAAGTCGGGTTCAGTCTCACCTCGTTGTATTCAAAGTCGAGCGCCTTGCCGAGTCGTAACCGGACGACTTCGGGGTCCTCGTGCGCTTCGAGCATGGCGCAGCCGTCGGCTTGGTTCTCGAGCATGGCGTGCAGGAGCATGCTCGTCTTGCCGGCGCCCTGGTGGAGGGTAGATCGAGAGTACCTCGTGAGCTCACTTTTACAGAATGCGCCAGGCCGTATGCCTGACGCGCTCAGGAGCGGTGGCAAATGCTCACTTTGGGACCCATCAAGAGCAAGTCTGGAAGGGAGAATACCTAGAGGTCAGTCTGAGAGAAAAAGGCAGCGTTTCGGGACAACTGTTTGAAGCGCACATTCTCCCGAAATCTCCCCGTTGATGACCTTGTCGACATAGTCCTGCTCCTTGCGGCGGATGATGCCCTTGCGCGGGGTCCCGTCGCTCTCCTTTGCGGTTGCCTGTGCGAGTTCGAGCACGGGGTCGTACCCTTTTGCGAACGCGCGTGCCATCTTGCGCTGGACTTCCCACTTGTACCAGTAGTGGTAGCAGAGTCCGGCTCCCGTCAGGAGGATGATGCCTGTGTGTCGCGCCGGGTGGTGAGCTTCAGTCGCAGGAAGGGGAGATGCTCTGGTACTGACCACCTGCGGTTGCTATTGCGCTATCCCACGCCGGTCCTCTCGGAGGTGTCGGCCCTCCTCCTCCTCCTCCCCCTCCGCCGCCTTGGCCACCTGACGAGGGTCCGCCTCCTCCTCCTCCCTTGCCAGACTTGGATTCGGCTTCCTCCTCTCTCACGTCAGCGCTCAGGTCGAGCTGGTTCTGGTAGCCAAAGGCGGGTGCGACTGCGTTCGAGGCGATCGGTCGTCGAGATGACGGGAGGACCCGAGTGGGGAGAAGGAGCGTCGGACGCCGGCCGAGGAGCTGTTGCGACGCGAGCACGGCGCGGAAAGCCATGACCGGGGTCGCTGTCTCTCTAACAAAGCTCTCTCTACGGCGTATGGTCTCGCTGTCGGTCGATCGCTCACGTTGAAGCACCTTGAAAAGTGCACGTCGTCGTCGTCGTTCCTCCTCTAGCGAGCCTCTGCAAGCAGGGCAAGGGCGGGCATGCCGTCCGACTTGAAGACGCCGTACTCGCACCTGCTCCCGTCCTCGTCCGAGCACCCCGCGTCGTCGTCGAGCGCCGCCGCGTCCGACTCGTCGCGGTCAAACTCTCCCGCCCCGCTCCCCGCCGACGACGCCCACTATGCCTACTCGACCCAGCTCAGGAGGCACGAGCCAGAGTCGATCGTCGAGTTCGCCGCCCACCACAACCCCTTGGGCGAACTCAAGAGCGTCGCATCCGCCGCTTTCGCACCTGCTGCCCGCGACGCTGATCACCATCACCCGTTTGCGCACACGGCCGCACCGCTCACCCCTTCGGCCCGATTCGCAACCCACTCCATAGCCCAGACCTTGTCCGCCTTGGGCACATCGGCCTCGTCCGGCTTGGACGCTACCAAGGTGCACGCCATCCGCGAACTCGCCGGAGCCAACGAGTTCCAAGTCGAGGCCAAGGAACCGACCTGGAAAAAGTTTGTCGTAAAGTTTTACGAGGACCCGTTGATCCTACTCCTCGTCGCGAGTGCTGCCGTCAGCGCTGTCGTCGGAAACTATGACGACGCCGCAAGCATCCTCATGGCCATCGCCATCGTCGTTACCGTCGGCTTTGTCCAGGAGCAGAGGTCCGAAAAATCTCTCGAAGCGCTCAACAAACTCGTACCGCACTACTGCCACTTGATCCGGTACGGTCCTCCCCCCCGCCCACTCTTCGTCGGAGGGAACGAAAAAAACCCGCGCGTGCTGATCACCGCCGTGCACCACTAACTGCAGAAACGGCCAAAAGACGACCGTCCTCGCCAACGTCCTCGTTCCCGGCGACCTCGTCACCTTCCACACGGGCGACCGCATCCCGGCCGACGTTCGCCTCACGCAGGCGCACGGCCTCGAAGTCGACGAGTCGGCCCTGACGGGCGAGACCCGCCCGGCCAAGAAACACACCGAGGCGATTCCCGAGACGGGGACGGGGATGGGAGGCATCCCGATCAGCGAGAGGCACAACATCGCCTTCATGGGGACTTTGGTCCGGAGCGGACGCGGAGAGGGCATCGTCGTCGGAACCGGAGTCCAGAGCGAGTTTGGCGTCGTCTTTAGCATGATGCAAGAGGTGCGCTTCCCTCCCCTTTTTCTCTTTCTCTTTCTCAGATCCGGCGAGCGGATGACTGACAGGGGAAGTTCGTGAACGGTGGACCAGGTCGGCGAGAAAAAGACGCCGCTGCAAATCTCGATGGACGAGCTCGCCAAGAGGCTTTCCATCATCTCGTTCGCCGTCATCGGCGTCATCTGCCTGATTGGCGTCATCCAGCACCGCAGTTGGCTCGAAATGTTTACAATCGGAGGTGAGCCGCCGTGTCGCCCAGTCCGGAAAAACTCTCAGTTGACCCTTTCCGGCCCCCCCCCCCCCCCCAGTCTCGCTCGCCGTGGCTGCGATTCCAGAAGGACTGCCCATCGTTGTGACAGTCACCCTTGCGCTCGGCGTCTTGCGCATGTCGAAGCGGCATGCGATCGTCAAGAAGCTGCCGAGCGTCGAGACGCTCGGAAGCGTCAGCGTCATCTGCTCCGACAAGACGGGTACATTCGGCTTTCGCTTTTTCAAGTGGAGCAACCCTGGATTAACCCTCATCTTGTCTGGGCAGGAACCTTGACGACCAATGTCATGACCGTCACGAAAGCGTACACGGTCGATCATGGCATCTTTGACCTCGACCGCGGCGCGTTGACCCTCTCCCCCTCCGATTCTCGCGCTCCGATGTTCCTCATCGGCAACCTCTGCAACCACGCCCACTCGGACAAGGGCAAGTACCGCGGTCAAGCGACCGAAGTCGCGTTGATGAACGTGCTGCAGCAAGTCGGCCTCGCCGATCAACGACCGTTTTTCACTCGCAAGTCCGAAGTCGCCTTCAGCTCGGAAACCAAGACTCAGTCCGTCACCGGCTCGTTCACGCATGCGCAAGCGACCGGTCCGGACTCGACCTACCTCTCGGGCGCGCTCGAGCCCGTCCTAGCGCGGTGTCAGACCTACCTCCGCGAGGACAACTCGACCGCGCCGCTCGACGCGGGCGTCGCCAAACTCGTCGCGAGCAAGGCAGTCGAGCTCGCTTCGCTAGGGTTGCGCGTCGTCGCCATGGCGTACGGACCGGAGGCGAACGCCCTCACTTTTGCCGGGTTCCAAGGCATGATGGATCCGCCCCGGCCGGGGGTCGCCGACGCGATCACGAAATTGAGCGCGGGGGGTATCCACGTCGTCATGATCACCGGGGATAGCGAAGAGACGGCCGTTGCCATCGCGCGGCAGCTCGGGATCCGGACCACTCCGGGTAACCACCACCATAACAATCGGATCGGCGTCCTGACGGGCAAGGAAATTGACACGCTCAGTCAGAGGCAGTTGACGGATCGGATCGGGGGCGTGACGGTGTTTGCGCGGACGACGCCGCGGCACAAGATGGCGATCATTGAGGCGTACCAGGCGAGAGGGGCAGTTGTCGCCATGACGGGCGATGGAGGTGCGTGTCATCTGAAGTCAGACTCTGGATGCGCTGCCGAGTTCCGTCGAGCTGATCCCTGCGCTAACAACTGCAGTCAATGACGCGCCGGCTTTGAGGATGGCCGACATTGGCGTCTCGATGGGGCGAGGCGGTACCGATGTTGCCAAAGAGGCGGCCGACGTGATCCTCGTCGACGACAACTTTGCGACCCTCTTGCCAGCGGTCGAGGAAGGCAAGGGTGAGCTTTCCTGGCCGTGCTCTTGACTTGCGCACCCAGCAGGAGCAACAGTCAGAACATGCTGCTGACCAGTAAACACCGCGCAGGCATCTTTGTCAACATCCAAAACTTCCTCTGCTTCCAGCTCTCGACGGCCGTCGCAGCCCTTTCCCTCATCACCCTCTCGACTGCGCTCGGACTCCCGAACCCGCTCAACGCGATGCAGATCCTCTTCATCAACGTCATCATGGACGGACCGCCCTCGCAATCGCTCGGAGTCGACCCCGTCGACCGCGAAGCGATGAAGCGACCGCCGCGACCCAAGACGGCGCCCATCTTGACCAAGCGCCTGCTGTACCGAGTCGCCTTCTCGGCGAGCGTCATCATCTGCGGAGTGCTCTTCATCCTCGCTCGGGAACAGGGCGACGGGAGCGACCTCGCGCGGGATCAGACTATGGTTCGTCGCTCGGAAGACGCTGCCTCTTCCGCTTCACGTGCGACTCTAGCGACTAACCAGATGACCCCGTACCGCGCGCAGACCTTTACCTCGTTCGTTTTCCTCGACCTGGCGTCGGCCCTGCAAAACCGCGGGCTGAACGTGCCGCTCTTCTCGGGCGCGCCGAACAAGATGCTCCTGCTCGCCGTCTCGGTCTCGTTCCTCGTCCAGCTCTCCTTTATTTATATCCCGTTCCTCCAGTCCATTTTCCAAACTCAGGCTCTCAGCTTCCGAGACTTGTCGGTCCTGCTCCTCTTGGCTGGCGCCAGCATGACGATCCACGAATGGCGGAGACGGTTCGAGCGCAAGCAGCTCGTGGAGGAGGCGTGGAGTAGCGCGCAGATTGTATAGACTATTTGCATGGGGGGCGGAGGGGCATACTGCATACATGATTCATTGCATTCGCAAACCGAGCTGCCATCTTTATGATGCCGGAGCTAAAAGGCGCTCCCTTACAAAAAAGAGGTCACATATAAAGCGAGCGGATGAAGCAAGAGCTCAGAGCGTATAGACAGTTTCAAGCTGGAACTCGTCGATTTCCTTCCATTTCGCGCGAGCTCTCTCTTTCCGATGCTGCTCACCTCAAGCGGACTGAGCTCTCGCCGCAAAGAACGGCTGGGGGAGAGAGCGCACCTTTTCTGTTTCCGCCAGAGTCTCGTCCGCCAAGTTCCGTAGTGGCTTCTTGCCCTTTGCGCCCTTTGCAGTAGCTCGAGTGCGCTGTGGGACCGGAGCTTTCCGAGGTGTCGACTTGGAGGCGCTGGCATCTTGAAGAGGTGAGGTTTCCTGAGAGCAGCCGGACAAAGAAAAAGTGTGCGGGAAAGAGCTCACCTAGAGTCGCTCGACTTGCTCGTCTCGGTGCTTTTCTCGTTGGTAAGGTCGCAAGCAAACTTGTCTGCGCGCTTGGAACGCTGCGAGGAAGCCGCTTTGGGGGACTTGTTCTGGTCGGCAAGTTGAGGCGCGCGCCCGGCACGCGTCGCCAATCGCCCAGCGGCAGAGAGCGTGCCGTGTCGAGAGCTCGTTCCTGCCGCTTCGAGTTCGAGTCCTGACTGCGCGCGCTTCAAAGTCGTAGTTGAACCCGAATCCGCCGCGTCTCCGCCGCTTTGCGAGGTAAGCGCAGCCGCGGCTTTCGGCTTGTCGTCATCGAGGAGTTCGTCCGTACCGAAAGAGAGGTCATCCGCCGAGAGCTCGACCGTGGAACGCCAGCGCTCGACGTAGTCCCTGCTGAACGAACTCGAGGTGGAAGCGCTTCGATCAGCTGCGAGGAGCGCGCTCAGGGTCACATCGCCTTCCTGTGGCTCTTTCGTAGCAGCGGTTGGAGTACGAGCGGAGCCTCCGGTGACCTTGGCAGGCGTTGGGCGCGTCGGCTTGGGCGGCAGATCGGCATAAGTCAAGTCGCTTTTGGCGGGCGAAAGCGGAGCGTTTTCGCGAACAGGAGTGCCGGTCCCGTCTGCGCCGAAAGTCAAGGAAAAAGCTGTTAACGCTCGAAATTGGCCGCAGAGCTGTTCCATATACGCACCGGCAACCTGCGACAGACCTGCACCGCCTCCTTGGCTCGCATCTCGAGCCGCAGGCCCCTTCTCCGCCATCCGTAGAGCGTAGGTCGGCGGAAGCAAGCTTGAGAGGCGGACTCTACCAGCCGCGCTCGTTCACTTGCGACTCGTAGTCCTGCGGCTAGCGCGTTGCTCTGTCGAGTCGATGATTGATGAGGATGAAGCGGAGCGAACACGAGGTCACGAGCGGCGAGAGAACGTTTAGCGGGCAGGCGGCAGCGAGCTGAATTATTTGCGCGTACGCTAGACAAATCTATAGCGATCGATCGATGAGCAAGTGAACAGAGGTTGGTTGACCTTGACCCGACCGCTCCGCTTTCACGCTCTTCCGCCTCCTCCTCTCCCCAGGATGAACGGCGCACCGGACCGACCAGGCTGGCACACCCTGTGAGTATTTTGCTCTCCAGAGCGCCGTTCCTCAAGCGACCCCAGCTGACCGCCCGCGTACGAATCTGACAGGAACCTCTCGCTCCCCTTTCCCTCGTCGGATGATGCCACGCTCGTTAAGCGAGTCATAGAGGTCGACAAACCCTTGCGGCCAAGCGAGTTGACCCGGTCTATGCAAGTGGAAGGAGCCACCCTAGTTGTGTGAGGACACATCCCCCCTACTGCTGATTCTCATCATCTCGGACACCATTGCTGATCATTGCGGACAAATCACTTCAGATCCCTGGCAGCAGCCAATGTGACCCAGGCCAGGGTCGCACTTGATCACCTGTTGTCAGATCTTCAGCTTGTGGTCCAGACCATGTCGAGATTTGGGGCGGAAGGGAATCAAGGAGACGCGACAGGGAGGACACCCTCGGAGCCTTCACTTGAAGTAGGGCTCATGGGCAGCTGGCAGGGTGTGCAGTGATCTAATTTGTTGTACAACAGTGCACCAGTACGTCATTTGGTTCAGCTAGCAAGACTCTAGAAGAGAAGGAGAGAAAAGGTGAGATACCCATGCTTTGACAACCCCCTGAATCGAGGAGATGAGGGACATTCCTCGACTGAGCTTGGATCTTGCGTTGTGTGAAGGGGCGACATAACGCCCAGCCTGGAGACGAACTTGCCTCTTTGTCTCCTTTCTCTCCCTTCCTCCCTCCCGTCCCCTCAAACTCTGTCCCCTGCCGCACTCACACACACACACACACACACACACCGACTCGGCAACTCCGTACGTGTCTCACCGTCACATACAACCTCTCGGTTTGGATACAATCAAGGTATGTCTAACAGCTGCTTGGTACTGCGATTCGGAGCGACCTTTCTCCGACAACATTTTTTCTTTTTTGGGATACCACATCCACATCCTTGGAGACTGACCTGCTTCTGACCTCTATTGTTTCAGCACCCTCCTCCTACGTACAACAGCAAAGTGTTGGCTGTACACTCCTCGGTTCAGGTGCCGCCCTGCCGGCCCAGCGTTAAGGTGCAGAGCGGCACCCAGCCAACTGTCAATCTGGCAGGGTTGAACTCGACGACTGGCGCGCAGGTAGGCGTCAAGTTATCCAGCACAGGATGCCTCAGCAGCCATAGGCAACCATGGACACTGAAGCTATTATATATTGCTGTTGACTCTTGACGCAGACCAAACAGGTCGCGCTGCGTGTTGTTCGCGGCAACGGCGACGGACCGGCGGCGAGCCCCACCAGGAGCAGTTCGGAGTCGAGCGGCCGACTCGGGCTGGCACCGGTCGCCCCGACGCCTGCGGCGGGTGTGAGTGGCGCTATCAAGTCTCAGAAGCGACCCCGCTACAGGGTCGCGCCCGAAGCGCGTCTCGTGCTCGGGCCATTACGCTGCCGTCCGCCGCCTCCACCGCAGCCAGCACCGCCTCTCGCCGCCGTCGCTCTCCCGTTCCTCCTCTCGCGCCATCCGCTTCTGCCGCTAGTCCGTCCAAGCCAAAAGAAACAGACTCAGCGGCCTCGGCCTCGGTCGCGCTCGCCCGCGCCGAACGGCATCGTCAACGACTCGGCTGCGAGTCCAGTCGACGGTGAGACGGACGACGGCCGCGACAGCTCGGACGAGATCGAGGCGAGGTGGCACGACATTGTGCCTGCTCTCGTCGACATGCCGCACCTCGACAGCTCGGATACCGAGTCGGTCGACGAGACCGACCGCCGTTACCGCCCCGACCGAGATCCGCTCTCCTGGCACATCGAGTCGTTCTCGCCCGACCCCGCCCTCCGCCCTTTGCGACCCTGGACCGTCACGCAATACAAGCTCGTCCCGATGGAACCTCGAGTCGGTCGCTACACCCTCCCGCACCCGTTCGATCGCGGGCTCATGCGCCGCGCCGACGCCAAAGCCGCTCAGGACGCAGCTCTCTCCGCTCAACGACGCGCCGCTCGGAAGCGCAAGCGCCGCAGCAGAGCCGAAGCCGACGACGACAAGTCGCCGCCTCGCATGCAGAAAAAGGCCAAGAGCAGGAAGGAAGCCGAGAACGAGGTCTTGCAGCAACTCCGCCAGTTCGAGGCCGAGGCAGCAGAAGCGGACCCGGACCCGGACTCGGACTCGCATGTCAGTGACAGCGAGGACGAGCCTACTGTCGGCTTTGTGTACCTCGCGAAGCGAATCCTGCGCGAGCGTCGCGCGAGACGTCGCCAACGCCGAGCCGAAGGCAGGATCCTGGCCGTCGAGACAACCGACGACGACGACGAAGACGACGACGGTCCCACGCCTGCTCCACCACCATAGAGTACTGTTCCTTTCCCTGTTCAACATCAATACCCAATGCTTTCGATACCCCCGTCACTACCGCATTCATTCCGCGCGCTCTCTCTCTCTGCGCCTTCGATACCTTTTGCTGTAGCCTCTTCAACGCGCGCGATCCTACATTCCACACCCTCCGCACATCTGCATTCTGCAATCTCTCCGCTTCCCATCCCATCTCTTCTTCCGGTCAGACTCGGGGGCGCAGATTCGTGATAAAGAGGCGCATCATTGCACAGCCGACGATAATTTCCCGTGAGACAACACAAAACTACCGCATCTTGTCCTCCAAGCGGACGCCGAGCTTCTCCGAGACCTTGAGCCCGAGCTGGGTCATCTTCTCGCGCTGGACGCGCTCGTTCTGCACGCGCCGCAGGTCTTCGAGCCGTTTCCGGTCGAGCAGTTGGTCGTCGATCGTACTGGCCGAGCGGCGGTGCGAGGCTCTTGCAGCTGGCGGTTCGAGGGGGAACGGCATTTGAAATCAGTGAATGTGCGCGCAGGGAAAAGGAGGCGGGCGGGGAGTGGGAGTACTTACATTCGAGGTCGCGATTGAAGTCGTACGTCTCGGACGAGTCGACCGTCTCGCCCATCTTGATCGCGCTCATGCGCGTCTCGTGCTTCTTGAGGTCGTAGTATTTCTCGTGAGGCAATGTACCTGGTTCCAAGGGTCCTCGTCAGCTTTGTCCGCTCACCTCTGCCAGGACGAGAGGCGCACCCGTATTGAAGTCCTGCGAAAAATCGGCGAGAGAGTCAGCGCGAGCGAGCGAGCGAGATCGGCAGGAAATGCTTGCTGGCTCACCTCCATAAACTGCTTGAAGAGCTCCTTCTCCTTGGCCTTGGTCGTCGTCTCGGGGTTCATCATGCGCTCGCCGATCATCCAGGCGTGGAACTCGTCACTCTTGGTGTAAATATCTGTCGGGATCAGGTCTCGGTCATCGTACGCTGACGATGGGAGGTAGGGAGGGGTACTGACCTGCTTCGGTCAAGATGCCGTGTTTGCCCCATTCGACCGGCGCGAGTCCTGCCTTTGCGCGCTTCTTCTCTTCGCGCTGCAGGGAGCCACGAACGAGTCAGCAACAAAGGATGATCGTTTTTCTTCCGAGCGAAAAAAAGAAGGCCAACGACGGACCTTTGCCTTGCGAGCCTTCTTCTCTTCCCTCCTGCGCCTGCGTTCGTCCTTGTCATCCCGGTCCCGATCGCGCGAGTCGTGACGGCGTCGGCGGTGACGGCGGTGGTCGCGCGAGTCGTCCGAGTCGGAGCCGGACGAGCTAGCCGCCGCACTCGGGCTCCGGGTCCTGCGCCTTGACGAGCGGTGATCGTCCCGTTTGCTCGAGTGGCGGCTACGCTCCCTGGACCTGGAGCGTGAGCGAGAGCGAGAGCGGTGCTCCCTGTCACGATGGCGGCTGGACCTGTCTCGGCTCCTCGATCTCGACCTGCTGCGTTCGCGGTCCTTGCCCCGACTGCTCCTGTGACGGTCCCCTCCTTCCCTGTCGTCCCTGCGGTCCCTGTGCGAGCTGCGGTCCTGGTCGTGGTCGTCGTCTCGGCGGTGATGATGAGAACGACGGCGAGGAGAGCGACTCCTGCGTCGCTCGGAGCGCTCTTCCGGTTCCCTGTGCGAGCGAGATCGATGACTCGAGTGCTCTGATCGGCGATCCGGTGACTCTGAGCGCGGCATAGTCGCTCGACGTGGGTGGAGAGAATTCAACCTTCCAGGTTCGCTCAACTTGACCGGGGGTTTGACTCTGCATTACGCACCCGCAAAGACATGCCTGCAGCTGACAAGACCGAGTACTTGTACGATGCTGGGCTCCTGCCGCAGCAGCTCCTCTCCAACTTGCCCGCCGGACTCTCGCTCCGGCCCCTCGCCGCGTCCGACTACGCTCGCGGACACCTCGAGCTGTTGACCCACCTCACCGCCGCCCCGGACGTAGGCCAGCAAGCCTGGTCGAATCGCTTCGAGGAGCTCAAGCGCATCAACACCGTCCAGCTCACGTACCTCCCCGTCGTCATCGTCGAGGACCACTCTGACCGGATAGTGGGGCAGGCCACCGTCTTTCTCGAACGCAAGTTCCTCAGGAACGCAGGGCTCTGCGGGCACATCGAGGATGTCGTCGTCGACCCGCGCATGCAGGGCAAGAAACTCGGCCTCAAGCTGATCGAGGTCTTGACCGCCCTCAGCGAGGACCTCGGCGCGTACAAGGTCCGTCCGGAACGGCTGCCTTTCCTCTGGGTCTGGACTTGACCGCTTGCCCGTGTACCTGCAGACTATTCTCGATTGCGATCCGAAGAACGAAGGTGAGCACGCGGCTCGGACGGTTTGTAGCAATCGATTTCTGTTCAAGAACCTGACGTGGAATCTGCTCTTGCAGCGTTCTACGCCAAATGCGGGTACGCACACTCTGACCTAGCATGATTTGACTGCATTGGCTGACTCACGGCCTTCACACGCTGTAGCTACGAGAACAAGGGCTGCGAAATGGCCAAGTACAGGAAATGAGGTGAGTCTGAACCCCTTCACAGCCTGCCTTTCCTCACCGAGGTTTCTTACACTATCCGGTTGACTAGGACATCAAGTGGACGGGCTGGTCCCGTTCTGCCAGAAGTTGTAGCGCAGTCGCCAATGAAGAGACACTTTTACTTGTTTGCTGGGTTTCGGTTCCGATCCGAGAGCTTTGCCTGACCCTGACGCAGGATCAGTCGCGCTCACGCTGCTCAGGCCATTGCTCAGGTAGCCCGGGAGATATCTACGCCTTTTCACGCTTCAACTTCTCCGAGCCCCTCGAAATAGTTGCCTTCACCACCGCTCCGCGCCTGCTTGGCCCTCATCCGCTCGGTCGAAGCTTTTGCCGGCGCCGCGAACAACGGCGGCGAGGTCGAGTAGCGCCCAAAGATGCCGAGCTCGCCGAGTCGGTGCGCGACTCGTTCGGCGCCTGCGCGGGTCCCTGAGAGGTTGAGTGCGTCGGGCCCGAGCTGTGTGCGTGCAAAAGGACGCAAGAAGAGTCAGCTCCCGACACAAATCCGGATTAGCTTGACTAGGTTGTGCACTTACCTCGAGCATCGCGTACGCTCCGAGGACGAAGAACGGCAACGACGGCGAGAGTTGCAAGTCGTGCGTCAGGACGGGCAAGCCGTGCACCGTTTCGGGAAGGAGTCCGGCTCGAGCGAGCGGCGCGAGAAAGTCGACGCCGGTGGCAAAGTCGAGTTTGCTACCCGTCGAGGCGACGACAAAGTCAATTTTGGAGAGGATCCGGCGGGACCGGCTCGATTCCACGTCCTCGTCGAGTTTCGGAAGCTTCGTCACGGTATCGAGCGTCCATGTGTCCGAGTCGGCGTCGTAAGCCGCTCCTTCAACCTCTGTCATGGTCCAGATCTCGAGCCGTCCACTCTTCTCGTGCTGCTTGAGGATCCGCGCAAACGTCGGATTGACGCTCCCGCCGTTCCGACTGCCGCGGACCTGCTCGAACCGCTCGTACGGGTCCGCTTCTTGGAAAAACTCCATCTTGCGGAGGTTGTTGTACTTGCTGACCCATTCGAGGCTGTCACGCCGCGAAGAGTAAGGGGACTGAGTACTTTCTCGGACGAGAGGCGAGGTAGGCAAGCAAAACAGTACTCACTCAAAGTCAAAGTGCTTGGTCTTGATTCGAGAACGGACGAGGAGCACGACGGAAGACACTCCTTGCGTGAGGAGCGAGTCAACGATCTGCGCCGATGTCAGACTAGAGCCAGAATGTCAGGCAGAGTAAGCAGAAACATCAGATGCAGAGAGAAAGAGGGGGAGAAAAGAAATCCGCTCGCCCTCGTTGCACTCACCCGCCCCCGATTACGCAGACGCGCGCTGGATTACCCCGTCGGACTTTCTCGCCAAGTGGACCCTCGAGCGGTCGACATCCCGGCACTGCAAACGCAGCAGAGTGACACCAGCCTCGACCGCAAATGGCCGCTTTGTCCCAAAGGTTCTTCGAATCCCGACGATCCGGTTCTGGTCCAGCGGAGGCGGAAGGCGGTGGTGCGGAGGTCATTGCGCGGAGTAGCCACTCGGGAATGGCCGGGACGGAGGAAGGACCGACGGCCATGACGACAGCTTGGGCTGCGCGTCTTTCGATGGTGCCGTCCGGTCGAACCGACTCGATCACGAAACCGAGACGGGGTCCGTCACCTTGCACGTGGATCGAGCCATGCGCGACCGAAGTCACTGTTGTGTGTTCGACTTGAGGGACGGGGTATCGAGCGACGAGGTCGTCTTGAACAAATTTGCGAAAGAGCGCCGTCGCCGGGCGCTGATAGTCCTGCCGGTCTCGCTCGTTGATCAAGTTTGTCCCGCTGATCGACGAGTTCCGCACCCCGCCGCCGCCGCCGCGTCGTTTCTTGCGCTGGTACTTGCTCAACTCGCTCCCGACGACGCCCTTGATCGGTTCGAGTTCGGGTTCGCGCGAGGTCCGTTGGGCGTACGCGACGAGGGCGTCGGCGTCGGCGGGGCTGGGGTGGAAGGTCATCGGGCTGCGGAGGTGTTGAATGGATAGACCGGCGAAGAAGGCGTCCCATCGCGATAGCCACGCATCACCGCTCGAGTCCAGGACCCGGACCGACGGCGCCGGGTCAACAGCGTTCGCGACGAGCGTCGCTTCTTTCGGAACGACGAGTTTCCGCGCGGCCCAGTGACCCTTGACTGCCTTGTGACGAGAATTTGCAGTGTGTCGTGCCTCCCCGGCGTCCGCCTCACGCTGCAGCCAGCTGAGGCGGGCGTGTTCGAGATCGGTGTAGAGCGCCGCCGGACGAGGCTCGTTCAAGCGCGTGGCGAGAGCCAAGGCGTGCGGCCCAGCTCCGATGATGACGAGTGGAGACCACGCTTCCTCTGGTACGGTGGCCAAAACTCGTTCGCTCGTCGACGCCGGCGGCGAGGGATCGGCTTTGTGCGGAGGAGGAGGGGCAGGTTTCTCGCAGCACGCAGAGGTGCACGAGTCGTCTGTTCCGGCGGATGAAGCCGTTTCGGACCAATTGCTGTCCACGTCACCGAGGGAGAGGGCCTCGAGCGAGATCTCTGAAGAGGCGGGGGACGCTGGCGTGCGAGGAGGCAGCGCGAGGGGCGACATTGTGTCGGGAGACTCGGACCGAGGGGTAAGCACCGGTTGCGATGGCAGCGACATGCCTTCGACTAGGGCGCGGAGATTGACAAGAAAGAAGGAGGTCGCAGGCTGGAGAGCAAAGCGCTTGAAGAGGAGAGAGACCCCCGTCATGAGTCCCTCACAGGTCACAGAACTGGACTCGGAACTGGTCAAGGGCTGGCCCGACCGACTAGGATCGATTCGATCTTTGACGCGGGCTACGCGACAATCCTACAAAGCAGCAGCTGGGCCACCCGGTAATAGCATCGGTGAAGCATCGAGTGTGAAGCGGGATATTCGTGAACGAGAGCCTTGAGGAAGGAGCAGCGGCAAGAAGTGGAGGGACCTCGCCGCTCCGGTGTGAGTAAAGCGGAGCACAGAGCGGCGTCTTAGCAGCTGCACAAGCAAGTCGCTATACGTACCGAACCTGCGAGTCGACGTGGTTGGTCTGAGAGCGAGACGTCGAGAGCGTCGACTCGACTCGACCATTTCTGGCCTTTCCCCACCACGTCTCTAGCAAACAGCAAGTCCAGGCTAGGTCCTGGTCAAGGAATGTTGCTGACCTCGGCAATCCCACAGTGTCTGCCGAAGAGCCCACCAACGCCCCCGCCGCCGCCGAGGAGGAGTCGACCGCGACCTTTGAGCCCGTCGTCCGCCTGAGCGAGACCGTGCAGGTCAAGACCCACGAGGAGGATGAGGAGGCCCTCTTTAAAATGTCAGTCCCGAGGTCCCTTCTTTCTTCCTGCGTTGGTGGGCGACGAGGCGTCCCACCTCTACGACCTCCCCTCGAGGGTCATCGCACCCAACTGGTGTGAACTCGTGCCTGACCACCTGCTTCCCATAGGCGCGCCAAGCTGTTCCGATTCATCGCCGACTCGTCCGAGTGGAAGGAGCGTGGCACCGGTGACGTCCGGCTGCTCCAGCACAAGGAGTCGAAGAAGGTCCGCCTCGTCATGCGCCGCGACAAGACCCTCAAGGTCTGCGCCAACCACTACGGTGAGCCGCAAGCGCCATGGGGTGACGTCTTCTGCTATGGCCCTGAAACTGACAACCGCGCGCGCGCGTGCCCCCTGATAGTCACTCCGGAGATGGCCCTTTCGCCCAACATTGGCTCGGACCGCTCGTGGGTCTACAACGTTGCCGCCGACGTTTCCGACGGCGAACCGACCGCCGAGACTCTTGCTATCCGCTTCGCCAACTCTGAGAGTGCGTTGCTGTTCAGTTCTCGAGGCCCATCTCCGAGAAGAAACTGACCGAATGCCCCCCCCCCCCCCCCGGCTTTCAGACGCCAACCTCTTCAAGAAGGCGTTCCTCGAGGCTCAGGAGATCAACAAGAGTCTCCTGAGTGGCTCGTCGGAGGAGGCGCCGACGCCGGTCGAGTCGGACGCGCCGGTCGCGGCCGACGCGACGTCGGTGACGCAGACGGGTGCGCCGGTCGAGAAGGGCAAGGAGGTCGCCAAGGAGGAGGTGGTCGAGGCCGAGGGAGACAAGCTCCCCGAGTACAAAGACGAGGGCGTCGTCCCCCCGCCCGAGAAGTCCGAGGTCGTCCAGGGCGAGGAGGTCAAGCAGCCGACTGACGAGGTGCGTTTCACTCTCCCTTCATGTCTGCGAGAACCGTGTCCCTTATTTCGCTCGGAGACTGAGCGGTCAAATTTTTGAACAGCGCCCGGCTGAGGAGGATGCGCACGCCGCGACCAAGGAGAGTGGTCCTGCTTCGGCGCCTGCGCCTACCGCCTAATTAGATGCCTGCGCTCTCAGTAGCCAAACTCGAGGAGTTGATGCATTCTTGGTTGCCCCCCATTCTTTTCTGATAACGACCAATTTTTTGGCCCTTCGAACGTTGTATACTAGCGACGGTGAAAGAGAGAGACAATCCGGAGCCGAGAAAGCCGGAGAGCGGTCGATCGGAACCGTCTCTCCTTCGGCTGACTATTCCAGACGACGACTCGAGAGATGGCGAGCACTGCGCCCGAGGCTGACCTCGAGCGGTTCTGGCAACCTCCGCCCGCTTCGCTCTCAAGACTGCCCACGCTCCGGTCTACGGTCGCGAGTTGGAGTTCGCCTCGGCTGCGGATCTCTCGCGTCGCCCAACTCGACGCCGACTTGCTCGACGGCGAACTCGAGAGCATCTTGCACGCTCCAGTCAGCGCAGCTATCGATGCCGTAAAGGTGCGCAGCCCACGTGGCGGTCTCTGTTGGCTGTCAACACGCTGACCCTCACTCCCGAGTGGGGATCCCCTTCCGCCTCGTGTACAGTCTGCAGGAGGACGCACTTGGCACCCAGAGTTCATGGCCATACTCAGACTGGCTATACTCAAACTCTCGCTCTGGGAGAGCAACGCGACGTACGGCGCGTCTCTCCAAAACTTGCGGTACCGGAACGAGGCCAAGGTAGCTACGGGTGAGCGCAATCCCCCCAACGACTTACCGCGGACAATAGCAATCTAACCCCACCCGAGCGTGCATATGCAGGCGGACACGACGCCGGACTCTCGACGATCCAGAAAACCGCCTACACGGCACTCGTCGTCCTGCCTCCCTACCTGCAATCGCGCCTGCAAGACCGCATGCTCGAGGCTTCGTGGGCCGACGAGCCCTTACCGCTCTCGTGGCTTTCACTCGTCGACCTCCGGCGATTGAGGAGTCGAGGACGGCGGCGAAGACAGGACGAAGTGGCGCTGTGGAAGCGGGAATGGAAACGCGCGGCGTGGGAACTGCTGAGTGCGGCCGAGCGGCTGGGAGCCCTGCTTGGCTTGGCCAACTTGCTCATCTTCCTCTACAACGGAAAGTGAGTTGCCCTTCCTTCGCTCGCCTTTGAGCGCGCGTTTCGAAGCTGACGGTGATACTCGGTTCGCAGATACCGAACTCTGATCGACCGAGTGCTCAAGATGAGGCTGGTGTATGCTCGCCGAGCTTTCACCCCCAACGTCAGCTTCGAGTTCCTGAATCGACAACTTGTATGGGAGGCCTTCACGGTACATTCTCTTTCCGTTTCACCCTCGTAATCAGCGATCTCGTCTCTGACTAACACCTCCCGCTTCCGTTTTGCGCACCTTGTAGGAGTTCTTGCTCTTCCTCCTCCCTCTCATCAACCTGCACCGTTTCCGCCTGCGGATCACCAAAGCCATCTCGTCCCACGCCAAACGATCTTCGCTCCTCCGCGGCGCGGCATCCACCTTACCCGCCCCGCTCGCCAACTCGCTCGGCCTCTCGTCCCTCCGATCATCAGCAGCAGGGTCCAACAAAGGCGACACCAACTCCGGCAAAGATGCCCCGCCCGCAGGGGGACCGTACGCCTTCCTCCCCGAACACACCTGCCCGATCTGTTATTCGACCACGACCGGCCCCCCCGCCGGACTCGGTTCCGCCTCGGCCGCCACCGCTTTTGCAGACCCGACTCTCCCCTCGGCTTCGCTCTTGCACACCTCGTCGGGCCCGAGCGGCGGCGGCGCGGGCGGCGGCGCAGGCGACACGGCCGTCAAGATCCCGTACGTCGCAAACTGTCGCGGCCGGTGCCGGTACTGCTACTACTGCATCGTGGGGACGCTCGTCAGGGCGGAAGAGGACGCCGACGATAGTTGGACATGCTTGCGGTGCGGGGACGAGATCACGTCTGCGGATCGCGAGGTGCCGGTTGCTTTGCCGGCTGAGGAGGAGGAACCGGCAGACGATGATGACGACCGCGAGGAGGACGACGAGGCGTCGGAAGGATCTCCCGAACGAGTCTACTCGGAAGAGTAGTGCGCACACTCAATGGTGCTGTCAACATCTATGCAAAGAGAGACAGATCTATTCGAAAAAACGCGACGGCGAATCTCAGAGTTTGACCACCTCTTTCTCAGTGTAGCCCAACTGCTGCAGGATGCCACCGACGCGGCCCTGAGAGAAGTTCCGACCTCGCGGACCGGCCACGGCTTCGACCATGCTACAGGAAGAGGGTGGAAGAGTCCGAGTCAGCTTCCGTAGACCCAAATGCGAGAAACCGACTCACCCTTCCGGACCGCACACGACGACTACCCTGCGCTTGTCCCGCTGCTTTTGCCCAATCGCCGATTCGAGCGTTGACCGATCAATGAAGCCGACTGCCATGTCTGTCGGAACCTGCTTCTTCGAGGTGCCCGCTTCCGGTCGATCGACGAGGTAGTGTACCGAGACATGATCCGAATCTCGCGCTTTGAGCGCGTCAAGGTCGTTTTTGAGCAGGACATGTGATGGACATGGGGAAGCATAAACGACCGAGACGGCGGGGCGGGGAGTTGGAGAGGAAGAGGAAGGGTCTGCCTCGCCGAGCATGTCGTTCACAAATTGGTAGGCGGGCGTAATGCCAGTGCCACCGACGACCTACAGAGCAGCGCCCAGAGCTCTGGTGAGCACGACGGGTTGCGGTGGAACTGGAAACTGCATTGATTTGAACTCACAAAGACAACCTCGTCCCAATCTTGCGGTCGGTACCACCACGTCACGGAAGGGCCCCGCACGTGCAGTTCGCTCCCAGGTCCCAAGCGGTGAATATAGCGCGACAGTTCGCCGTCATGATATCGCTTAACGACGAGGTCTAGCTCCGCCGGGCCTGTGGAATCGAAAGAAGTTGCCGAGAGTGGCTGTTCGCGCGAGACCGGTCCGGGGAGATCAGTGGGCGTGGCAAGGTCCGAAAGCGGGGGAGGTGAGCTGCTCACTGTATAAGCTCGTTGAATTTGTAGACTCGGCTCCTTCACATACAGGCTCAAGATTGGTCGAGCGGTCGGATCGCTCGAGAATGCGGACGGCAAGACCGACTTTGGCACTTCGAGGCGGAACAAGGACGTTTGTGGACTGATCGGCGTGACGGACTTGATCTTGACAGTCGTCCAGCGATCGCCTCCGAGGGTAGGGGCGTCTTCCCTCGTGGCAAAGTAGCCAAACCCGGCGGTGAGGAGACCCGCTCCGGCTGCGACGGGTGCCCAGCGTCTCCGCGGTCGTCCTTGAGTCGAGTGCGAGCCCGAATCGTCCGTCGAGATGCGCCTCCGAGCTTTAACGATCGTGCTTGGCGGTCTGTGGGCGAGGACAGGCGCCGCCGATGTTCGCGGCCGAGAAATCGAAGAGAAGCAGCAGCGAGCGGGCGTCCGGCTCATCGACCGGCTCGCTGGCCGGGTAGACACATAGCTGAACTCGCGAGCAGCTGTCGCTCCTGCTCTGATCATTCCTCGGGGCGCTGAAGTTGGAGAAAGAGACAGCAGCAGCAAGGATCGAAAAAAGCTGCCGAAAAAAAGACCGGACAAGAAACCGGCTGCTTGCTCTTCTGGAAAGCGACCTTGTGCGTACCCCGATACGGACGCATGCTCGGAGCTCTCTGGTAAGCCAAGAGAGCAGAACGCTAAACAGCGGTTGCGATCCCTTTTTGCTACAAAAAACGCCCTCGGCCCGCCACCAACCGCGACCCTCTAGAAACGGACCGCAGCCGACTTTTCGATCATCTCTAAGGGAACCTGTAGAGCAAGGCACACTGAATGTGAGCGGACGAACGGTGCCCGAGCAGGGTCCGCAAAGCAGGGAGCACACGTACCTTGTGCCCGAGGAGGTCGCGGATGTTGGAGATGCCGTAACTGTGTACACCGGAACCGAGTCAGTCGACTGTTCGATGAGAGAGCTACAAAAGGAGCAACGGACCGAATCATGGTCGGCCGTTCGAGACTGAGCCCGAAGCCGAGCACGCGCACGTCGGCGGGGAGGCCCATCGGTTCGAGCATCTCTGGTCGGAACATGCCCGAGTTGCCGATCTCGACCCACTTGCCGAGGCCCTCGTGCCACGAAAAGATCTCGAGTGACGGCTCCGTGTACGGGTTGTACGCCGGCTTGAACCGCAAGTTCTTGACGCCCATCTTGGAGAAAAAGACCTCCATGAAGCCTGTGCGTGCGCGCGAAACAAACATCTTCCGTCAGTAACTGGGCGACGTAGGAGAGACAAAATACCACGCACCGATCAGATCGGCGAGGGTCAGGTTGAAATCGGCGACGACACCCTCGACCTGGTGGAACTCGGCCAAGTGGGTCATGTCGACCGCCTCATTCCGGAACACGCGGTCGATCGAGAACATCTTGGCAGGCTTGAACCCTCCCGGCTGGTTCGCGAGCTCGTACAGCATCGCGGACGAGACCGACGTCGTGTGCGTCCGGAGGACGAGCTTCGATGTCTCTTCCCGCGAGAACGGATACCGGTACCCGGTCGAACCGTAGCCGCCGTCCTGGTGCACCTTCTTGACTCGCTCGTAGTACTCCTCCGGGAACCCCTTGGCCATCGCCGGCTCTGCGGGGTCCAAGTTTGACCGTCAGCAACTCTCCCACCACAACGAGGGACGAGCACCCAGCGCGCACCCTTGATGTAGAACGTGTCCTGCATTTCTCGTGCCGGGTGTTGTTGCGGAACGTAAAGAGTGTCGAAGCACCAGAACGAAGATTCGACAAAGCGGTTCGTCGGCATCTCGGTGAACCTGCAACCATGCCCCGACTTTTGTCAGCGTGCTGAAGCCGGTGAAAGCGTAAGAGAACTGACGCACCCAGTCTCGAAGAAGATGTTGCGGAACTCTTCTCGGACCTTCATCAGCGGGTGCAGCGCGCCGCCAAACGTAGGCGCTCCCTCTGCCTCAAAGTTGTACTTTTTGAACGAAGCCTTCTCCCACGCGCCGCTGCGCCGCCGGTCATGGGAAATGTCAGCCCTGCTAACGTGGAGAGCCCAAAGGAGAGTCGCAGACGTACGAGTTGAGCAGCTCGACCGTCAGATCCGTCTCGAGCTTGGCGATGGTCGTCGAGAACTCGGGACCCTTCTGAACCTGGTAGTAGAACGTCTTCCTGCTCGAGCGAGCGAGCGAGCCATCTCGTCAGCAACAGCTCGCGAGCCCTGTCCTCCGCCTAAAGAGCACGGAGAGAGACTGTGTATGTGTGACGTACTTCTTCTCGACCAGCTTGCGCTTCCGGAGCTCGGCGAGGAGCTTCTCGTCCGTGTGCGAGCCGGTACTCTGGATTGCGAGCAGGTCCTTCTGTGTCACGTCCTCGACTTGGTCCACCTGTAGCATGTCGTGGTGGCGTAAGTTCAAAGTCACCCTCCAGCAGCAGCCAACATTGCACAGGCAGGGAAGCAAGCACAGAGCAAGGACAGGACTGACCGCCTTGAGGAAGCCGTCTCCCTTTTTAACGATCCAGCGGTTCTTCATCGCCTTGCCCTGTCCGACCTTTGCCGTGTCCTTTCCGACCTGAGCCTCGATCTCCTTGGCGGTCAAGCCTTGCTCTGCGGTCGGAGGCGGCAGTGCGGACCAGACACGGTACTCGTGCGAACCGGACTGGGCGATCGAGACGCCCTCGGCGGTCAGGACGGTCTGGTCGAGGTTGATCTGCTTGAAGGTGATCATCTGTGGCCATCTTTGTCAGCCACCCAGCCTCTCGCTACGAGGGTTCCACCAGAAAGATGACCCCCTCCGTCGAAAGAGGAGCAGCGAGCAAAAGAGACTGACCTCACGGGTCGCGAGCGAGTCGAGCGCACTCTTGAGGGCATTCTGCACCTCGACTGACGGACCGACGACGGGCGCCGACTCTGCCTGCTCGAGGGGAGCGAGTTTGACGGCGTCGTCGGTTTCGACCGAAGTTGGCAGCGCGAGGCGGAGCGACCGCGAGTCCGGGATCGAGCCGTGCGCTTCGAGCGCATGAAGCACGACGAGCTGAAGCGTCTCGGTCGAGGGTAAAAGTCCCGCCATGCTTGGACGTGTGTGGAGAGACGCCTCTGATCAGTTGCCAGCAGACACCGCGAGCGAAAGAGAAGAGAAAAAGTTTTTTCGAAATTCTCTATACACAGAGCTACTGTGCGTACTGGCTTGATATAAACTTCTCAGACACGGAGATCTATCAGGACCGGACTCGGGCAGGTGGAAAAGGAAAGCATCTGGCGACCGTGCAGCGCGCTTGACTCGCTTTCATGCGAAGGGATCCAGGGGCGAGCGGGCGCAAGGAACGGGATCCAGGGTCTGTCGTCTCGATGCAGCGACTGTGTACCGGGATCACTGCTGGACGAGGCCCTTCTCGACGAGGACGCGGCCGACGACGCGTTCAATCATCTGCTCGAGCGCGCCGCCACTCTCGCCTCCACCCTCGAGCACGTTCCGGACGACGCTCTCGACGCCCTTGCCGACGATGTCACATTCGACATTGACCGTGTCGCCGACCTCCTTGGCCGCGACGACGGTCCTCGACTGCGTGTGCGCGATCAGCATGACGCCAAACACGCCGCGGTGCGGATCGGACGGGTCAAAGTGGGCGTCGGCGGCGCTTCGCGGGGTCGAGAGGTGAGTAAGGGTGAGAGAGGTCCCGTCGAGGGCGACGTAACCTTTCGGGATCATGGGCGTGAAGAACTCGAGCGGGAGGGAGAACAGCATCCGGATCGAGTCGCCGTCGGGGACCTTGGACACGATCTTGGCCGTCGTGTCGACGTGGCCCTAGATTACCGAGTATCGAATGAGACCGGTTTAGCTAGCTTGAAGGGTGGGCAAAGCGAGCCCTCCGTGGGTTCCCAAGGGGGGAGAAACCCTCGCCGACGCACCTGGACAAAGTGACCGCCGAACCGGCCGTGCCCTGCCATCGCTCGCTCCAGATTGACCTTGCTCCCGACTCCGAGTTTACCTGGGAGTTCACATCGAGTCAGTTACGCAGGAAAGGATCTTGGTGTCCCGAAGGTGAGGCGAGACGGACCCAAGTTTGTCCGGGCCAGAGTCTCGTTCGCCAACCCGACTTCGAACCATCCCTCGTTTGCGTCGAAGCGGGTGACGGTCAAGCAGCAGCCGTTGACGGCGATCGAGTCTCCGAGCTTGCAGTCTCCGAGGATGTCGTGGGCGTCGGCGATGATGAACGAGTAGCCTTCGAATTCGGTCGTCGGGTGAATCGACTTTATGGAGCCGAGAATCTGTCGAGTCAAGGGGGCGGTCAGCCTGCGGAGTTTGCTCTGGCCGGCTTGAGAGGACACGGTTCCTGACCTCGACCAGTCCTGTAAACACTGCTCCGGATCGCGGGCAGAGATGGATTTGTCAGATGATCGGGGGTTGACTGAGCGGAGGGTGTCGGACCTCTGCCGTTCGCCGGACCTCGAATCGGATACTATGAGGACTGACTTGTTCCGGTCTATGCGTCGCTGTGTAATGCACCTCGTCGAGTCTAGAGCACGTCCAAGTAAGAGCCGAATCGGCGGAGGCGATCACGCGGAAGCAGACTCGAGCCCGCTGCGAGCATAGCGACGCCCTCTGTCAAAGCCAGACAGGTCCAGCGACGCAGATAGGAGACAGAGTAGGGCTCTCCGAAGGACCGGCAATTATGCCGCCGCCCTCCTCGCCGCCTGCAGCAGCTCCGCGTGCGAGTGCTCCCCACTCGGCTGCCAGCTTCACCGCCCAGTCCAACACGGCAGCCCCGCCACCGCCGAGGCAGCCAAGAGCTTCGTCTGCCTTTTCCAGACTCGCCAACATTGCCTTGACTGGCGCAACCACCGCCGCGGGAGGGGCTGGAGGCGCACCAACAGCCGGTTCGCCTTCTTTCGCAAGCGTCGCCAGTATAAACTCAAACACCGGGCCCGGTACTCGAGGAGGAGGAGCCCTCGACGCACTCGAAACGATCGCGCATGCAGATCACGATAGGTGGAAATTCAAAGCGGGAGGAGGAGGCGACGATCAGCAGGCGGCACCGACTGCCGGCGGTTCGGCGACAAGGACTGGCAGCGCGAGCCGGTACGAACCGCGCACGCGCTCCTCGGGGAGTAGGACTGGGTGGCGCACTCGAGACCTGAGCGAGTCTCGCTCCCGCGAACGGAGACCGCCGCTCAGTTTCGCAGATTCGGGCGGTAGCAGTGGCAGCGGAGTCGGAGGAGGTGGATCAGGCTACCTCGCCGGCGTGGCGGAATCACCCTTGAGCATGTCGTTCCGATCAGGGACCGGATGGGCAGGCGGAGGCGCGGAACAACTCCCGCCGAACGCTTCCGTCAGCGCGTTTTCCTCTCTCGCTTCCGGAGGAGGACCAGCGCCCGGCGAGAGTCACTTCTTCCCGCACGGATCGTCGGCGTTCTCGTTCGAGACGAGCGGCGGCGTCTCGGTCTCGCCGTGGGGGGACAACAACAACTCGTACCGCTCGTCCGTCACGCCGTCATTTGAGGGGTTGGACGGGTCCCGGTCCAGCTCGATCCCGCGTCGCTCGAGCAGCGGCGTCGCCTCCCCGGTACCGTCGCACCCACAGCAACCTCGCTCAGATCCAACAACGACGACGGCGGCGGCGGCTCACGGTTTCCGTCCGGATCACCCGACTCGCAGCCTGCCGAGTAGTCGATCTCCGAGCTCTGTCCCGTCGCTCGCCAGAACGTCGAGTCCCGTCGGCAGCGGTCGCAAGCCGAAAGACGCGAGTCGCGCCCTGCGCTACACGGTCTCGACCAGCGGCGCGCGCGACAAGGGCCTCATCGGGCTCGCGAAACCGCCGAAAGAAGCAGCAGCCGGCGCCGAACAAGGCCGAGTCGCCGTGGCGGGCAAGACGAGCTTGAAGATCTTGCGCGTCCCGTACGGGCGTAGGACTCTTGCCGCTCGAGACCGAGACCGAGACGATCCAGGCGGGATGATGGAACGGAGCGCCCGCGCGGCCGAGGCAGTCCAGTCTGCGTTTCCGGCTTCGTCGATAGCGGCGAGGCGGAGTCGGTCGCGCGGCTCGCCGGCACCCGGGTCGGGGTCGGGGTCGGGGTCGGGGTCGATCCGGGACGGGTCCGTGACGAGGGATGGGGACGACGGCGGGGAACCGAGTCGCGAAGTGGTGACTGAGGTGATGGACGTGCGGCTGGGCAGCAAACTCGGCCCGACGTATCTCTTCAGTGACGTCCGATGGGGTTATGGCGGTAGGTCGTCCTCGACTCAGGCTCTGTCTCTTCGTCTGGCTTCCTAATGACCTCGGGAGTCGGATTTTTTGGCAGCCACGTCGAACAAGATTGCCACGTCGTTCTCGAACGGGGCAGTCGTGTTGTGGGATCTGGCAAAGGATGGCTCTCGGCTCGGTACGTCAATCTTGACCGTCTCCCGATCCCCAGAGAGATCTGGAACTGATCTCTTCCCGATCAACAGACCAGCTCAAGTACGAGCACGACCGCGCGGTCAACCGCGTTGTCTTTGGCGGGCAGACCGGCAATTGGCTCATGAGCGGGGGACAGGACGGGCAGATGAAGCTCTGGGTGAGTACTTCATGTTGACTTCTCGACAAGATGGAAACAGACTTCTCATTTCTCCTCGGTGTCACAGGATATCCGCGAGTCACGCCCGGCTTCGATGATCCTGAAAGCGTCTTCTCCGATTCGGCACCTCGCGTTCTCACCTTCCGCTTCCCAACCCTTCACGCTCGTCGCAGCTTGCGCTTCTGGTACCATGATCCGTTACGACGTCCGGTACGTCTCGCGGCAGAACGGCGGCGCGACCGATCGGATCGCAGGGCACGTCGGTGCCTGCCTCGCCATGGATTGGCGCGACGGCTTCTCTTGCGAACGGGACGCGACTGGGTCCGGAGTCGGGGCTACGGCCGAGACCGCTGGTGGGGGACGCGAAGGCGGTTGGGTCGTGACCGGCGGCGTCGATCGTACGGTCAAGATCTGGGACTTTTCCCTCCCCACCCTCTCGACCAAGCCGGTCCGAACCCTCTACACGTCGCAGCCAGTCTACTCGGTCGCGTGGCATCCGACTCGGTCGACCGAACTCGCGTCGAGCCCGATGCCGAGTCTCGGTCTCGGAGCCGAGAGCAGCTCGAGCAGCGTCGGCGACGAGGTGCCGAGCACGCCCATCTCGACGGTCGATTCACCCCTCGCGGCCTTGATCAAAGGGGACAACCCGCCCGCGCGTACGCGGACTGATCGGAACGCGTGGAAGAACGAGATCGAGGTGTGGGACGTGCGCAGGCCGTACTTCCCCAAGCTCGCGATCAAGACCGACGAGCCCATCTCGAGTAAGGTTTTGATCCCGCGAGCTTTTACGAGCTACACCCTCTTGCTGACAACGATTACTCAATTGTAGGTCTTTTGTACAACGACGACGAGACGATCTGGGCAACCTGCAAGGGCAGCCCGACCTTCCAACAGATCGACGTTGCCAGCGATTCCTACTGTCTCTTGGATAGTATCGACCGGCCGCCGTCTTCTTGGAACCTCGAAGGCGACTTTGCTTTCTTGGACGATGGCAGAAAATGGAACGACGTCCCCTTCGATCGACCGTGAGTTTTGCCTACTCATGAAAGATGTAAGCACCGGTCGTCGCCACGCGATACTGATCGCGCCTGAGTGAGTATAGGGTAGCGGTACCGGTCGACGCCGCGAAATTCCGTCCGGACGCGTTCGTCAATACCGTTCCTCAGTTCGATCCAGACTTCTCCGTCGACGTGTTCGCCTTCCTCGCCGACAACCTGCGGCTTTCCGGCGAACTAGACGAGGTTTGCGAGCACAACGCGGACATCTCTCAACAGGCTGGCCGCTCAGACGCGAGTCAGCTCTGGCTCACGCTCCGCGCCTGGCTCCGCGACGAGTCGTTGTCGGTCCCTTCCGCCCTGGCACCAAAAGCCACCTCTCCGAGTGTGTTGGTTCATGACATGGCGGTAGAAGAAGTCAGTCTCGCCGTTCCAGCTCCCACTGCGATACCCCCGACTTCCGATCCGCCGGTCACGGTCAGACGCTGGTCTGATTCGTCCAGCCGAAGCCGTCCTTCTCGACAATCGTCCGCAAACGGAACTCCGAGAATGACCCGGCGGTCAGGTCATCCGACGCCGGCACAACCGACATCCCGATCGCGACTCGACTCGTTCGCGGAAGAAGCGACGACGAGCGAGTCTGACTCGCCGAACCGGGTTGCAGATTTTCCTGAGCTCGGCACCACGTCGTCCGACTCTGATGAAGATGGTCGCCTCGAGCGCATTCGCGACTTTAACGCTAAGCGCCTTGCTGCCTCGCTCAGCGCGCTCGATGCCGACGGGACTGGCGGGAACCGGTCGCGCTCGTCGTCTGGCGCGCAGCGAAAGTCTGGTTCGCAACGCCCCGCCTCTGGCTCGTATCGAATAGGCGCAAATGGCGCGACTTCTGCGACCGGCGACTTTGCCATCTCGAGTTCCAGCAGCGACTCGGATCTCGATGATGATGGCAACGATCTCGGCAACCTCGACGGAGAATCGCAGCGACGGTCTCGGAGCGCCAAGATCGCGTCCATGCACGCCTCGCTGATCGCCACCCGGTCGAGGCGCCCGAGTTCCGGGCAGAATACGGACAATGGGCGTCAGGGCGTGCGTTCCCGCGACAATACGCTGCCGCGCTCTCCCTCGCGCCATTCTTCCGCCCGACAGGCTTCCGCGAATCGATCCCTCAGCAGAGCAGCAGGCCGTCATCCCTCCGTCGAAGCGAGCGTCTCCGTCCCAGGCCAGCGTCGGCAAGCGTCGAAGGAGACCAAGAGTGCTATCACCGTTCAAAGCCTGAAGCTGGAGATCGGTCAGCAGCAGGTGTCTGAGCTTCGCCACCGTCTGCACGAGCGCATCAAGACTGTGCTGCGCGAATATGCCGACAGGGTGTGTGCAGCTTTGCTCTCAAAAACGGCGGCTTCGGCACTGACATTCTGCGCACACAGGGCGACTCGCAGCTCTGCGCGACAGTGTTTCCCCTGCTCCACCGTTTCGGTGTCGATCTCGACGCCGTCTGGGTCGCGCGTGTCACTAAAACGTATCTAGGTGAGTCTCAAGGCTTCTCTCGGTTGCTTTCGCATATAGCGCAATCGCCACCTTCGAAATGCCGCTGAGTGCGGCAGGAACTTTCGCGCATCTACGACAGACCTTCTGCGCCGGCTGGATCTGCACGTGCCCGCGGCGCAACTGAGCAAAGTGTGCGACGTCGAGTCGCTGCGAGCGCTCACGCAGGTCCGTCCAGGAAGGATCTCGACCCAAGTCGTTCTGGTTTCCTGAACTGATTATGTCCGGTGTTTGACGCGCCGCGCAGGACACGGTCGTCTTTCACACGTCCTGCGGCGCGTGCGGGAAAGCAAGCGATCGCTCTCCTCACGGCCTTTGCGCGAGATGTCGAGCACGAGTCACGCGGTGCTGCGTTTGGTAAGCCCAAATCTCTTCGCGATTCCTCTCCCCGAGTCGCACAACGGAACAGAGACGCTGATGCAACGCCCCGTCGGCAAATGCTGGAACTCTACAGTCACCTCACAGTCGAGAGTCTTTTCCTTTTCTGCGTTGGCTGTGGGCACGGCGCCCATCTCGCTTGCCTCGGGGAATACCTGGCGGCGGTGGTGGCGGCACCTCACGACGCGTCTGCGCCGCAGACGCCGTTGCACTCGTCGCATCCTTCGACGCCGGGAATTGGGACGCCTATGCAGCGGTGGCTCTGGGGGGACGCTGCTGCAGGCGGTCAAGGCGACCGTTTTCAGGGCGCGGCAATCGCTGCGGCCGATCGACCACCACAAACTCGCGAGCACACCGGGACCGGCCTCTACCCGCCCGAGTTGGCATGTCCAGCCGCATGCGGGCACGCGCCGTGCGAGCTTGCGCAGCTCGCGTACACTGCAGCGTAGACGGCTCGTGGCGCATTCCGTTGCAAAGTCTCTCTTGCCACTGTACTTCATTCACGTCCCGGTCCGCCTCGACTCGCAGTAAGGTTTCTCGACATGCACACGGTCGTGCTCGAGGAACGATCGAATCTCCTTCATGCCCACGTCAGCGAAGGCATTCTGCGCTCGATTTGAAATGCAGCCATGCGCAGTTCATCGACCGCGGCTTTCTGCACCTTAAACCCGTGTTCTTTTTCGATCAGCACCGCTCTTTTCGGACAAATCCGACGACATTCTTTTCCAATTTCCAACCAGGGGCGTACAAAAAGGTTTCCGTTGAGCGCCCGTGCATTTCATCGAGGTACCCGAAAGTGTCGCGCTTCAGCATCTGTACGTCGCCAGTCGTAGCGCCCGCATGACGAGCGGGCAAGAGCGCAAGGGGCATAGAGTGTGAGTATCTCGTCATGGAGTGTCCCGAGCTGACGCAAAGCAATGAGGAGAGAGAGAGAGAGATCGCCCGGCGAGCTGATGAACCAAATCAAAACCCCCGCAACTGTGTTTCGATCTGACCTTTGGGCTGGGCGCGCGTCTTCTGTAGCCGTGTTGTCCGAATTCTTTTGCTCGCAACACGCACCGCGCTCGAGGGACACGACCATAGGCTCAAAGGAGGGCGGACTGGGTGGACGTTACGTTTGCGCAGAGGGGTACCGAGAAGAAGCACAAGCGACGAAGCGCAATGCCCTATGATCCGCTCGGAGG
Organism: Rhodotorula sp. CC01; assembly: GCA_021654155.1. Lineage (NCBI taxonomy): Eukaryota > Fungi > Basidiomycota > Microbotryomycetes > Sporidiobolales > Sporidiobolaceae > Rhodotorula > Rhodotorula sp. CC01. The sequence continues at coordinate 90,881 of JAKEZK010000008.1, forward strand.
ACAGCCTTTCGACATGTTCCGCGCCACCGACATGTACGACTCGTCCGGTCCGTCGACGTCCACCTTTCCGCAGGCGCCCGCGCTCAATGTACGTGTTCCTGTAACCTCTGTGTGGCGTACGAGCGGCGTGGGCAAAGCTGACATTACCGACGGTTCCGGCAGGCTTCCGACTGGTATCGTACGTTCGACTCCACCAGCTGGGTCAGGTTCCATAGTGAAGGATCCGACTGACCCCCCATCCCCCGTCTCCCGGCGAATCGGATCCCTCCGGCGCATCAGCATGGCAAAGAGGGGCGACTTCCGAACAACCTGGTGAGATTCTGCACCTCTGCAGCTCTCGCAGCACTGCCAAAGTTGACGCGCATCCTCCCCGCCTCCAGCCGCTTCTACATCGCAAGCATGCGATTGTGGCGAATGCCGCGCTGCAGCGGCAGGCCTGAGATCTCCTCCGGCCCCGCACGGTACTCTGCCGAACGGCGTGCCCAACATGTTTGCCTCCGGTACATTTCTCCCGCCGGCCGCTCCTTTCCCGCCCCGTCCGAATCAGCCGGGACAGATACAGCAGAACGACATGTTGCGCCTTCCGAACCTCCAACCGATATCGATGCCGACGCCGCAGCTGCAATACCAGCAGCAACAGCAGCAGCCGTACAATCCTCTCAACTTTCTCGCGTCCGGATATCTGCCGGCACCTTTTCTCAATGCCGGCCAACCGAGCGCGCCGAGCTTTGGTTACTCGGCTCCTACGGCAACACGGGGGTACGCGGACGGAGCGACTGCGGTTGAGGAAGCGCTCTTGTCTCGGTCCCGACCTCAGCTTGCGCCAATCAATACACGTCCCATCGCGCAGGGTTTGCCGATACCGCAACCGACGGGCGAGCGACTTGCACCTTCACCTCGTAGGAGATCGATTCCGAGCGAGACCTCACCGCTTCCGAGCGAAACCTCTCCGACCACGGGCGAGAGCGGGAACGAAGAGCGGGTAGAAAGCCCGACTCCTTTCATCAACAAGGTGCGCCTTGGTACCGCGTCACACTCGCGCACACGGCGGTCGAACTGACAAGCTCGGAGTTTGCGCAGCTGCACTTCCTCTTGTCGAGTCCGGAGTACGACTGCATCCGGTGGACCGCCGACGGGCGTTCGTTCGTGTTTGCGGCAAGCTCGCCAGAGCTCATCACCGCATTTGCTCAAGTCTTCCGGCATCGCAACACCAACTCGTTTGTCCGGCAGCTCAATATATGTGAGGTGTTCTTGCTGCTCGCTCTGGTTTCTCAACGTACTGACCCCGTGCGAAATGCGGCCCCGCAGATAATTTCAAGCGACTCAGCGGCGTCGAGCTCCACGACGCACTCGCGGGGAGCGCGCCAAACGCGTACGCAACGTCCGAATACACCGGCTTCACACATTCGCTCTTCTTCCGAGACGCGCCCGGTCGGCGATGCGACTTGGGCAAGATCAAGCCGACCAAGGGCAAACATTACTCCGCCGCGCGGCGGTCGAGCGCAGGGAGCGTCGGAGGCGCAAGCGGTGCCAACAAGGCTCACATCCTGCGCGGGAAAGGGAAGGTCGGCGGAAGTGTTCCCGTCGAAGGAGCAGAGCGCAAGTACTCGGTCAGCGGGTGACATTCAGGGTGGCGGCGCTGTATGCTCCCGTCCCTCAACCCGCAGCAACACTTGATGGCGTAGCACTATAGAGCCTGTCATGATATACATACATACACGAGCATGGTTCTGTGGTCCGCGGACTTCCGCGTTCATCAGCGGGAGCGAGTCGGTCGAGGCTCCTCTTGGTCTCTCTCATTCGCACACTCCCGTACCGTCGCGTGGGACCTCCAAGATCATGTCGGATGCCGCTATGAGTGCCGCCAGCCCGTCTGGCAGCGCTGCAGCCGAGGACGGGCGTCGTATCGCCGCTCAGGCCGTCGCTGCTCCCGACCCCGACGCGTCTTACAATGGCTCGGAACCGCTCAAAAAGAAGAAGAAGCCGAACCGGACGAGCCTCGGCAAGATCAAGGGTCGCAAAGGCGCGCTCCAGGCTTTCAACTCGCTCCCAATCGACCTCGTCTTCGACATTTGCTCGTACCTCGACCCGGCCGACCTCTACGTCCTCAGCAACACGTCCAAGGTCTTCCGCGCCGTCGTGACGGGACCTTCAAGTGCTCAACTCTGGATCGATGCCCGCGCCAGGGTCGGCTTGCCCGAACTGCAACTTCCAATGACCGACTTGGAGTACGCGGCGCTCCTCTTCGGGCGCGGATGCCACTTCTGCGACCGCAGAAACGCCGGCAAGCCGGAAGTCTACTTCCGTGCTCGTATCTGCTCGGCATGCCTCAAGTTGGAGTACGTCCTGCGCTGGCCTTGCGCGAGCGATTCCTCAATCACTTGGAATTGACTGATCTTCGTGCCGACCCCGCAGCTTCGTCTGCCCCGATTAACACAACGGTATACTCGCTATTCAAGAAGTCCTCGCTCGGACTCATGTCGGCACCACCCGGCTTGCGACAAGTACGAACCCGCATAGCCGCGAAGGCAGGCTTGTGTATCTCCCTCAGCTCCTCAAGCTCGACGGAGAGCTCCAGGACGCCTTTCCGGAGGCGGATCACGCCGATGCCGTCTTCCTCGAATCTCTCCTGTTGGATCTTCACTACAGTCGGCACCTAGCCGGCGAGCCTGTCACTCCGTTCCAAAAATGGGTGATGGAAAAGTGGAATCCGGCGAGAGACGCACGCTCGCTCGCTTAGCAGTGAGTCTGCCACCTGTCGATCTAGCCATTACCGTCACAACACTGATCATCGGGCCTGATGCTAGCAAGGTGACGCGCTCGCGCAATGGCTCGAGACTCAAGAAGACGCCAAGATGGCCTTAAAGACGGACATTCGCGATCGGCGGAGGGCGGAGTGAGCCTTTCCTCTGATCGAACGAAAAGAAACCACAAGCACTTACAGACCACCACAAATCAGCCTCGAAGCACGCTTCACTGCGCAAGGCTTTGGGCCAGCCGACTTCATCTGGGAGTGGCGTGAAGATCTGCTGGTCAAAAAGCCTCAACTGCTCACCGATCGCAGTGAGTCCTCAATGGCGCGCGGCGATAGAAATGCAGAGTAGGAGCTGATATGTGCTGTCCTACCCCAGCCTTCGCAAGTGTTGAACCGATCCTACGCGAGAAGCTGAGCGGGATCCGCGTGCAAGCTCGCTGCGACGCCATGAAAAACCAGTTCTCGATCATGATGCCCAAGCGTCCACTTCTGGCCAAGATGGGCTTCAATTCTCATGTGGCTGCAACTTTACCCATCATCGCCCGCCTCGCAGCCGACAACTCAACTTCGGCGTCGGGAACAGAGCTCTTCCGTGCTAACTCCGACGCCATCCTTGACGACGCGGTGGGCGTCGTCGCGAATCGCATGAAGGAGATGATCCGCCTCGTCGCAGCGGCGCACGCGGAGATCCGTCGAGGACGAGAAGAAGGCGTCGAATTCCCCGACGCGATGGAAGGACTCGATTACAAGAGCGTCGACCTGCCGCGCTTGCCCTCCTGAATTCCGCGCGATCGCGAGATTCCAATCGACGCGGATCCCGAGCAGATGTTCGCTTTCCTGGACTCGCACGCGTTGTCGGCTTACAGGTGCCGAAAATGCAACGGCGTGTTCTCCGGGGCATCCGCAGCCCATCACACCGCCGGGCTATGGAGTCTTTGCTCGCCATCGTACGGCAACCAAAACAAGGTTACTGTGACCGAGTGGCTGCCGATCGGCGGCTCGGGTCTGTTTGGAGTCGACACCGAAGCTAGGACGCTGCTCCGCACGCTTAAGCTGAATCAGCTTGCGGATCCGGTCGAGCTCGAATGCTCGGACAAGGGCTACAAGCTTAGCGCGGAGCACCACGGGATCAAGATGCCGAAGGACGAGATGTATGTCGTCAAGTTCAGCCGCAAGTGCGACTGCGGAACCAGCTACGACTACGATCTGGCCTGGACGGTATGTTTCCAGGGTTCCCTTGATATCACCACCCCTTGATCCGTGAAACTGAGCCTCGCCAACGCAGAACTCTTTCCTGTCGAAGCATTCAGTGACAACGCACCGCCACTGCGTGACTGTCACACCGGTCGTCGAGTACTCCCCAGCATTCCGCATGAAGGTCAACGCCGCCAACAGGCTCAACGCGTTCGACTACTTCGGGTTCGGCACATACGACGACATTGACCCCTGAGATTCAGACCGAGACGACTACTTCTTAGTAAATTGGAGAAGAGTCGCCTTCGCTTGGTAGGGTGATGTCCGGCTGGTGTCTGTACGTCAAGCATGATTTTCTTTCACGGTTGTCTCAGCTGTTTACCTCGACCCGCAACCTCCCGTGAGGGATATGCCGCGTTCATAGAATAATTTCGGAGGACATAGGAGAATCCAACAGCGAAGGTTGCATTCAGACCGGCACTCAGACCAATGATCGATCGCTTCCTGGCCATGATCCTCTTTTCTGGGCTTGCGAAGACACTGCTCAATACATGGTGACTATGTACAGGAAAAATGTGGTCACTCTAACCCCTTCTGCCGCCTGTATTCTCCGTCTCCATCACAGTCTGCTATCTGAAGGCCACTCTCGGCTGTCGCGACCGGATCGTACCCAGGCGGGATTACTTCGGGCACCTCGGCGGCTCCCTTACGCTCCAGCGCGACCCGAACCGCGCCTCCGATGATGACGACCGCGCCGAGTATGGACCAGACGTCGGGGTAACGCTTGAAGAAGATCCTTTCCAGGACCATGGTGAAGAGCAAATTCGTATCTGCTCGGATACGTAGTCAGCAGTGAGCACATCCACTTTGAACCTTCCCGCAAACGTACATGTTGCGAGAGCGCCTCGGCCAGCTTTCTCCTTGATGAGGCCGTTGGTCATCAGAATTTGGGATAAGAAGCCGAGTACTCCGATCGGCAGCAGCAGAACGAAGAAACGCGCAGTGAGGCGGAACACTGGCGGGGAGTGGAAGATGACCGGATAGGCGAGCGAGACGAACGTCTGCGGCGGAGAGGATCAGCCCGAGTGAGCAGGATCAGCGGAAACCTCACGAGATCTAGTTCGGACTACTTACGCTGTACAGAGCAAAGTATGATATAGAGTGCAGGGCGCTCGCCCTCGTACCGATGTAACGAATGATGATGGAGACGCCACTGCGCACGGCGGAACGGGTGAGTAAGAGACGCACGTAGCTGTCATCAAGCAGACTCACCTCGAAGCCACGACGCCGAACAAGACGATCGAGACCGCGAGAGCGCGTTGCTCTGGCGTCACGGCATGGCCCGGCACGTCCTCGGTGATTCCGCCTTTTGCGGGAAATAAGAAGGTCGGTTTCGCGATGAAGACGGTTCCGGACAAAGACGCCAGCCCGACGAGAGCTTCGAGGCGAGAGTATGGCTCCCGCAAGATGAGCCAGCCCAGGATACCGACCAGGACGGGCGAGATGAACCAGAGCGTGCTCGCGTCTGCAAGAGATAAATACTGGAGTGCGGCATAGTTGGTGTAAAGACTGCACAGGGCGTTCTGTCAGCACGTTTGTGGCACGAACACTGCTGTAGGCGTATGCGAATATTCCAGGGATTCGCGTCGTCCGGATCAATGCTTGTGCGCACGGACGTACCCGAAAAATCCGATGAAACCGCGAAGAGCGAGGAGAAGTCGCACCCCCGGCGGTCCAGCGAAAGGATGAGGATCTCCGGACCAGCGCAAATAAGAATAGCAGCCGACGTAGGTGACTGCGAGGAAGAGACAATCAGCACGAGGAAAGCATCACCGACCTGGGGGAAAAGCACGTACTGAACATTCGGATGACGATTAGTTCCCACACGGGCACCTGTACATCGCGCTCGAGCAGCTTGACGCAAGTGTTGACGAGTGCAAAGCCGAGCTGCGAGGCGGCAATCAGAAGAAGGCCTGCCAGGGGGTTGGAGGTCAAACTGCGGCCAAGTCAGAACGGTGGAAAAGAAGCCCTCGCGCACCTTGATTCCGGTCGACGAAAGAGCTGACAGCTCGCGGGGGCTGCCAACTCGGGAAGAACCTCGCCAAAGACCTCCCGCCGCTGTCGGTGCCGTATGAGCGCAGTCGTCGCTGACGTCGCTCCGTCTCGGGCGAGAAATCCGTCTCGTCCGAAGTGCCGCCGAGGAGCCACGAAGCAGAGGGACGCGTCCGGTGCCCTCTCTGGCCATGCAGCTTGTGCTGGTTTGACGGGTGGCGCGCTGTCGGCAGCGCATCGTCTCCTGCATCTCCCTCAAAAGCGCTTGACTCGGATCGAAGTTCGGCTCCACTTTTCGACGTCCGAGTGGAGAGCAGCAGGTCTGGCGGAGGAAGCGGCGAAGGTGCTCCGCTACCGTGCAGCGGACTGTCGTCCAGTCGTATGCTGGTCGTTGCCGCGCTCATCGAGTCATCTCCGTGTGAGAGAGCAAAGAGAGAGAGATCCGCAAGTGCATCTCGATTCCGTCGGCCAAAAAACCGCCGGTGACCGCGTGGTCGACGCCTGACTCTTGGGTAACTCTGGTCGCTTCTTTCGAGATTTTCGTTCAAGCATCTGTGTTGGAGTCAGCAGAGCACTGCTTCGCGAGAAACGACGGAAGCGGGGAAAATTACGAGACAGCGTGGCAGAATTGCGAAAGGTTGAAATTGCGTCGACGTCGAATGCGGTGGCCACACTACAACAACAGGGTGGCGTCAAACAGAGTCGATGAAGGAGTCGAATGCATGGGGATAGTTATGCGCTGGTGGTCGCCGAAACGTCGGTTGGGTTTGCCGGCTCGAGAGTCGCGGTCGCGGCGACGTCGCTCACAGGCGCGCTCTCAGCGGCAGCCGGAGCGGGAACGAGAGGGTGCGGAGTCGTCCAGGACCCCTTCTCATCCCGCCTCGGACCCGGTTTGACCTGATCAGGCATGCCCTCCCAGCTCGCCAAGTACTGCTCGCGCGCGATCCCTTCCCAGCACGGGCTCGCGTCGTCGAGGAAGCTGTACTCTGCCCACCCGCGGGGCGGCGCCTCGAGTTTCTTGTCGAGTCCTTCACCCTCGAGTCCGCGCCCTTTGTCCTCGGGCGACAAGCGGAGGCTCATCAACCCGCCAACGTTGCCCTCGAGGCGGTACACGAGCTGGTCGACCAGTTCGCGGATGCGGTCGGCCCGCATGCGCAGCAGGCGACGGAACAAGGCCGGACCGTCTCGGCGGTCTTCGTTCGGGATCGAGGCGATGAACGACAATCCGCGAGGGTGACCGTTGCACAGTCGCGCGACGGTCGCGGCGAGGGGTCGTGTCGGCAAGGTCACGGTGAGGAATGGGACGATGTGAGGAGGATTTGTATACGGTGGTTCTGGCCGAACGTAGTCGACAACTGGAGGGAGGAGCCGTTGCCGGTGCTCTGCTATGACCGCTTCCAGCTCTTCGAGATTGCGGCCAGCGGTCGAGACCGATGCCGGATCTTCTGCGAGCGACTTTTGCAGGCGAGTCCTCTCTTTCTCCAAGCCTCGGAGGAGGTGCGAGGTCGGGCGATTCAACAGGGATCGCTCTTCGGGCGATCCGGGCAGGACGGCGAGGTCGAGGTACTCTTTGCTCTCGGGCAGGCAATGCCAGTGCGCCGGAGTCAAGACGGGTTGCTTCGGCTGGCCGTGCTTGAGCTTGACGAGGTTCGTCTCGTCCTCCTTCCACGTCCCATAGTTGAGCGCCTTGAACCGCTGCTCGAGTTCCGCTTCGCTGCAGAACCCGCTGAAGCATTCGCGCCTCGTCGCGCGGCCGTGGCCCCACCGCACCGGGTACCTGGTCATGGCGAGGTAGACGGTGTGCGGAGTGTAGGCCTCTGCATCAGGGCGGACCCGGTCCGGGCCGAGCCGCACTTCGTACGAGTCTTTCTTTTTCCGCGTTGGGTCCATGACGGTGAGGTACTCAAAGTGCCGCGGCTGAGTGAAGCCGCCCATGTCTGTTCGAAGGGACCGTAACGTTCAGCTGGCGGAATCTTCATGGGAAGCAGGGAAACGGGCAGAGAGTGCTCACAAGTCTTGACCGGCGTGAGCTGCGCCGTCAAGTCTTTGCGCTCGAGACGTTCCGCCCGCCGCACCCGTTCCTCTGCCTGGCGTTTCAACTGAGCCTCGCTGGGCGGCGGATGCTGAATGACGCGCGGTTGCTTCTTCACCACCTTTCTCGGCGCGGATCCGTCTCGACCCTCGGGACGAGCCCAATGCGGCGGTGCATCGCGCTGCGGCCGCGGCGCTCGCCACGACGAGGGGTCGTCCGCCTGTCCACTTCGGCGTGGTTCGTGCTCTTCCGGCTCGTCGGCCCAGGATTGCTGACGAGCGTAGCCGCGACAAGCTTGCGGAACTGCGTTCAAGGCGACGCGAGAGGTCGAAGCGACAGCAAAGGCGCTCATCGCCGGTCGCAGGGCGGCTTGCAGGAGCATTTGTTAGAGTACTCTGCGCGTTATAGCACGGTCCGAGGCCGGCTTGATGCAGGTGATGGAGTGAGGAGAAGCACCGCCACCTGATCAAACGCTCACATTTGTAATCAACTGTAATAGTAGATTGACCCCGATTATGATTGAGCGCATTTCACACCTGCCGCGACTCGCCTTTGTCCATAGCGGCTTGAGCACGGCTAGGAGAGCAAGCAGAGCCATATTTAGAGCACGCGTTCCACAAGCTCAGCCCCGCGGATCCGCAATCAAGGCACGCTGCGACACATCCTTCTCCCCACTTGCTCGTGACGAAAACCCTCGCAACGATATGGCGTACAACCCGCACGGCTCGTCGACGAACCTGCTCGGTAATCTCGAGGGTCAGATCTCGGCCGATGACGACTCGGCCGCCGAGCAAGGGCGCAGTCGCGCGTACGAGTTGGCGTCTCACTCGCAAGGCAGCAACGCCGTATCGGGGTCGATGCAGTCCACGAACGCGAACGGACAGCCGCCTGCCGCGAGGGGGAGCGTCAACGCCAATGGGGTAGGGAGCACCGACGCCAACGAGTCGATATGGCAGCAGAGCGCGCACCCCGTCGCCCTCTTTTGCCTCTTCTTTTTCCGCTCGGCCGCCATCGCGACCTACCTCCTCTGCGGCTTCTTTGTCTCTTCCTACGTCTTTTCGGTGCGTACCTAGCTCCTGCGTCGGGTTGAGCGCCGCCGGAATCTGACTGCAGGTCTTGCAACACCCCCGCTGCAGACCGTTCTCGTCGTCGTCTTGCTCGCCCTCGACTTTTGGACCGTTCGGAACGTGTCCGGACGCGTCCTGGTCGGTCTTCGCTTCTGGAATCAGGTCGACGACGACGGGACGTCTTTCTGGGTGTTTGAGAGCCGGAGTGTAAGTGCTGATGGCTCGCAAGAAAAAGGAGTATCCTCCCCAGCCGACTGATCTGCTTGGCCCCCGTTGTGCCAGCCGGACCAACCCGCCAACGCAGTCGACGCCAAAATGTTCTGGATCGCCATGTATACCGTGAGTTTTGTGCACATAGTCCCGTGCTCTCCCCCCATTGACTGCCCTCTTCTTCCTCGACAAACAGTTCCCGCTCGCGTGGGTCTTGTTGCTGTTTGTCGGCATCCTCAAGTTCAACATTTCGTTCTTGCCGATCGTCATGCTCGCGCTCGTGTTCAACGTGACAAATACAGTCGGATATACTTATGGTGAGCGCGCGGGGTGCAGGCTTCTTCTCCCGCGTCTGCTGAACAACCCTACTGACGGTCCTCTTCTTCCTCAGCCGTGCGTTCTCGGATTGTTGAAGAGTCACAGGTCGAAGCTGCTTGCTCTCAGGCGCCGATTGAACTGACGTTCCCCTTCTCTCTACAGGACCGCGACGCCAAGCGGAAATGGGCGACGGGGATGGCTGCGCAGGGCATGCTGGGCCAGGTCGGAGGGTTCGGCGGCAGCTTGGTCAGCGGGCTCGCGAGCTCGGCGTTCAGTCGGTTCTTTGGGTAGTCGCACTCCGGCCACCCCGCGCTATGCAGTTTCTTGAACGCGGTCGCGGGCTTTTTTTGGCCAGGATGAACGCAAAGGAATGTGGAGAAAATTCGGGCGAGCATTGTCGAGTTTCTCGCGCCGGAGCTGCAGTCCTGAATCTGCTGTCGCCCGCAGGATAAATTATCGTCACTTAGGCATCGATCCGGCGTCGTGCTCAGGGGTACTCGCACCGGTGAATTAGTGCGCGCCGCTGGCAAGACTGTCACTTGGCTCCGCTCCCTTTTCACCCGATCGCTCTCGCTGCTACACCCTCTGCGCGCTTGGAGACCAGCTCTAGCTCGTTTTACAGACTGTATCAACATGCTACCGCTGTCCGCGCGCCCTTCCGGCGGGTGTAGGGCCCGCGCGAGCTGCGGTCGGTCGTCGGCACTTGCATGCACTCACTCGTCGAACCGCGGCACCGCCTCGTCGCCTTCCGACTTTTGACCCCGACTCTGTCAAATCTCGCACACACGCTCGCAGACGAGCACCACTCGCTTGCAAAGGTTGTCCTGTGAGCGCACAGCTGACACCCGCCCTGCCGCGACACCGACCGCGCGCCCCCCTTTTAACGAGCTCTCGTCCGCACCGCCTGTTTCCGCGATCGCTTGACCTCATTCACGTCGTTCAGCGTGTAGCGCCATCTCGACAGCTCAGGCTCCACTCTAGCTCGATCGAGCCCCAAACCGGGTCATCGCACACGCTGCGTAGGAGCCGTCTCGACCAGTCGACCTCGCTCCCCGACCGAACCTCGACGGACAGAGTCGCCTGCCTGTTTGGGCCGCGCACTCAGATCGCCAGCCTCGCACCGCTCGCTCGCGCCCCGTGGTTGCCACTCTTCAACTGCACGCACCAGCGAGGGCTGCCTACGTTTGAAGCGACACTTGGCTCGACTGCGGACAGGCCGCGTGCACACGCCTCGCGGACGAACGACGCCGCCGTTCCGCGTACCGATTCCTGCGTCCGCCTCCCCTTCCCGACCTCGCACACCCCTCGCCGGGTCCTCTTCACCCCCGCAAGCAGTACCAACACGCAGTACAGACCGCCTCGCGCCAGAGCCGAGTCGATTCGGGGCAGGATGGAGCAAGAGGGGGCCGGGAGCAGCGGGAGGGAGACCGTACCGCCACCGCCAGATACGGCATCAGGGGCGGGACCCGCGCATTCCCGCAGCGCCAGCAGCTCCCAAGAGAGTACAGCAGCTCTCAGAAGTGGTGACGGACTCGCTCAGAGCGGCACCGGTGAACACCGTCGCCAGCCCAGTCACGGTTCCGTCCCAGGCGGTTCGGCGGGCTTGGCGGCATCGAGACCCGACTCGGCCTCGCCTATACCATCCACAAGTGACGGAGGAAGGCGCTCAGATCCGAGCGGGCCGACCTCGCCGGCCTCTTCACACGCTCGCCCGCCGAGCGCGCTGTCTTCGACCTCGTCCAGCCACCACCCGCGCGGCCTCTCGTCGCCACGCTCGAACCAACCGTCCTACACCTCGTCGAGTCTGAGCTCGGCGGCCGCGTTCGACTACGACGACTTGCTCGGCCCGCGACGCGCGCACAGCTCGACGACGGGACCTTCTCTCTCGCCGCCTTCGTCGAACGAGGGTGACAAGCGTTCCCCCGGCGGCGGATCTCGGTTGCGCGGACTCGGTTTCGACTCGAGTACATTGCACGTCCAGCCGTCGAGATCGCGCGAGCGCGAGCGGGACGGGCGGTCGTCGTCGGTTGGCGGCGGCGCAGCAGACTGGGCAGCGGGAGACATGCTCGAGGATCCGAACCTGCACGAGAGCGAGATCGACGAGACGTGGTTGCACCTCGATGCGATCACGCTTGATCGCCAACCGAATTCGCCGCCGATCGCGAGCGCTGCCGCAGCGACTCACTCGCGCACCACCTATGCAAACCCGGTCGGAGACGGTTCGAGCACCTTTACGGTCGGCAGTCCTCTCAGTCCGCTCGTGCCGCCGTTCGCACCTTCTTCGGTCTCGACTAGTTCGCAACAGAGCGGCTCGGCTCGGCCGAACCCGTGGTCGAGCTCGACGAGCGTCTCGAGTTTGGCGAGCCTAGCTGAACGCACTCGTGAAAGAGAGGTAGGCGCGTTCTCTCGTCGTCCTTCTCACTTCCGCTGCTGACTGGGTTCTTACTTCTAGGCGAGTTGGGCGTCGAGCTCTCCCGGCATGGCTTCCACCACTTCCTCCCAGCGGGCATTCCCGCATCTCTCGTCGCCCTCTTCCTTCAGTCCGTCTCCCGCCATCCCCTGCTCGTCGCAGATGTCGAGCGCGCAAGCCTACTTCTCCGCGCAGACTCCCGTCCAGACGAGCTCGCTCTTCTCGTACGGCTCGACCGTCCAGGACACGCCGCAGAGCGCGATCGGCACAGAAGTTTACCCGACTCGGCACCCTTCTTACGCTTCGACTCTCATGCCCGAATCCGCGGCGAGCTTGGAGGCCTATCAAGGAGTCGACCGCGCGCTGCTCTCGCGGTTCGGATCACTGCAGCCGGTCCCGACCGCGTCCGGACCGGGCAGCACTTCGGGAGCCGATTCGGTCTCGTCCGGTTCGGTCGACGAAGTGACAACGGTCTTTGTCGTCGGATTCCCGGACGACATGACCGAACGTGAATTTCAGAACATGTTCACGTTCGCGGAAGGCTTTGAGGCGGCTTCGCTCAAACTGCCGGTTCCGAACGACGATGAGCAAGCCCCGCGCCCGAGTCAGGACGACGTCCCGCCCTTTTCGACTCTGCCGCAGTACCTGCTGCATGCGACGCGGGATCCGTTCGCACTCCCGCGCGAGTCGATGACCGTGTCGTCGAACGGCAGCGCAAGCGCCGCGGCCAGTGGCGGAGGAGGAGGAACGACGGCGCCGCGGAAGCAGATCATCGGCTTTGCCCGCTTCGTCACCCGGCAACATGCGCTCGCTGCGGCAGACATCCTCTCCGGTCGCAAGGTGGACCAGGAAAAGTCGATGGTCCTGAAAGCCGAGATGGCGAAGAAGAACCTGCACTTTAAAAAGTCGGCGACGCCGTCGATCGTGGGCGCACCGGACGGGACGAACTCGACTTCGACTCCGACGACCGCGACGTCGGCGGCTCTCTATCCTGCGACCGCGCCGCTCGCCCCTCAGCAGCAACAATCGACGCTCCCGCGCATGCCGACGACTCCGAATTTGCCGTCCTCACAGCCAACGCCGTCGACCTCGGCATCTTCGCTCGAAGCTGCTGCCGCCTCCGTTGCAGCCGCCGCGACAACGGCTGCCTCCGCGATGGGTGGCTCGGGACCTTCGATACCGCTCAGCGCGCTCGATTCGGCCACGCTGGCCAAGCTCGCGAACGTCAGCAACCTGAACCCGGCCGTCCTCGCCGAGATCGCGAGGCAAAGTGCCCTCGCGGGCCCAAAGACGCCGGCTCCCTCGACTGCGGTGCAAGATCCGTATCGGACCGGCGGCGGCGACGTGCCCTATCCGAAGCGGCGCGAATCCTACAGCACCATCAGCGGGTTCGACGCAGGTGGAGGAGACGCGTACGCCGAATCGATGGCGGCCTCGTCCTCGACGACGTCGCAACCGCAGTCGTATTCGACCGCTGCTGCAGAAGGCGCCTATGGCCGGCAGCCGTACGCGCGCACGCAGCAGTATGAGACCAATCCGAACGAATCGGCGCGCGGCCCGCCGCCGCCGCCGCAGCAGACCCTGGATCAGGCCGCTCTCGTTGCCCAGGCTATGCTCCGTCAGCAGCAACAGCAGCAGCACCTCCAGCACGCGGCGCGCGACTCGTCTGGTGCTACGCGCGGCCAGTCGTACATTCCTTTCCCGACGGTTCTAGGGGGCGCGACAACTGCCCCTCAGCAGCTGCCGATGCAGAGTCCGCCGCTAGGGTATGCAGCGCCTCGTACTCAAAATCCCGCCGACATGAATGCGCCGAAAAAGTGAGCCCCCCCCTGCTTCTTCCTTGCCCAGCTGCGCGGGTCGTATCTAACGCCGCCTCCTCGTCTCGCAGCACGCTCTATGTTGGTGGTCTGCCGGCGGTCTTGCCTTCTCTGACGGGACCGTTCAGCGCTTCGCACCTCGAAGACAGTACGTTCCGCCCTCCTCCTGTTCCAGCGCGCGTATCGCGCTGCCGTTGGTTAACTCCTTTCGCCACCTGGTGTAGGTCTTCGCAACGCTTTCTCGCGGTGTCCCGGCTATAAGCGGTTGCAGTTCCGGTCGAAATCGAACGGTCCAATCGTGTTCGTCGAGTTCGTCGACACGGCGCACGCGACTCGCGCGATGCAAGAATTGTACGGCCACACGCTCGGCGGTCTCGTCAAGGGCGGCATCCGCCTGAGCTATTCCAAGAACCCGCTCGGGGTTCGGTCGAACGGCATCGCGTCCGGCAACCCGTCGCCGATGCCGCTCCAGCATGCCGCGATGGAAGGTCAACAATCGAGTCCGTATATCAGTTCGCCGTACGCAAACACGCCGGGCACGGCGGCAGCGGGCCAGTTCGACCCGTTCGACCCCCACCGCCGTCCACCCGATCCGATCTACGGCGAGGCGACCTACTCGAGCCACGGCGGTGCTGCTGCTGCCCTTGCCCGCTCGCCGCCGACATTGTCGCCCCTCTCCCAGCCAAACGTCGCGTCGTCTTACAACAACTTTTCGACCGCGCCGCCGGGCAGTCAGGCGTCACCGGCGCAGTCCAGCGCGAGCTTGTACGGTGGGAACTTCTCGCCGTTCAGCTTTGATCCGTGAGTGGCTCTGCTCGAATCCTACGGCCCGCAATCGTTCGTCGGGCGCCTGCCTCGCCACACGCTTTCGTCCCATCCCGAATCACCTCTGTCTCGTCGTTGTGTATACTATCGCCACCTCTCGCATATATTCGCGGCATGTTTGCGATATTCGGTCAAGGTACTCGACTCGACTCGTCTATACATACCGGACCGGCCTCGCAAAACTCGCACGCCGTTTTCGCCTTCCCCTTTCCCTCTCGAAGCTTTGTACATGCACCATCTCGCGCGCTTTTCGACACTTGTACATCGTTCGGATACACCGTCCCACGGCACAGAATGGGCTCGGTCGCACCTCAACACACATTCATACCCCCCGGCCTAGTTCTCCTGCCAGGGCCTTACAACTCCCTTTCACATATTCCCGCCTTTCGGTTCAATTCCTTCGCAAACCCCCCTCTCCTATGTCTATAGCTGCATGCGCGCAATCGATAGCATGTGTTTTGCGTCCTTCTTCCCCTCTCATTGTGCATCCCTTTCTCGCCGGAACTTTTGTCTTCCGCTCGTTTCATCCTCCCCTGCCAAACTCTTCACTTCCTCTCGCTTCCTTCTGTGTGCGCCCTCCTCGGACTCTCGGACATTCCTCGCTCGCTCCAAGCATATAACACATTGTTTCTTGTGCTCCTCTCGTTTGCAACGTTAAGCTCCCTCGTTCCTCTCGTTCCCACTTTGATCTCAGTCCGCGCCTATATATTGGGCTGAGAAAAGCGAGAAGAGAGATCGATTCCTTGTCTGCGCAATCAAGCTACAAGCATCGAGGTGCCGATGAGGGCACCCGAACCGGGACCCCCAAGTTTGACGCGGTACCTGAGCGCCTCGATGCGGTTCGCGCGAACCTCGGCAGCCGCGTGGGCGCGTTGCCACTCCTCATCGTCGTCCTGCTGCACGGCCATCGCCGCGAATCCCTCCTCCTCCTCCAACTCCTCCTTACCATTCTTCGATTGCTGATCGTTCGCGTCTTCGGCCTCGGCTTCTGTCATCGCTTCCTCCGCAAGTTGTTCCGCTTCGCGCGAGAGGTCGGCATAGCTTCCTCGAGGTGCGGTAGCGTCATAGCGTTGATCCTCGTCGAGGAGCGAACCCTCGTGTTTACTAAGAAGGCCGAGCCACCTCAGCGTTTTCTGCGTTCGATCTAGAGTCGCGTCGATCACGGTGCGGGTGCTCTGCGCCGCGACGAGTCCGCCCAGGGCGCCGATCCCCGCTCCGATCGCGAGTGCCCCTGCGAGGGCGTACAAGACGGGTGCGAGGGCCGATATGGCACTCGACAAGGCGCGGAGAGGCGCGAGGACGAGAGTCGAGACGAGGTAGGTTCCGGGGTAGAAGAGGAGGAGGATCCAGGACACGAGTTCGACGAGAAGGAACCAGATCAGGGAGAGGGTGGGAAAGATGAGGTAGGAGAGGAGGAAGCGCAAAGGGTGATGGATCGCGTAGGTGAAGAGGGGTCGCAGGACTGGAGACGAAAGGGCAGCGTGCGGGGGTTAGTCAGTTTGCCCAGTGAGCGAGCCGGTGACCGAGGTAAAATCGCCAGCCAGCGCGAGGAGCGAGGACTCACTCCTGAGTTTTCCAACCGTCTGGCGAAAGTCGGCCGGCGGCGAATCGGGAGTCGAGGCGCCCGTCCCGACAGCGTCCGAAGCTGAAGGCGCGATTGACGACGAGTGCTCCTCGCGGTGTCGAGTTGCTCCGAGTTGCTCCCGAGGGATGTAGAATGTCTCTCGGACGACCCGCACGCCACTTTCCGGTTCTGGTGACGCTGGTCCAGAGGAATGCGTCTTTTCCAGGTAGTCGCTGGCCTGATCCCCTCGGCGGTTCTTGCGCTCCTCGCGGCGGCGGCTCTCGTCTTGGGCTCTCTGTTCGAGTCGGACTTCTCTCCTCGCTCTTTCGAGCAAGAGTTCGTAGCCGTCCGGGGTGGCAGAGACGGGTGGCCAGACGGCGGATTCGAGGATGTCGTCCAGGTCGGGATCGTGAGCGAGGGCGGGACTGTCGTACGGACCCGGCTGGACTTGAGTTTTTGCATGAGCTGCTACGGTTGCGAGTAACAAGGCGGTGATAGCAGTCCGGCTGAGCCAGTGTAGCGGGGTCGGGCGAGTGGCTCGAGGTCGAAGACGATGAGACGTCATCACGACAAGTCTCGGACAAGCAAGGCGCTGTGAGGAGAGCGAGTCGCTTTGCTCGTGGTCGCTCTTGGGTAGCCTGTGTCACGCGAGTGTGTGCAGTAACGCGGTAGGAAGGAGTGAGAGTCAAGTGGGGAGTTGTAATGGAGGTTGTAATGCGGATTACAACTGGTGAATTGACCCGAGTGCGGCCCCACCTCCGAGGCGAGGCTCGCTTCCACCTTGCATACACACGCAGATCACACGCGATGCTGGCAGCGAGCAAAGCAGCAGCCAGGCACGTCGCTGCACCGGCTACGATCCGCTCCCTCGGCCGCACATCGCGCTCGAACCCGCCGAGAGGAGGTCCGAGGCACCTCTACGGCCCCGTCGTACAGCTCTTCCACCCAGCTGGGCCACCGGGAGGGACAACCGCGCCGACTGTTAGCAAGGCACCGACGGCGACGACCGCAGCGACGGCGAGGCGGAACCCGCGCCAACTCGTCGCGCACCTCGACGAGTACGTCGTCGGACAGAACAGGGCAAAGCGAGTCCTCGCAGTCGCGTAAGCACCCCTGTTCCTGTGAACAGCAGGTGACGTGGATTGACCATTCACCCCCACCCAGCGTCTACAACCATTATGCGCGATTACCCTCAACTGCTGCCGGAGACGAGACCGCAACGGCAGCCTCGGACGCCACTCGCTCGTCAAGTCGCCCTGCCTCGTCGAGCAAAAACACCACGGCGCCACCTCCCGGGTTGCCGCAGAGCTTCACAGTCGGCTGGACCGAGGTCGAACCGACCGCCGACGAGCGCAAGTTGGTCGACCTGCACCTTGCGCGGTTGGCAAACCTCCCCGAGTGGGCTACCGGCGCACTCGGCAAACCGCAGCATCGTCACGCGGCGGATCTGAAACCGACTCGGAAACGCAAGAGTGCGGTACAGAAACAGGCGGACGCGGCTGCGGACCAGTTAGAAGGAGGAGAAAAGCCCAGCGCCGAGTCGGTCACCGCAAAATCGGAAAAGAGCCCCAAAGATCCGAAAGGGTCTGACAGCCAAATGCCTTCGAGGTCAGACGACTCTCAGCTCGAGGAGCGCTTCTACCGCACCCCGTCGGGCAAGCTCGCCCTCGTTAAAACGCGCAAGGACGACCCCGAATCGTCGCCCGAGATTTCCATCTTTGACACGTCCGACTCGGTAACGCCCTTCGCCGCCGACACTGACGAACGAGCCGAAGTCAGCGCAATCCTCTCCGACTTCTTGGGCCAGCGCGCTGGCGAACCGGCGGCCGCTGCTACCCGTGCCAACAAAGTCGTCGAACCGTTGTTTGAAAAGAGCAACATCCTCCTGCTCGGACCGACCGGGACGGGCAAGTCCCTCCTCGCGCGGACGCTCGCGCGCCAACTGGAAGTCCCGTTCGTGAGCGTCGACGCCGCAAGTTGGACCGCCGCGGGCTACGTCGGAGGCGACGTCGAGGAATGTATCGCTCGGCTGGCCGAAGCGGCAGACGGAGATCTCGAAAAAGCGGCGAGGGGGATCGTCTTTATTGACGAGGTCGACAAGATTGCCGCGACGAGTGGGACGACGCGCGATATCGGAGGGACGGGCGTGCAGCAGGCTTTACTCAAGATGCTGGAAGGCGAGTTTGCGCAGTCTCTGCGCTCCTGTACCTATCGTCCTCTTCCCTTCAGCTAACCCGGGAAGTTTTCCGATCACACCTAGGTACAACGGTCAACGTCAGCGAACACGGCTACTCTGGCGGTAGCGGCGGTGGCGCTGCCTCCATGTTTGGCGGGTTTGGCCGAAAGGGTCCGTGTCAGTTGGACCTCTCTTTCCCGTGACTCTGTCGTGAAAGTATCTTTCCTCGGCTCACTTCTATGCTCGTCTCCAGCTCGAGAAGCTGCGATGGTCGACACGACCAACATCCTCTTCATCTGCGCCGGAGCTTTGTGAGTCCTTTTTGCGTCTCGGCACGCGGGTAGGGATCCTCGGAGGTCATTCCCAAGCTGATCTCGGTCGGAACTCGCGGTAGCGTCGGACTGGACAAGATCGTACAAGCTCGATTATCAAAGGGCTCGATCGGCTTTACGAGCCGAATTGCCCCTGCACCAGTAGCTCCCGCATCTGAAACTTCCGCCGGAGGAGCGAGCGCGCCTGCCGTCCCTTCCATCGCGCAACCGACACGAAGCGCGCCGACCGTCAGCCGCGCAGGGCAAGTCGACTCTCCGCAGCAGGATTTGAGTCCGCTGCTCGAGCAGGTCGAACCGCAAGACCTCGTCCAATTTGGGCTGATCCCCGAGTGAGTTGTCGGTCCCGGGCTTTCCTCTGGAACCTCGAACTCCCGCGCGGTGAGCTGACCCGCAATGAACTTTTTGCTGCTATCAGATTTATCGGACGTATTCCGATCACGGCCGCCTTGAAAGCGCTTTCGGAAGACGACTTGATTCGCATCTTGAAGGAACCAAAGTTTTCGCTCGTCCAGCAATACACAGACTTGTTCGCTGCGAGCGGCGTCCATCTGCTGTGAGCTCCTTTACCTTATCGTCTCGACGGACTCTCCTGACCACGCGCTTTTTTGCCCGTGGCAGCTTTACCTCTCTGGCGCTCAAGGCGGTTGCGGCCCAGGCAGTCAAGAAGCAGACGGGCGCTCGCGGACTGCGCCGAATCATGGAAAATGTCCTGCTCGACTCGATGTACGAAGCCCCGCAATCCGTAAGCGATTTTTTCTCTCGTGAGACCTGCAAACGAGACGAAGCGACTAATCATCCTCGCGATGCGCGGTTCAGAGCATTCGCTATGTCTTGATCACCGAAGCGGTCGTCACCTCGGGGGCTCCTGCGAAGTACTATTCACGCTCACAGAAGCATCTATTTGAGATTGACCACACGGCGGAGGAAGAGTCGATGGCGGCGGCGGCGGAATCTGGCGCACCAGAGGCGGAGGCAGCGCCTGCCCCGGAGCATGCCAAGCCAAAGAAGCGCGCAGCCGGGTTCTAATCTTTCTCGTGCACGAATCCTGTACCATGCCATGTAGTCTCTGTCTCGTTCTCTCGCATCTTGTTGCAAGCAACTTCCGATTTTCGCAAAGAGACGAGTACGTTATTACAACAAGGGTTCCGGGAGGCTTTGCAGGTGCAATTTACAGGTACTGCGGGACGAAGTGACGAGTGAGCAAGAGCATTTGAGAGTGAGGAGAACGAAAAACGTACTGGCACACTCGAGAAGTCGAGCTGGTCACCAAATTCGTCCGCGCCGAGGTCATCTTCGTCCGCCGGTGCTTCCTCTTCCTCATCGTATTCATCCTCTTCACCATTACCGTCGCCACGCACTTTACGCTTGTACTCCTCGGCCGGGGTCGCTTGATCGTCCTGGCTTCGACCAGCCGCGATCGCGCGGTACCGCTCAAAGTCGCTCTCGTTTGGCATGCTGCCAGGCATCGACGAGCTCCGACTTCCGTTCACATCGTAGTCGTCCTCTTCATATTCGTCGTCCTCCTGGACCAAACCATTCTCGAGGTCGTAGGTCTCTTCGGGGACGGTAGCTTGAAGGAGAGGACTCGTCGGCGTCCCGCTGCGACCGGTGCGGCCCGTCGGGGACGCATCCGTCAAGGTACTTCGAGACCCGCGGCGAGATAGGCTACTGGCGAGGTTGCCGAGTCGGCCGAGTGATAACCTGCTCGAGGATTGGTCTGAGCGGGCGGACAGAGCGGGAGATGGCGGCGCAAGTTCAGGGATATCGATGTCGATCGCCGGCAGGGGCGCACGCCAGTAGTTGAAATCGCTAAAGTCCGGTACGATCTTGCGCGTGATGGGCGGGAACATCTGATCGACCAGATCCGTCATGTGGATGTAGGACGATTTGTAGCCCGCCAGCTCGAGCAGCTCCATCTTAACTTCGCCGTTCGAATCGATGGTGAAGATGCGCGAAGACGGGATGTCGACGCTGCGGTACGACAGCGCATCCGTGATTCGGTTGCCGAAGCCGGCGTAGAAAGGCGAGCGTTCGCCAAAGAGGCGAGAGATATCGCGCAGGCAGGCCATCTTGAAGACTTCGGGTTTCCGCATAATGACCTCGCTGCGTACCGGAAGAGTGGATCAGCGGAACGGAACTTAAATCGCTAGTTCTGATCCGTCACGCACCGATGCAAAGAAGTCATGAGACGGTCAGGACTCATGATGACGGGGCCTTCGGGCAGCTGGTAGCCGTTCTGCTTGATGCCCTTGAGGTACTCGCGAGTCGTGTCGGCTTGGCCAATGGCGCGCGAAGTCAGGTACATGACCTTGTAACCGTTCCGGCTGATGTCGGTGTACAGCTTTGCGACGCCGAGGTGAGTCCAGTCGCGTCCAATCATGGTGAAGACGTGTCCAAGCGCATCGGACCTAGTCGAAGGACTCGGTCGGTCAACCTGACCTCACCACAAATACACAGTGAGGCGTGAACTCGGGATCTTACTTGGTGATGGTACCGTCGATGTCCGAGATGACGACCTGAAAGTCGGACTCCCACAGAAAGATGCGCGAAGTGCAAGTCGCGTAGCCGGAGTAGGATGAGCGAACCGAAAACGATATGGTGTTCATCCCCTTCTTCAAGCCCAACGCTTTCTGCCAGCGCGCAGGGAGGGAAAGCGGTCAGTGAGACCGTCGACGGACAAAGTTACACAACAACAGCGCACCAGCTGGTCCGAAGTGAGTCGCAGAGTCTTTGCGTAATGCTTCGTGTGGTCCTCGAGGGGGAATTCGTCTCCTTCCTCTCCATCCGCCGCCCCTGCCGCAGGTTCAACGTTGTCGTCGTCCGGCAGAGGCCGCGGCGAAGCGGGCACGCTGGTCGGGGGAGTCGCCACCGAGCTCGAGTCCTCGGTCGGCATGCTCGAAGTCGAAGCGACATCAGGCGGCGGAGCTGATCGTCCTCGACTCCACCACAAGCTCCAACCTCGGCGATGCGTCTTGACAGCCTCTCCCGGTCCCTCGTCACGGCGCAGATGCTTGTGATGTTCGGGATGAGCAACGAGCGATTTGCGGTAGACCGCGAGGGAAGCAAGAACGGGCGAAGCGTTGTCCCACGTCAGGTAGCGACCGGAGAACTTGACGACGAGGTCTGGGTTCTCCGGAATGCCCTCTTGCTCGATAAAGTTGTTGAAGGTGATCTGGTGGTCGCTGAAGAGCCGTTCGGCGGCGGCCTGGACGGTGGCAGGAAAGGGTCAGCTTCCAGGAGCGCGGCGTTTCGAGTCCCGTGGCGGTGGGAGTCTTACCTTGTCAAGGTGCTCCAGGCCTTCGCTGCCACAGAGGCTGAGTTCAAACACAAAGACAGTCCCACCGGATTTGAGCGAGAACTGCATCGGCGTCGCTTGGTAGACACCGTCGTCCGGCGCAGGTGTTCCTTCCGCCTCGGCATGGAGGGACTGCAAATCGGAGATCGAGACGGACGGCGAAGTTGCACGCTCGCTCCGCATAGACTCGGCTCGAGGACGGCGACGGTTGTCGGAGGCGGATTCGTGAGCGCCGTTGGCGAGGTCGAGCGTAGGGATCGGCGTCGCCGCGCGGGACAGCTCGTCCGTCCCGTCAAAAAAGCTGCCGAGAGTTGTTGGGTCTGTCGACTGCAGGAGTGCTTGCGTGAAAGCGATGATCTCCTTCTCTGCCTCTGCAAGCACAGGACAAGTCCTCGTCAGTCGGAGCGGTTCAAAAGGCGCACGGCTGAAACGCGTGGTCCAGGACGTACTGTCGTCGATGCCCATCCGCGACACTTCGCCTTCGAGCTCCTGCTCTGCCCGCTTCGACTTGGCTTTGATCTCGTCCTTCTCGTCCTCGACCTTGTAACCGCTCATGTCCAGCATGAGGCCGCCGGTATCTTCCGGCGCCGCATTGCCGCGGTCGCCCCGCGCATCCCGCAAGATCTGATCGGCATCGAGGTGGAGTTCTCCGGTGGGATAGTGCTCGAGAGAAAAGCTCTTGTCGCGCGCAATGGTCCCATCAGCAGCGACGGCGTGTCCGATCCCGTCCTTTCCGCCGAGAACTGTCTTTAGGTCTGCGTTCTGTTTCCGAGCGGCCTCGATGACAGCGTCGCCCGTCTCCTGAGTGTCATCAAGTGATGCACCCGCGAGCCTGTTGCGAAGGTCGTCGTCTGGCTGCCCGACGTCGGCTCCCTCGCCCTTGAGGTTGTGTTCCGACCCCGCGCGAGACTGTCGAGAGCTGCTAGCGTCGTCTCGGAACTTGTGCTTGAGCCTCGCATCTTGTATCTCCTGCGCTGGCTTCCGTAGCGCGGCGGCTCCCGTCGCGGCCAGTTGAGCGGCCGCGTTCGAGACCGGGGACGGCACGTGCCGACCCAATACTGTGTCGCGCTTGGGCGCGGCGCTCGCCTCGGCTTTCGACGACTTGAGCGGCGTGGGCGATTCCGAGCGAGCTCGAGGTGAAGCAGCCGCTCCGGCTGCGAATGGAGGAGGACTTGGGAAGGATCGCAAGGTGGCAGTCGGCGAGGCGTTGGCGAACGATGTTGACGGAGGCGGGCTGAGAGGGGCCGTTTTTGAAGGCATCGGAGTCTTTGGAGCTGTAGGACAACCTCAGTGAGGTGGTGAGCTTCAAAGTCGCCTAGTGGCAGAACAGCGGACGCTGATCTCACCGTCTTCGTCGGCATCCTGTTCACGCGGGAGCTCCTCGGTCGCCACTTCCTCTTCGTCCTTGTTCACATCCATGGCTGGCGCATCCAGGTCGAGCGGTTCGGGTTCCTGTAGCGCACGACGAGGTCAGCCCAGTAGTTCCCCGGCGAGACTGCGAAAAAAAGACGCAACTCACGCCTGCATCGCTGCGTCCGTCGTCCGAGAGCGGGCCGGCGAGCGGACTGGTTTGCATATCTGCCGGGACATCGTCCTCGGTCTCAAAGACGAAGAAGGCCTCTCCCGTCTCGCCGACCTTCATGTGAAACGGGATGCGCTCATCGTTGACGGTGATCCGCACCTGCGCCGGAAATAGGTCGGGTCAGGAGGGCGGCATCAAGCGAGGGAGGGATCGCGCTGGGCGCTGGGCACGGGCAGAGCTGCTCACCTTTTTGTCGACTGGCCTGAGTACGCTCAGCTTGCCGAAGCGGACGTGAAAGGGCGAGCAAGCGAGTTCGACGCCTTGACCCGACTCGGTGGGGCGCTCGACGACAATGACATCGATCGCGCCGGTGAGGGTCGCAGGGTTGATGTCCTTGTAGTACTGGACAGCCTGTGCACGCGCGCTCGCTCCTCGTCAGCTCGCAGCCGCTGCGTCAGGTCGGCCTACGCTCCTCGGAACTCGTTCGACGTACCTTTGCGACCCAACTCGCCATCTCTGCGCCGTTCTGCCTCCGGGGAGACGTGCTGAGGGCACTCGTAGGTCAGATTTGACTGTACAGAAACAAGCAGAGCACTCGAAGGCAGTCAGGCGAGAGTGAAGTCGAGTCGAAGGCGTTGTCACGCGGATCTCGGCACTCGGCTCCAAAAGACGCAGAAAAACATTTCTTCGGTGCATAATAATCGAATCCGAGTCGCTTGCGAATGATGTGTTACATTTGCCCATTAGTACAATGCGGATTACTAGCCTTTCCTTGGCCCCGGTGACTGACCCTCCTCGCCCAGCGTGGATCACTTGCGCTTAGTCGCGCCCTTTTTCGTTGGCGTGGCAGTCGTCTTGGCTTTGACGGCGGTCGACTGGTTGGAAGCACTGTCATCGCTCTCTGTGTCAGTTCGAAAAGTTCCACACCTGCTCCAGGCCAAAAGGACACTCACGCGGGTTCTGCCTCCGGTGCCGAAGCAGCCGTCCGGGCTTTGAATTCTGCCTGGAGCTGGGCATCGTCCTTGTGGAACTGCGTACAGGAGAATGAGTCAACCTCTGACGTACGACTGTGCGCGCGAGGTGGGGAAACGCGCGCGAGCAGCAAACGACGCACCCATGCCACAACGAAATTCATGATGAAGCCAGAGATGGCAAGGAGGACGAAATTCGGCAACTTGGAGGACGTGCTGTGGATCCTGGCCCAGATCTTGGAGGCGCGCGCGAGGTGCGGTTCGCTGCGATAACATCCAGGGCCGGGCAGGGTCAGACACGGAAAAGGCGTCTTTTCTCCTTGGTCAAGAGGCGAGAGGCGGTGGCGGAGGATGGCGGAGGACTCACAATCGACCACCTGGAGCAAGTACTCCCGACCAGGGAGGAAGCTGCTGCCAGACGTGAGGTTTGCTGAGGAGCTCGACGAGCGACTCTTCTTGCGGCAGGACATGACCGGGCTTGAGGAACCGGATCGTTTGCATGCGATTCGTGCCAATCACGATCGTCGGCGTTCTGATTTCCCGAAAGGCCCGTCAGTGTCGTGCGCTCCTTCGTTGCTTTGAGAGTTGACAAGTGCTGACCTCCAGACCCAAAGGCGAGTCGGCAGCACCGTTTCGCTGGCGTAGTTGAGTCGGGCAAAGTGCATCTGGGCCGGCAGGGATCCTCCGGCTTGGTGCGAGTGTCGGAGGGACACGTTGTTCATGCCCTCCAAGAAAGGTTTTGAGATTCTGTGGGAGTAGAACACGAGACTGTCACTTTGTGTCAACAGACGGAAGTTGTCCGGGCGAACTGGACTGACGGATCGGGTCCAAAGACGGTGATGACCCAGACGTCGTCCTGAGGCAATACTGGTGCGAAGGGGTTGTCTGTCGTTCCCGTCGCGAGGACAGTCTCGTAGTTGTCGTCCGTCAAGTCAACTGCCCGTCGCCCCCACCTCGGAGAAAAAGTCAGCGCCCTCTCTCAGCGCACTATGGCCTACGCGGACAGCGGAGCGTACCTGCATATGGATGCGGTTCCAAGGGCGTGATTTCGGTCTTGAGCACACGATCAATCTGCGTCTCGTTCAGTCGGAGCACATTGCGAAGTCCGAAGCGAGCGAGGTTATCGGTGGCCGAGTAGAGAGCCTCAAACGGTCCAGCCCGGGCGAGCGGCAGGACACATGCGCTCAGCAAAGCCAGCGAGCTGCAGAGTCGCACCATGGCGCTTGGTCCGAGTGGTTGAAGCGGCGAACGGCGAAGAGGCGCGCCCGCGTGGTGCAAGTCGGCGAGTTCAAGATAAGCCAGCACGTGACGAGATAAACTGGACCGGACAACTAGTTCGTATGGCATGTAACGCGAATTTGCACAAGAAAAGGTAATGGCAACAAGGCCGGAGAGTCCGGGGGAAGAAAAGAATCGAGTGTCTGTGGATCACGGTTGCACACTTTTTCGCCACCGGTCGATCGAGGCGCCCGCGCCACCGAAAGTCCCGGCGGCTTGCGAGGTGTGCAGCGCCGCCTGCATCTGCATTTCGGCCACGGCAAACTGCATCGGCAGCGGAGGCGGCGGCGGTGGGGGAAGGGGACCGAGGTGTGGAGCATGCACTGGGAATTGGCTCAAAGGCATCAAGCCGGGGAAGAACGGTACCGACGGAGTCGAGTAGAACGGTGGCGGAGGTGGCATGGGCAGGTTCGGATACGGCATAGCTCCGGGATAGATATTCGAAGCGGGCATCATCATTGACGACGGGAGGGGCATGCCGTTGGGGTAAAAGCCCTGCGGCCCCGTCTGGACGGCGCCCGTTCGGAGACCAAGAGGGGCGTCGTCCGAGTCGGTAACGATAGATTTGCCATCGTCGTCGACCGGTCGCAAAGTAGCTGTCGGGATGGCGGTGGCAGACATCATCTGTGGCGCAAGGCTCAGCCGGTGAAGCGCGAGTGGCACCTCATCAGCATCGCCGATCATCGTCGAGAACCGCGCACCGAGCGGCTTCTCGTCCTCGTCCTCATCCGATTCGTCCAGAGTCGAGGTGTGGGCAAAGCGATGGCGAAGCGCGTCGTTCGATCCGTCCTCGCTGTCGACGAGGCGGATGCCGTCCGCCTCGGACGGTTCTTGCTCGTCTTCGGCAGGACCTTGCAGCAACGGACCTGCAGCGATATGAGGCAGAGACATGCGAGAGAAGCGCTTGCCGAGAGGCTCTTCGTCTTCAGAGTCGGCGTCGTCGACATCGGCGGGAGGGGCAAAGGTGCCATCAGGAAGGAGGAAACGGTGACCGAGAGGCCGGTCATCCTCAGTGTCTGCGACGCTGGCTGCACCGTGACCGAGTGAACTCGATTCGCCGGGAAAGGGGAGTCTTCGGACCGGGGAGCCATTCTGTGATCAATCCTGACCGTCAGCCTTGCGTTTCGATGGATGGCACGTAGAAAAAAAAAATCGAGCAACGAACCTCCTCGTCCTGGCCTCGCGCAAACGTCGATGCGTCGTCTGAGCCGAAAGAGAAGGCGCGTCGGAGTGGACGAGCTTGTCGTGAACCATACGCCGTGAGCGAGCTGAGCGGCCGAGGCTGATAGCCGTCTGCTGTATCATCCTCGTCGATAAAGGCCGCTCGTTCAGCCTCGACGCGATCTTCCGGGGTTCGGAACCAGTCGCTCGTAGATGCCGAGATGCCGTTCGCGAGGATGCGCGGTACCGAAAGGGAAGGCGCGATAGATTGTCGCGGCTCGGGGGCTTCCAAAAGTTGGGTTTGAGCTGTAACGATGCGATCGATATAAGCTTTCTGGCTTGACAGAGGTCGACACTATGTACAAGCGAAAGAAGAGTGTGCACTCACCCTGTTCTAAGGGCGGGTCCTCGCCAGCGTCTGCGCGAGCGAGATCGAGAGGTCCTATCCACTCGGTCGGAGCTGCAGCCTCCGCCGCCCCAACGGGCTCGACAGTCGCTGCCGGCACCCGAGTTGAAGGACCCTTGCGCTTCTTCGCAGCTCCCTTTCTCAGCTTGTTCCGGACTTTGCGCTGCTCGGCCTCGTCCCGCTTCAACGCCTCGAGTTGTTCATGCGCTTCGCGCTCCTGCCGCTCGATCGCTTCGAGCTCTTTCGCCATGGCGAGCTCGCGCTGGTAGAGCATGTCGGGACCAAAGATCGATTGGACGGCTTTGCGGTCGACCAACGCCGGCCTCGCTGCGCCTGTGCGCCGCCGAGGCACGTCCTCCGCGAGGGTACCGTCAAAGCCGGCGTCGTGCGGACCTGCCGGCATCGGCGGATCTTCGTCTCCGGCGAGATCCTCCTGCTGTGCATTCGTTCCGACCACGTCAAACATCTGCCGCCGACCGTCGCTGCCCGGCACGTAGGCCCGCTGCTGTCCCTTGAGCAGGGCCTTCCGTTCAGCCATGACGTCGAGTAACGAACGCCCATAGAGCGCACCCGCAGGTCGTTTCGGATCTTGCAACCCCGGCGGAACCTCCTCCTCGTCTCCATCAAAGTCATCCTCAAACACCGATGAATCGGCGTCGTTAAGGAATGGCTCGGGTCCCTCCGCTCTAGGAGGCTGCAGTGGAACCGTCGGCTGCCCGGCGAGAGGCGCCGGCATGAGCACGACCCGAGGCGGCTTGCCCGCGTCCGGGTCGACAAACTTTGGGCGATCTTTGACGAGCTCGGCGCGCTTTGCAGCCATCACCGCCGGATCGAACCGCGAGGTATAGACCGACATGGCGCTCTTCGGTCGAGCATGTAAATCGCGGGTATTTTCTGGCGAGCGGGAGAGATCTGCCGATCCGTCTCCCACGGGAGAGGACGTCGTATCCGGCATCGCGAGCAGCGAAAGGCGAGTTGGCGGGCGTGTACTGACTCCATACTGGTCGATCGAAGACGTCGGCCTTGAAAGTTGAACTCCATCTGAATGGAATGAGCTCGTCGCCGTGCTCTGACGGCGAGTCGCTTGCGCCCCCCGGAACAGCGAGTCACGACTGGCGATCCCGCCGCGGCCTGCTCCAGACGTCCATTCCTCCACCGAGTCATCTCCCGCGATGTTGTGGAGGCTCGGTAAAGACTGTAGCACCTCCGAGCTGTGCAGACGCCGTTCGCGACGCCTTTGCGACGGAGTCCGCTCGAGGATCTTGAGTCGAGGCCCGTCCGAGACGTAGCCGTCGTCTCGTTCGGTTGCAGTCTCGCGGACGAGTGCCGCTCGAGTCGAAGCAGCCTGTAAGCGCTGCTCGAGATTGCCGAGAACTTCGTCGGCGAAGGTGATGGTCATCCGTCGCGACAGGGCGGGCTCGGAGCGAGTCTCGAGGATCTCGAGGTCGTCCTCGTTCGCGGCGGAGCCCGTCAGATCGTCATCCTTGCGCTGGCTGAGTAGCGCAGCATCACTCGCGATCGAGAGCCGGCGCTCCAGAGGCTGATTTATGACGTCCTGCTCGCGTGGTGAAGCCGCAGAAGAAAGCGACGCCGCTCTCGAGAGTGCTTCGCTCAGTCCCCACTCGTCCGCTAGTCGCTCTTCCTCGCACGTCGTCAGATCCAAGTTGTGCAAGCTCGGATTGGACGAGACGGCAGCGCTCCAAGTAGCGGCGTTCGAGTAGCTCGGGCGTCGGCGGAATTCGATACCGCCCTCTGCAAAGACGGTGTCGACCGCCTCAGAGTCCCTGGTCTCGTCCTTTTCGATCGCCAGAGGCTCGACAGTCGCATCCACGTCTTCTTCGGCTCGGTCGGATTCGCGCAAAAGGTGTTGTACGGGCTGCAGGACGGCAGACGTGTGGATCGGCAGGAAAGGGTTCGCGAGCGGGTCGGTCGAGAGATCATGACCTGCACGGCGGGTGGGTCAACCCCGTGCGTCGTCGCAAGCTATTCGAGTTATTACCTAGCTCACCGAGTAGGGCCGCAGCCAGTTTGGCGCGAGCAGCAGCAGCAGCAGACGCAACTTGAGTCTCGAGAGGACGTGCCATCACCTCATGCAGACCTAACCGCGTCGAGGTCTCGGCCAGTCCATGCCCAGGCAGAGACTTGTCTCGAGTGAGCAGCTCCAGTTTGGAGCGGGTCCGATAATGTTGACGCACAGATGAACAACGAACCGCACCGCGTCGAACTTCCGTCGGTCGCAAGCATAGAGCCAGTAGAAAGAAGAAATATCGCGCAGAGGCAGAAGGGAAGTATGGTGTATGGAAGTCTATGCATAACCGCTGCCCGCTACTTGAAAACGAAAAAGCGCCCTCCTCTGAAGAATCTACAATCCGACACCAGGCCGTCTACTCTACAAGCGCATACAAGCAGAGAGCGGCTTAAAGGCGCTCACGCTTGTACACCTTGTCGAAGGCTTCCGGCTGGGTCGTGTACATCTTGGTAAGGGTGCCCTGCTCGATGTTGTTCCAGGGCTGCGGGGCAAGGCGAGGACAATGTCAGCGTGTCAATGCACTCGGCTGATGCCATTCAGGGACGGCAGACTCACAGTCGGGTTGTTGTGTCGGTCTAGAAGACGTAGAGTAAGGCAGCCACGTTGTCAGCCAAGAAAAACGAATGTAGTGGAAGGTGACACCGCGAGAATTCGAGGTCGCATATAGCGAAACCTGGATGGCCAAACTCACCCCAGATGACGTCTACGCGTGGGTGAACAGACGAGTCAGCATGGAGGAAGCGATACCGACAGTGTAGGGGAAGCAGACGTACCACCGTGACGAGCGAGACGGGTCAGGTACCAACCCGCACCGAAGCAGGCTGAGATGGGCAAGGCACAATGCGCATACGAGTCAGTAACAGTGATCCTGTGGCGTAGAGGGAGAACGGTCGTGAAGCCCTTCGCCCGCGCTGACAAGAGGGGTGCCAGGGTGGGAGCTCGCCGATGACGGAACCCCGACCGGCGATCTGGGCGGTGCGGTTATAGGGCGCGAGGAGGAGACAACTCACCGGCGCCGACAACGGCAAAGATGGGGAGGGCGGCCGGCTCGTACCACGTCTGCCAGAGCCTGCGAGAGAGCGATCCAACAGATTTGCGTGCCGAGGGAAATTGGGGGCGAGGGGTGGGTGGCGACAGGGGGGTGGCGTCAGTCTCAGCTCGTGCGGGTGGGCTGCAGTACGACAAGGCAGGAGAGAATGAACGCACGTCTTCTTGACGTTCGCGCCAGCCTGGGTCGAGGCGTTGCGACGAGCGACGGGGGCAGCGGAGCGGAGACCGACACGGGCAGCGGCAAACATGACGAACTAGACGCGCGCGCGCCGGGGGTGGGAGGTACCGTGGGGAGTCAGTATAGTTCCAGTGGGACTAGTAGCACCCCGACCGGCCTTACAAGGAGGGTTGGGAAGAGTGACCAGAGGTGAAGAAACTCAAGAGCTTCGCGTGGCCCCGGGCTCGAGGTGACTCTTGCTCGGGCATGTCCGCTCTCGTCTCACTCGCTCGAGACCGGTCTAGGAATGCGCATACTGATTGCAGGCAACTAGAATCACAACAACAGCGGGTCGGGAGCACCCCGGGGGATTTCGGATCAGGTCACGGTGGCGAGAGTACTCGCCGCGGCCGATCATCCCCCGAGCGCGGGAGAGAGTACAGCTCTCCATCTAGATAGGAGTCGGCTCAGTAGTGACCTTGCTCCCGCAGCAATTGCAAGCCAGCGTTGCTGCGTAGCACGGCCATGTTCTGCGTGGTAACAAATTAGTCCCCTCGAGCTCTCCAACGTTCCGGTACAGAGGGGACAAGAGAGCCGCCAGCGCACCTGCAGAGACACCTTGCCCTTGCCCTTCCTGGTATTTGTCTCGAGGTGCTTGCCGGTGAGCACGAGGTCGTACTCCTCGCGCGCTCGTTTCCACAGGCCTTGCGCATGGTACAAGCGGCCGAGTTCGTAGTCTGAGCATGTAAGACAGGTGAGCCTCGGGAGTCTGGAGCGCGAGAACGTGCTCTCGAACGCACGGGTAAACCAAACAAGGTGGTGGTCGTGCTGGATGTCTTTTCCGTGGTGCAGAACCAATCTGCCGGAGCGGAAAGGATCTCTATCAGCTCACAAGACGGTGCGCGGATCGCGACCGTGTCTTGGAAGGGACAATAAAACATACTTAAACGACCGGAGAGCCTCTGCGTCTGCTTCCGCGATCGGGATCGGCGGCTGCGCGGGTCGCTGCTTGACGTACGGTTCCGGGTGGGCCATCACCCGCAAGATGACGCCGCGCAGCATGTGCGCCAGGCAAAAGTCTGTGTAGTCTCGAAATCAGCGATTCGTCGGGATCATATGGCGTGTCAACGTCAAGCAAAAAGCGAGGGAGGCTCACCGTCCCAGTTTTCGTCGCCATTTTGACCGTACTCGCTCGGATCGGCGGCGCGCTCGAGCTCCGCCAACGTCTCGTCGACTTGCTTCAGGTGCACGTCATAGAGGACGAAGCCGGGCGCGAGGAGGAAGCAGTTCAAGACGTAGGCGAGGTCGAGACCGGCGAGGAGGAGCCGGTTCCCCTGCGCGACAAACTTGCGCGCGCGCCTCGAGACAAACTTTTCGAGCGGGATCGACTTGCCCGCGATCTTCTGGAGGAGCCGAGGGACCTCGTGCATCAACGCCGAGACCGTCTCCGACTCGATGTCTTGCTCGTAGAGCATGACGGCTTTGCTGTACGCATAGATAGCCTGCGGGCGTCGCGCGGGAGTCAGTCGAGATGCGCACTCCGTTTCCGAACTGATCAATTCGCGGACTCGCCTTTGACCAATTCGATTCAGTCTCGAGAGTGTTGAAATATTCATATCCGTGCAACCAGTCGCCCTGCGCCAACGCGGCGAGGCCAAGATCCCTGTTATAAGTTGCAAAAGTGGTTAGGATTCGGGTCATCGCAAAGAGCGTCCGCTTCCGGTTCGCCGCACCAGTAGCAGATGTGGCCGAGCTGTTTGTATTCTCGTTGAGCGTCTATTGCGCGACGGAAGCACGTCGTCGCCTCTTCTAGCTGCGTTTCCGTCGATCTGAGTCGGCCGGCGTAATACAAGAAAAAGATCCTGCCGAGAAACACTAGTTAGCCTTGTGTAGGGAGGACGAGGTGTCGCCGAGACGCGCACGCACCCGTTCGGATACTTGTCGAGGTTGTAGCGGAGGATGACAGAGGCGGTGGCGATGTCTACACCGCCAACCCTGGGGGACCGTGATCTGTGAGTTTTGGCCACCAGAGTACCTCTGACCTGCACACTCACGGCAGATAATTTGCGATGACGAGGTGGTACATTAAAAGAACTAAATCCGCAACTATGTGAGGCAATGCTGTCAGCCTCTGCGTCTCTAGACAAGTCCGCCTCGCGAGGTGGCAGGAGAGAGGGAAGAGAGAGAGCACGTACTCGGTCTTCGGATACCCTGCTCAGCTTCAGTAATCGCGGGCTTCTCGGCGCCGGCTTTCCAACCGCCGGGCTTCATAAGCATGCGCAAAGCGGCTTCGCGATCGCCAGAGAAGCCAAAGACCTCGACGATCTTGAGCACCGTGGACGGAAGGAGCGAGAGGATGAGACTGATCATGCCGTTGCCAAGGTTGACGCCCGAGCGAAAGTCCTGGTCGATCGTGGGGTCTTCGCCTCCGTACGCGGCATCCGCAGCCTCAACGTAGTGCGCCAAGGTGCGATAGGTGGCGTGAGCGGCGCGCATGTTCAGTGCCTCTTTCAGGAACGCGATGAAATCGCCTGCGTATGCCATCGAAAGGACTGCCTGCAGACGGGAAAAGGGGTATCAGTTTCGCGGTCGGAGCTGTCCTCAGTCGAGCGGGGAGTCGAGTACCTTCAGCAGAGTGCACTCGGAGTAAACCAGCTCGGCGTGCCGTTGGGTGACGGTCATGGAGCGAACGCTTGCTACCGAGGCGGATCCTTTTGCAATGCTGCCTACGCGCGCCAATATACCGTAGTCGTGCTTGCGCAAGAGTTGGGCGATGTGGATCGTGTTTCGGCAACACTGGATTGCGTCTTCGAGGTCGTCTGGCTCAAAGGTCGCCATCGACTTGATCGCTTGGATGAGCGAGTATCCGACGGCGAAGTACAGTCGGTGGTCCGAACCCCTGAGGCAAATCTGCTCCGCCTCAATCATTTCGGACGAGAGAAAGAGATGGCTGCCCAGCCGGCGACGAAGCAAGGTCAGGCACGGGTCATCCTGAGCACATGAACGTCACTCACAGGGCTTCCCAGATGATCCGAATGTCCTCTTTGATGTCCTCCGGACTGAGCGAGACGTCCGCCGCCGTCAACTGCGACATCGGTTTTCCGAGCGGTCGCCGCGCCACTGCCGCGGCCGCTGCTCCCGGTACCTTGGCACCTCCCAATTCACCCATCTGTATCGGTGACGATTTCGGTTCTGCCTGCGCCGAAGCGGCTATCTCAAGAGAAGCGACGTTGTCGAAAGCCTCCTCGCCCTCCGACGCAGTCACATAACCGTCGCTGTCCTCCTCCTCTTCGGATTCTCCGACTTCGCTCGCGATATGGCGAGGTCTCGAAGCAGGCCCCGCAGCCTCTGGGTTGGGAACACCATCGTCGAGCTGTTTAACGACTTGCCCCGAGTCGCCCCTCGGAGCTGAAGTGGGGAACGATCGTTGCGGCGTCGCTGGCGAAGGACGCTCAGAGTCGAGGGCCTTTGAGCTTGACGGGCTCGCTGTGGACCTGACGGACAGACCAGCATCAGCCCGAGGTTCGGCATTAGACGGCTCCATCAACGGTGACCTCACCGAAGAGACGATGTAGTCGAGCGGGAGAGCGGCGACGAGGCTGCGCTCGACTTGGTTCGCGCATCTGACCGCTTGCGAGGAGTCAGCTTGCGCAGCAGGCCCATCTGGGCGGTTATTTTGTGGCCTCAGCGAGGTTGGCTCTCTGAAGACGAGCGTCGTTCCGCGCGAGACGCGAACTCCGAGAATCGAAAAGCTGGAATCGCCACGCAGCCTGCGGGATCTTGACGAAGTGACTCTCTTCGATAGCGATGGGAACTGCTTCCTATCGCCAGAGGAGATGTCCAGCAAAGCCGCGTAACTCGCAAAAGCCCTACTCCGCAAAAGCGGTGACGCCACGCCGGAAAAGCGCAAACAACTTTCCGGAGGCCAATCCGTCTTGAAATGAGGAACACAGGTCTTTGTGCATAACGGAAGATTGTGGTCTACGGCCAAGGGATATATGGGAGGCAGTACAGGTCTCGGCGGGGACAGCAAAGATGGGGACCGGAAGGGGATCAATAACCGAGGGAAGCCGGATGCACCGATCCAGAACGAGCAAGCGGAGAGAGAGAGAGAGAGGCGAACGCCTTGCCTTATGCCATCATCTTGACGAGGACGGGGGCGATGCGACCGCTCTTGATCGCCTCGTAGATGCGGCTGACGTTGGTGCCGATGGTAACCTCCTGCTTGCCGAGGTAGACATCGCCGCGGCGGGCCTTGACGCCGACCTCCTCCCGGATGAACGAGTACAGGACGCGCGTCCGTGGGGAGAGGTACTTGAGCGCGGGCGACGACGATGACGGAGCGGCCCAGAACGAGTCGCGGACGGAGCGGGTGAGCGCGATGGCCTTCTCAGCGCACGCGACCTTCCAGGCGTTGAGGCTCGCGAGCGACACCTCCTGGCCGGCGAGCGCCTCGACGACCGCACCAGTCGCAACCGAGAACGTGTCGTGCCACCGCTGCTCGAGGTCGTACGAGTTGTTCTGCTGCAACCGCTTGTAGATCGACTTGCGAACCTTGTCCTCGACTTCGGCCGTCGCGAGCGCGCCAAAGTACTGCTTCAAAAGCTCAGTGACCATCGGCTCGAACGCCTTGGTGTGCTCAAACTCCATCGCGCGGAGGTCGACGGCTTGCAGAACGCAGTAGAGGTGGGTGGCAAGGAGAAGGGAGAGAACGTCGTTCGCCTCGGCGGTGCGGCGAGCGGAGATGAGGGCGAGCGAGTTGATCGCCTGGTTGCCCATCTCGGCCGGCTGAACGTGGGTGGAAACCGGGTTGGCAAGGTGGCCGAGCTGTCGATGGGCACTCGAGGTCAGCGCATGCGCGCGGAAAAAGGGAAACAGTTAACGGCAAGGGACTGACCTCGGAAGTGTAAGCGGCCGCGGCGATGTCGAGACCCTTGCAGTGGTAAGAGAGGGAAGGGTCCTCGGCGGCGAGGCAGGACGGAAGGGCCCGGTTCATGCCGGCGTTGAGCATCTCGGTGAGCTGAGTAAAGCTGACCTTGCCCATCAGCGCGACGGCGAGACTGTTTCGAGAACCGCTAACTGTCAGTATTGTTTTCTCGTGTTAACGGTATTGGGACTACCGGACGAACCGAGTCTTCTCCATCGTGTTTCCGACGCTGCTGGCCATGAAAGCTCCGCCGTGGTGGGTCATCTTGTTCTCGAGGTCGATCAGGGGGTTGTCGGTGGTCGACTGACCAGCCTCGAGCGAGAGGACAGCGTGAGCGTGAATCATGTCGCTGACGAGGGGGCCGAGCCACTGGGTGCGTAAACACAGACAGGTGTCAGTTCCATGCGATAAAGATGAGATGCTCGAGAAGGTGGGAGAAGACTGACCTGCGGCGAGCAGCGGAGCGGGTAGCGGTCCTGCCTGAGAATGCCCTCATCGTCCTTGACCTTGACCTCAGTCTCGTGGTGGACGGCGTACTTGCTGCCCTCGAGGAGAGTCCGGATGTTGCGCGCCACCTCGATCTGGGTCGGGTGAGGGCGCGTGACGTCGTGCAGGAACGGGTGGAACGACCCGGCGTGTCCGACCATGGCCTCGACGGTGAGAGCAGTGAGCGCCTGCGCGAGGAGGGAGAGGACGTGTGCGTCGGTGAGAGCCAGAGTCGCCATCGAGGCGGAGACGGCCGTGCCGTTGACAAGACCGAGACCCTCCTTCGGACCGAGGACGACGGGCTGGAGACCCTTGAGCGCGATCGCCTCCTGGGCCGACATGATCTTGCCGTCGACGTGAACCTTCGAGTCGGGGTGGCCCGTGATTGAGGCGGCGATGTAGGAGAGGGGGGAAAGGTCACCCGACGCCGAAATGGTGCCTCGAAGCGGGACGATCGGGGTGATGCCGTGGTTGAGGAAGTTGGTGAGGGCCTCGAGGACAACGATGCGGACCGCCGAGTGACCACGGGTGAGCGAGTTGACGCGGATGGTCATCGCGCCTCGGACGACTTCGAGCGGAAGCGAGTTCTCGAGGCCGCGACCGAGCGCAAAGCCATCCATCGAGGTGGGAAGGACACCGCAGAGCTGGTGCTCGAGCAGGCTGCAATCGTAGAGGGTTGGGACGTCAGCAGTGCGTTTCTTGCAGCTGCAAATCAAGATAGTACGTACGCCTTCTGAAGCGAGATCGCATCCTCCGTCCGCGTGTCGGCCGAGCCACCGAAGCCGGTCGTGACACCGTAGACACTGTTGTCGAGTCTGGAGTAGACGGTGGAAGGAGTCAGTCAGCATGGCCCGATCGAAGCGCCTTGAGAAGGCTCCGACGGAAAAACGGACGCTGTCCGGACTCACTGAGTACGGAGGAACTCGACACTGGCGTCAATCTTTTCGCGAATGTGCGGGCTGTCGGCAACCTTGACGGAGCGACCGCGGCGAGCAGCGCCGACGACGTCGCCAAGGGTGAGGGTGTACCCGTCGAGTTTGATCTGGTCGGTCGCGCCGGCGTCGGCCAAGATGCGCTCGACGATGTCGAGCTGGGTGGTCTCGGTAGTCGGGAGGAGGGAGCCAGCACCGGCTGTCTTCTTGTGGACGTCGCCACCGTTGGCGGCGGCGGCGGCGTGCAACCCGTTCGAGAGAGAGTTGGCAACCGAAGTCGCGATCGAGTCGACGGAGGGGGCCATTCTAAGAACTGCTCGTGCTGGGTGGGTGCGAGGCGGGACTTGCAGAGTGAAGTGAGGAAAACAGAAGAGAGAAAGAAGGAGGCGTGAGCACACGAGGACAGAGACGAACGCCAACGCGGCGGCAAGACGACGTTCGGATCGTCCGAAGCCCCACTTCGGCTTGGGTGCCGAATGTGGGGAGACGCCATATCGCCTGCCGAGCCTGCTTGCATCCCAAGCTCCGAGTTCGGGCGCCCCACCAAGTACACTGTGATGGGGAATCAACGGAGTACGGCCTCTTGTGGACGGAAGAAAGTGCTGCCGTCTCAGCGCCGGCAGGGACTAGAATGGCCGCCAAAGACGGCCCTCGCGGCCGAGTCGTTGTGAACGCATCCCTCCTCTCGCATCGTGTACGGACCAGAAAGACCGTTGTTACGGCGCACAAAGGAATGCGCGGAGAAAGATGGAAGGGTAGTTGCAAGAGAAGAAGGGAACAACAAACGAAGTGATCAGTACCCATATCTATAGAGGAGAGAGAGAGAAGGAGGGAGAGAGGAAACAAGCCGAGGCAAGGGGCCACAGAGTATGATACAGTCCAGGAGGAACAGAAACATGGCATAGCATAGAAGCACATGTGTTGAGCGAAGAGCAAGGGAGAAATGTCCCCTAGTCGGCTAGGTCACGTCGCGGCGGTTCTGCAGTACTCCTCCCGGGTCAGCGTCGGGGATTCCTTGGAGGCGCAGAAGGAACGTCGAGACTCACCGGACTCGCTTCCAGTTCGCCGACGACGCCGACGAGGCAGCTAATGTCGTCAATCTTGCCTCCGGCGTAGTGGATCCCTTCCTCCATCGCGCGCTGCTGGAACGGACTCGCGACCGCGCGCTGGTCCTCGTACACGCTCTTGGCGCGGTGGCACAACGCTTCCGACACGGCGTGCGGTGAGAACCGGCGTAGCGAGAAGCGCGGCGGACCCGCTCCGTTGTTGTTCGGAGTGGAAGACGGGTTCGGAGGCGGAGTGGCGGACCCGACAAACCTCAACACCTCTTCAAGCATGTCGTCCGAAAAGACGTTGTCGACGAGTCCGTCACTCGACAAGATGACAATGTCGTCCTTGCGGACCTTGATCGCAAACTTTTGCGCATCCTTGGCCGGCGTGTCTTTGGCGTTCGTGCCCGCCTGGAACGGGTAATTGAACCGGTGCTGTTGCTCCTCGGTCCGGAAGATGTACTCGTCGCCTCGGATCACGCAGCACGAGCAGTCGCCGAGGTTTGCTAACCGCAGCTCGTCGTTCCGCAAGATGGCCAGAAGCGCAGTCGAGGAGCCGATCGTCCCCTGAACCGACCGAACGGCATGCCGACGGGTCAGCGATCGAGAGTTCCAAGAGCTGTCCCGCATCCCGACTCCGGCTGCCGACGGCTTAGAACCCGGCAGAACGTACCTCTTCTTTACACTCGGAGAGAGTCTTTTCGTATGCGCGCTGCATGACGTCGACCGGGTCGACATCGTAGTAGTGCAAAAACATGTCGTCGTCGACATTTTCGTAGCGCGCCAGTTCTGCCGAGCAGTCTAATGAACGAGGGGCAAATTGGGGTTTAGTCAAGGCGCAGTCACCGAGACTAAGAACGGAGACGCACGGTGCATGAACTTGCGAGCCCACCGCGCCGAGTTGGCGCCAGCGTGACCGGACCAACCGCCGACGCCGTCGGCAACGCCGAGCGAGTCTGGTCTTAAGAAGTACTGAGTGCAAAAAGACCGTCAGGGTGCATCCGTAGAAAGGGAACGTAGAACGTAGAGACGCACGGCATCCTCGCCGACCCCGACGCTGAGGTAGTGTTCGGCGTCGCTCGCTTCCGCCAGCGAGATGGCCTTCTCCTTGCCCTTTGCCGAGACTCTCGCGCGGTGGTGCTCCGCTTTGGGGATGCCGTACGCGCCGTTCCTGAAGACGAGGTTCGAGCGGCGGGCAATGTTGAGCGCCGAGCCGAAAAAGGCCGGCAGCGCGTGCGACGGGAGCGAAGCGGGTGGAGTGTGCGAGAAGAGCGTAGCGGGGATGGTGTTCGACGAGGTCGATGACGAGTGATGCTGCTGCGTTTGGGAGGTCGAGGCGGGCGTGCTGCTGCTCGAAGCGGCATCGAGCGCAGTCGGCGGGGACGAGCCGGAACCGGAACCTGGCGCGACGGAACCGGACAAGAGCGTCGGACCGTCGTGCGACGCAAGCGGGAGCGAAGAATGGTGCTTGGCCTGAAAGGCTCCGTCTGCTCCGCTGAACCCTCCTGCGGATCCTCCACCTCCTAATGCGCCGCTGCTGCTCGCGTGATGCTCGGATCCAGGCGGAGGCACGATCCCGCCTCCGCTGCCGGATGCGGGTGAGATCGCTTGCTGATGCCGGGTGCAATGCGTCGAGTGGAAATAGCGCGAAGGCCCGGCGACGGTCGACGAGGCGCAAGCTGACGAGCTCGCGCCGGTGAAGGAAGGGTAGTAGTGTCCGCTCGACGGGGACGGGGCGACGGAGCGAGCCCGCCGGAGAAGCGGTCCTGCACTGCTTCTGCTGCTGCTGGAAGAGGAGGCGTGCACGCCTCGGTGCGCCGCGACTCGGCCGGCGTGAGGGGATCGACGTGCGGGCTGCGTCGAGAGGGGCGAGGCGGGTCTCGACTGCGGCGTTCGACCGCCGGCCTCACTCTCCGACAGATCGACCGCGTGTCCATGGACGGAAGCTGTGCTTTTGGCCGAGGTGGCCGCGATCGAGGCGGATTGCCTCTGTGCGGCGTTGACGGCGGGGAGTGCGCGCGAGAGACTCGCGAGCGAGAGACTGGAGGGCAACAGCGCTTTCGGCGACTTGCTCATGACCCCACTCCTGCCCCAGCTAGGCCCTTCCCTCGCCCTGGGTGGTGTCCGAGTGTCTCGAGTGTGGTGATGGGGCGGTGAAAGCTGAGAGTCGAACGGGCGCTCAGCTCTCGGCTGGCCGCGTCTGGCGCGAGTACGGGGGCGGTTGCCGGGGGTTCGAATGCGAGTAGGTGTGCGCCCCGTCACTCGATAGGCGTGGCTGTGCACGCGGAGGCGTCGCTGTCAACGCGATGGAGTTGGCTCCCAACCTGCAGCAGGCAGCTGATTTTCGAAACTCGGCTTTCCACCCTCGGGACGTTCGAAAGGAGACAAAGCATGCACGAGAACAAAGTACCTCATCACCTTTGGCCTACACTTGACTTGCTCAGGCGGTCCACCAAGGCAGCTTTTCTCCGCGGAGCTCCGGCTGCGCGGATCTGATCACGTGGGTCGGAGCCGAATCTCGAACGCTCGCTGATCTCTACACACGGCACGGTCCTGTGCGCATTGCGGCGAGGCAGCTATCGCTTCGAGAACAGGCTTCGCTTGCTCAAGAACACCTGGTCCGAACAGGCTGCCGTGAATCGACTCGACTTGGACGTCACTCGTCGAGCCCCAAAAGAGAGAGAGAAAAGGTGCACGCACGTTCCCGACAGTCACGTTTCCACGGACCCAGTTGGCTTACCGAAGCGAACTTGTGCTAGGAACCAATGGCTGGTACTCCGCGGACCCGCTCGCCGGCGGGCGACGCTGCATCCGCATCCGCATCCGGAACGGCGACCGAACGCAGTCCGCTCCTCGCCCACGCCCAGCAACGCAAGGCTCGCTCCATGCCCCTGCTCGGAGCACAAGCAACGAATGACGCCGACGAGGCGGCGAGGACAGTCAGTGGATCGACGACTCCGCACGGCACGCCGCAGAGTCGACAAGAGGTCGCGATCGCGTCCTTGCCGGAGAGGTTGTCGAGGGCGGCACTCATCGCACAGAAGCGAGAGCAGCCAGAGGACGACAAGACGCAGTGGCAGATCCTCAGCGTGAAAGCGCGATACTACATCCCAGTCCGTCTCTCGCCCTTCCTCCTTCTTCCGACGGGAAACTCACACAAACTTGCCCCTCCTGCCGTGCAGGTTCTGCAATGGTTGCCCCAATACTCCCTCAAGAAGTTCGCCGGCGACGTCATCGCCGCCCTCACCATGACCTCGGTTATCGCGCCGCAGGCCATGTCGTACGCGACCAGCCTCGTGCACGCCAACCCCGTCAGCGGCTTGTTCGGCGCCGCCGTCCCCGCCATGATCTACTCGGTTCTCGGCACCTGCCGCCAACTCTCGATCGGTCCGGAAGCCGCCTTGTCGTTGCTGACCGGCGACACGGTCGCCAAGTTTCTCGAGGAGGAGGAGCACGCGCATGGCAAGATGAGCGAAGTCGACAAGGCCAAGTTTATCGCCGGCGTCGTCACCTTGATCACCTTCCAGAGCGGTCTCGTCACTTTCATGTAGGGGACTACTCTCTCTTCGACTCCCACAGACTCCCCAAGACCGACGAGCTAACGTGGCCATCTCTCAGCCTCGGCTTTTTCCGCCTCGGCTTCCTCGACGCAGTGCTGTCACGAGTCAGTCTTGTTACCATGCTCTCATTCGATGCTGGCTGACGCGGTATACATACAGGCCCTCCTCCGAGGCTTCATGACCGCCGTCGCCGTCACAATCTTTGCAGCCCAGCTCGTCCCGATCCTCGGCCTCGACGCGGGCCTCGCGGCCGAGTACGGCCCCTCTTCGACCTTTGACGAAAAAGTCCGGTACCTGGTGACTCACCTCGGCGATGCGCACCGCTTGACGCTCCTGATCAGCGTGGCGGCGCTCGTCGTGCTCGTCTCGATGCGGGTGCTCAAAAAGATGGTCGCGAGTAAAGGCGGCGCATGGCGAGCTTGCAAGTACATCCCGCAAGTACTGCTCGTCGTCGTCGTGTCGACCGGTGCGTACAGATTTCACTCCCATCTTCGCGGCGGTTCATTTGCTGATCCGCTAAAGGCTTCTGCGCGCCAGTCTGCTCGCACGTCTTCCGGTGGAACCACGCCGGCGTCGCTGTTCTCGGGCATATCTCTGCCGGATCCGTAAAGGTGCAGTTGCCGGCTTGGGGATGGGGCGACGGCCGCAAGTATGCGACAAAGACGCTCGGCGTGTCGACCCTCATCGCCGTTCTTGGCTTCCTCGACTCGATCGTGGCTGCCAAGGATATGGCAAGTCTCCGCTCATGAAGGCCTGCCCGAGACTCGACGGGATCCCTGACGGCTCGTAACCTGCCCCTCCCCACCTCGCAGGCATCCAAGTACGACTACCCGATCTCTCCGAACCGCGAGTTGTGCGCACTCGGGTTCGCAAACCTGTGCAACTCGCTCTGCAGTGGCTCCTTGATGGGCTACGGCTCGATCACGCGCTCTCGACTGGCCGCCACGACGGGGGCTACCACGCAAATGACCTCGCTCTTGACCGGCACTTTTGTCCTCCTCGTCACCTATTTTCTCCTACAGTTCCTCAGCGCGCTCCCAAAGTGCATCCTCGCGACGATCGTCTGCGTCGTTGTGTTTTCGATCCTCGAGGAGGCTCCCGAGGACGTCATGTTCTTCTGGAAGATGGGCGCGTGGACCGACGGGGCGCTCATGCTCCTGACGTTCTTCCTCAGTCTTTTTGTCAGCGTCGAGGTACGTTGGTTCACATTTATGTATCCTCTGCCCAACCGGATCGCAATAGCTGATCGACCCTGGTTGCAGGTCGGCATCACCGTCTCGGTTGCGCTTTCCATGATCCTCTGCATCAAGCACTCGACCGCCATGCGGATCAAGATCCTCGGCCGGGTTCCCGGAACAGCAACCTTTGAACCTCTCGACGAGGACG
This sequence comes from Rhodotorula sp. CC01, assembly GCA_021654155.1. Lineage (NCBI taxonomy): Eukaryota > Fungi > Basidiomycota > Microbotryomycetes > Sporidiobolales > Sporidiobolaceae > Rhodotorula > Rhodotorula sp. CC01. The sequence goes on from JAKEZK010000008.1 coordinate 133,842, forward strand.
AGACGGACGACGGGCTCTTGGCTGCGCTCGGCGAGGAAGTCCCGGGCGTCTTGATCGTGCGGATCCGAGACGTCGCCCTCACATTCGCCAACACGGGTCCGATGAAAGAGCGCTTGCGCCGTCTCGAGCGCTACGGACACGGTCGACATCACCCGGCCGAGGAACCGCGACGAGCCGAGGCGAGCGTCGTTATTTTTGACCTGAGCGACGTGAACGAAGTCGACGCGTCGGCGCTCGTGATCCTGCTCGAAATCGTCGAGGCGTACTCGCTCCGGAGTGTCCTCGTACGCCCAGAGCTGCCCATCTCTGCTTTCCTCCCGCTGACCGAAATCGCTCTCCAACAGGTGTTCTGGACGCAATGCCACCAGAAGGTGCTCGCCCGCCTCCGCGAGGCTGGCGTGATCGACAAGAGCGGAGGCGGTCAGGTTCATTCCTCGATTGCTCTTGTCACTCGGTACTGACGCATCTCGAATGAGCAGACTATTACGTACAGCCGACGGTGGCAGCGGCCCTCGAACAACTTCACGAAAGGATGCAAAATGCAAATCACGGCGTACCGGAGATTGTCTGAGGGAAGAAGCAACGATCAAAAGAATCTGTATCCTTACTTTACGTCTTGTTGTATCGTGGCACCGTCCAAATGCGAATTGACTGCATCTTTACAACCGGCCACCTTTACATAAGACTTGCCCTGCCTCCGATTTCTCCGCTCGCTTCACCCGACGGCAAACCGTTGGCACTGCGCCCCGAAACAAACTCGTTGTAGCTGTGTGCGGGATCTCGTAAGCGTGGAGGCTCATCCTGCGTCATCGAAGTTGACGAGTAGCTCACATTTTCCGTAGTCGCGCAAGCTCCTCATCCGGTACCGACGGGCGAGTGCTCTGCAGCGATTTGCGAAGGTGCCGGTCCTCCACATGGGACTGCAGTGCTCGGTCGAGGTCAGTCACGACAGTTCGCTCGGTGGGATCGCGAGAACGAGACCTACAGGCTCCTTCACCGAGGGAGAAACTGTTGCGGTTCCCTTGGCCTTCTTAGCCTTTGCCGACTTGGTCTCCTCGCGCATAGCCGAGAGGATTTGCTCCAGCTGTACGGGCAAGTGTCAGCGCAAAGGCGCCCGAAGAGTGCTCAGCGAGCGAAGACTGACCCGCTTGTCCACGCTTGCGCGCTCCGCGCGGCTCAACACCTTTCCATCGCTGTCTTCGCCGAGAACCACGTACTCGAGATCCTTGTCCTCCGCCGCTCCCGACGTAGTGACCTCACCTGCGGCATCAATCGAGGGTGCCAGAGTCTCGTGGATGGCGTCGAGGTGCGCGTTGTAGACGAGTGCTTGAAGATCGGCGCCAGAGTAGCCTGCTGTCTCGCGCGCATACGGCCCAAGGCTGACGGACGAGTGGAGCGAGATCTTCCGCGCTGCAGACTGCATGATCTCGAGGCGGTCGGAGAACGACGGCATGTCGCATAGGACAGACTTGTCGAGTCGGCCGGGTCGAAGCAAGGCCGGGTCGATCAGATCGGGTCGACTGCGACGTGATCAGGTCAGCGATGCGTGTCAGGCATGACTTAAACTCTAATCAGCACACACCTTGTTGCCGCGAGGACATAGACACCGTCAAGGCCTTCGGCTCCGTCCATTTGCGTCAGCATCTGGTTAACAACACGATCCGTGACACCGGTCGAATCGTGACCTCTACACCAGTCGATCCACATGCGAGAGTCAGGTACGTGAAAATTCGCGCGCAAGGAAACAGATATAGACGCACCGCTTAGGAGCAATAGAGTCGAATTCGTCGAAGAACAGGATGCAAGGCTTGGCTGCTTGCGCTCGCTCGAAGAGGTCTCGGACAGACTTTTCGCTGGCACCGATGTACTTGTTGAGAATCTCTGGTCCCTTGACCGAGATAAAGTTGAGACCGCATTCCTTCGCGACGGCCGACGCGAGCAACGTTTTCCCGCAACCGGGATACCCGTACAAGAGAATTCTGACGTACACGATTAGCCGTCAGCAGTTGCGCTCGATTGTGTAGATGGCTGAAGTCGACTCACCCGGAGCGCAGGCGCAGTGGGCAGCTCGCAAAGATCGCCCCGTACTTGGTCGGCCACTCGAGCGTTTCTCGAAGGGTTTTCCGCGCCTCGACGAGACCGCCAATGTCGGCCCACTGCACTTCACTTTTCTGCAATTTGACATCCCGCAGCGACAACGGGACGAAGCCTTTCTGGGCGGCCGTGAAATCCTCCGACGTGAGAGTCAGGTGAGTCGGAGCGGCTGGTGCGGCCATGGATCGGATCGCAGATTGCTGCACTGCTCGGTCGACCAAGTCGCGAAGATCCGCGGGAAGGTATCCTTCGGTGACGGCGGCAACAGCGGCACAATCAAGCGCAGTCGAAGTTTGCAGCTCGGATTTGCCGGATTTGGCTTCGATCAGTACCCGGAGGATCTAGGGTGTAACGAGATCAGCTATCCGCACGGCGGCGTCCAAAAAGAAGGGAGGCGAGACGCACATCTCGCCGCGCCCTCTTGTCTGGACCGCGTAAGGAAATGGTTTCACCGAGGAGGTGCGTCGACGAGAGAAGCGGGTGAAGAGACGTCGTGGCCTGCGCGGTCGCGACGAGAATGATGGGCCTCGTGGAAAGAGCCGAGTTCGCAAGGGACAAGAAAGTGTTGGCGAGGTGAACCGCTGGGAAAGAGTCGGCGTGCTGTACGTGTGCAATCTGGTGAGCGCAGGGTGACCGCCGCAGAGACGCAAGAGCGCGCACCTCGACCTCGGCGGCAATCATGCGATCGAGATTGTCGAGCACCAGAACGGTAGGAGCGTGCCAGCATGCTTCGTCGAACCAGTCGCGCAGCCGCCCTTTGAGAGCAGGCATGCGTTCATCGGCGTGCTTGGCGCAGTCCACGTAGAGGGTATCTGTTCGGTGTGCGACAGTTCAGCGAACAATTACTTCTCCGTATGTATGAAAAGAGACTTGCGCGTCAGGACCTGAGGATCACGGGAGAGCTCTTCGGTGACAGATTGGACAAGCGCAGTCTTGCCAGCACCGCTCGAACCGGTGATGAGGACACCGGGCGCCGCAGATCCAGAAACGCCAGCGGGAGTCAGGGCGATCGCGGCAAGGGATGTCTTGACGTGGGAATGAAGCTTGGCGACGTGCTGATCGATCCCGGCTAGAGGCGGTGGTGCGAGCCGCTTTGTCGGCTTTGCGGGCGGGACTGCGCTGGACGAGGACGTCGCGGTCTCGGACGGCTTCGTCGAGCTCGAAGTAAGACGGTGAGAAGACTGAGAGCCGGACGCCGCCTTGGCCCGCGACGATCGAGTGGCACTCCCAGAAGATGGAGATGGCGATGCGGCATTCGCAGCTTCCTTCTCCTTCTGACGAGCTTTGCGGGCAGAGGCGGGCAGAGGACTTCCCAGCCTGCACCATATCCTCAGGCATCAGTGACGAGTTTTTTCGTAAGCGCGGAAAGGCAGAAAAGCTTACCTGAGCAGTTCAAACGCGTCGCTCTGCTTGAGACCGAGTTCGCGACGAACTGTTTCTGGCACCCATACATGCGCGACGGGGACCTCCGCGCATGCTGCAAGGCGAACTTCCGCGACCGGTTTCGAAGGGGTCGCTATCGATTCAGGTGCTGGCGTCGCATGCTCTTCGTCCCCGCCCGCTATTCCTGCGTTGTCTGCCTGCGTCGAGCTCGAACTCGCATTCGACGCTTTGTGTACCGGACGCGCTTGATGACTGATGGTCATACGGGATTCGCCCGGGAAGGCGCGACGGACAAGCTCGTAGAGCCCGCGAGAAACGTAAACCGTCTGGTCCTTCATGGGGTCTACTGCGGAGGCTTCGGCTGGTTCCACTTCGGCGGATAGAAGTCGCAGTAAGCGCTTCTTTGCCTGTTCCCATTCGGCCGTGGCAGCCGAGGTAACGGCAGGATGCACGGGCGGGCCAGACAGATCGTGCGTCGAGGTTTTCTCCGCTTTGGGCGGATGCCGAGACTTGGGCGCCACGATCAGCTCCGTCGCCGAGGACAGCATGAGGGGCGAGTCAGAGGCAGGGGAAGTCGAGTCTGGGAAGCGGCGGAGGCTCAGGCTCTGGAAGCAGCGCTCGGACGGACGATGAATTCGCTAAACCGACTCACCGACCACGAACCGGATAAGAGTCGTTCCGACCCAACATCCGATCTCCATCCCGTCTTTGACCGTGCGAACTTGATTTAGCAAGTACATTTCGACGAATTCGGCGTTCGATTCCTGTTCCAAGTCCAGCCGGATCAGTCCGAAGCTGGTGGGAAGCGGCCACAAGTTTCTCGTCACGTACCAAAACTTCCCAGTCGTCCGCGCTCGAGGGTGTGACGTTCACTGTCGTCGCGTGAGGCAGGTCGCGCAGCATCTCGATGTTGACCTGAGGGAGGAAGAGTCAGTCTCTGGGAACTCTCCCCCCACTTTCGCGAAGTTGCTCGCTCTCACCTTGGTCCCCTCCTGCAAAGCGGGGCTGAGCATGGCTGCGAACTGCGGATCGATCTCCAATCGATCTTGGGAAGCGCTTGTCGCGGCTGACCGGCTGCTTGTGCTCATGGTAGGCGCTGCGACAGAGGCGGGGAGGCCGGTCCAGCCGAGGACGACTTGAGTAGCCCGCCCTTCATGCTGGAACGAGAGCTGGACAGCGACCGACTGCGGAGCCTGTAGGGTTGACTCTGGTGTCAGCGCCCCGTGAGTATCGTGCGAGGCGGGGCGGAGACTCACTATGCCGCGTTGAGCGAGTGGACCGTGGAGAGCGAGCGGAAGGTTGGCGAGGCAGTTGCGCAGCGGGGCAAAGTGGACAAACGCAGTCTTGCCCATCTTGTCCAGTCCACGTCTTCTAGGAGTCCAACCTGTAGTGTACGGCGAGGACAGGTTTGCTCTCGAAGCCTCTGCGAACGCGCGGAAGCAAAGTCGGCTACTTTTCGCCGAAGTCGCCGAAGAGCTGCTCTCCGATGACGTGGCAGAGGCTAACATATCCGCCGAACGAGGATTTGCAAGTAGAGGGGTGGTATATGCAGAGATCGATCTATCGACAAAAAGGGGGAAGGGGAGAAACATAATCCAAGTACAGGATGCGATTAACGGCGTTTCCTTGTCCCGTTCGAGCCAGAGGCGAGAGCCATCAACATAGGGATCACCAAAGGCATCATGCCTTGCGACAGCTGCTCGAGTAGCTGCCGTGCTTCTCCGGCCAAGATGGGCGCTTTGAGACTCGATGAGGCGGAGGCGGTGGTCGCCACGGTCTCTTCGCCATCGAGCGCCGTTCCGTCGGTTGCAGCGATCGCCGGTCCAGCCGCCAAGACCCCGTCGTCCGACTCCTCGTCGGCGACGCCCGACATCGACATGCCGTACCAAGGCAAATCGGAAGTACCCGCGGTCGCCACCGTTTCACTGCTGCCGCCGCCGCGGCCGTCGCCACCGCCGTCGAGCAGTTGCAAGATGGTCAGGGCCCGATGCGCAATCTGCTGGTAGATGTCCTCGTCCGAGTAAGCGACCTGGGTGCCGGCGAGACGGCGGACCATGCGGAGAAAGGCGCGGGTAATCTTTGGATGCCGTTGCAGGCGGGCTTTGACGGACGGCGGAGAGAGCGTTGCGAGGTTGTACAGGCTGACGACGACGCTGTGCATGTAAAGGAGTCCCGTCTCGAAGGTCATGACTTGGAAATCCTTCTCGGCGATGGGAAGCAGGGCGACGAGCGACACAAATATCTCGAAGAGCTCGTCCGGCTCGATGAGGTGGCTGATCATGGACCGGTTCCCATCCCGCAGGAACAGCCGCGCGCACGTCGCGAGACCAAAGCCGAAGTAGGGCAAGACCGTGGGCGATTGGGGGCCGAGTTTGGCGTGGGGTTGCGGTATCCGGTTCAGACTGGGGAGCGACGGGCACACGGTGAAGGAGAACGGATCTTTGTGGTATTCGGCATCGCGGAGGAAGAACAGGACGAGGTCGACGGCGCCAGCAGCGATCGACGGCGAGTAAGAGTCGAGGGCGACATCCAGGCCGATGTGCGAGAGGATTTCGATGGCGTTCTTGCGGACGACAAGTAAGTCGGCGGCAGACAGCCGGACCGGGTATCGAGACTCGACCGACGCAGCGGACGAGGTGCTGTACGAGCGCATCGGCAACGACGCGACGCGGATCAGGATCTCGGCGAACCGGGGCTCTTGCGCGGCGAAGCGCAGATTCCGTTCCGAGGTGGTCAAGTTCCGCAGAAGGTTGCAGATCGCCACGATGGTCGGTCCTGGCCGCAACGAGTTCCCGAACTCGTCCCCTGAGTCGGCGGCGGTCGCTCGGTCGTCGGATGACTGAACGAGACCGCTCATCTCGGCCTCGACTCGCCTGAAAAGCCGCCGGTAAGAGCGCAGGTCCTCTTCTAGGGGCGCATGTGCGCCGTTGGTGGTGGAAGAGGCGGTACCGACGCCATCGTTCCGGCTAGGCGACCTCGATCCGTCATCGTAACCGAAGGCGGTCTCTTCGAGCAGGTCGAGCAGCTCTTCGAGCAGCTCTGGGCATTTCTCGAGCAAAAACTGCACCCCGGGAGTATTCGGTGGATCGCCGCTCATCTGGAGCGCGATCAGCGCGAGCGCGTTGAGGGCGTACGCTACTTCGCTCGCGATCCGACACCGCAAGCTCATCGTGAGCGAGTGGATGTCGATCAACCCGAGGTCGCCGAGCTGTCGCGGCTGTCGTGCGCGTTCGGCCGCCAACAGGACTTGGTCGGCCTGCTCGATCCCCTTAAACGCTTCAGGCGCTTTCGAGTAAGGACGGTACTCGATCCGTCGTCGCTTGCGCCGAGCAGGTGCCGCAGCAGTCTTGACCGTTTCAGGCACGGCACTCATCGGTGGAGCGGCAGATTGCGCACGCTCAGCAACCCTGGGCCCGGAGCTCGAGCTCGGGCGGCCGGCAGGCAGAGACGAGGTTGAAGCAATGGGCTCGGTGACTTCCTCAGCTGTGCGCGAAACGATCGTAAGTACGGCTTCACTGGCTCGGAAATCGAGCAGAACTCACGCTTGATGACCTTCAAGATGCCGTCCTGTGCTGTCCGGAGTGGCGTTACCCCGGACGTGGATTGTCCCGTCGAGTTTGCCGTGCGCGGTCTCGAGTGCGATTGTCGCGGAGTAGCTGCGCCTGATGAACTGATTGCAGTCGGTGTCGTTGCGTTCGTAGCCTCCGAGGCGTGACTGAAATTGTTGACCGTCGTGTACGGCGACGGCTGCGAATGCTGCGCCTGCCGGCTCGCATTGTGCAGTTGATTCTGCGCTTCCGACGCCGCACGTTCGATACGGCGAGCCTGGATAGTCTGCTTCTGACTACCGTTCGGCATCGAGTTTGCCGATGGTGATGGGACTGCGAATGGCGCTGGAGCTGGCGAAGCAACTGTTCCGCCGTTCGTTGCTGGAGACATGGCGTTCGCGGTCGGAGAGGCTGCGTTGCCGGATCCTGCCATCTGGCGAGCGCGCTGAATATGTTGCCAATACTGCTCGAAGGGCAGGAGTGCGCGTTGATAGGCCTGCAGCGAGCGGCGTCAGCGTGCGCAATCAATCAGTTGCGCGGGAAAGCAGAGATTTGACCGACCTGTTCGAGAGCAGCGAGCCGTTCTTGTGGGTGCGCGTCAGGAGACGGCGCTGCAAATCCGAGGCTGCTTGCCACGTAGCCCCATCTTCCGTCGGCAGCGACCTGTAAATCGGAGAGAGACATTGCTTTAGCGGCGATTCGTTGACTCGAGGACGGAGGAAGCAGGAAGGCTTACGGTCGCAGAACCGCCACCTTGCTGCACTGCCGCAAACATGCGCGCCAAATCGATGACGCGCCCTTCTACCGTAGGTGGTCCCGCAAACGACTGCCCCCTTTTGGCGTAAAAGTCGGCGAGCGTTTTCAAGAAAGCGAGTTGCGGAGCGTTCGGCGGGGCGGAAGGTGCGGGCGCCGTGGTCGATGCAGGTTGAGAGCGGGTCGACGCCATGAGAGGGCTCGGAGCGGGGACTGCGGCGGGCGGAGCTCGTAAAGGCGTAGCCTGAGGAGTGGCAGCCGATGCACCCGGACCGGGCGGCGAGTCCTGCTTCGCTTTTTGTCGCACCAAGAGCTCGCGCATGGCGGCTTGCTGAATCGGGGGGAGCTGCGCAAACTTCTCTGCCGTCATGCCTTGAAAATTGACCCCGCGCAGCGCGGCTTGTATATCCTGGGACGACATCGGCTGCGTTCCGCTTCTGTGCGTCGGGGTCGCCATGGCCGGCGGCGCCTGACTCGGCGTCGGTGTCGGGTACACATTTGGAGGGCGACTCTGAGGCGTGAACGGTGGCTGAGGATACCCGGTCGCCGAGTTGCTCTGCAGGAACGCCTGCTGGTTCGGGTAGGGAATCGGACGACCGCCGGCTTGGTAGCTCTGCGCTGCCGCCGCCTGCTGCGCGAGCTGCTGTTGCAGCAAGCCCGACGTCGACACGGGCTGACTACCGGCGGCAAAGGGCTGCATCGATGCTCCTGGACCGCCTGCAAAAGGAGGTGCCGCCGATCCTCCTCCGGCGAGCATCCCCTGCATCTGCATCTGCATTTGCATCTGCTGCTGCTGCTGTTGCTGTTGTTGTTGTTGCTGCTGCTGCTGCTGCTGATAGTACTGCTGCTGCTGGCCTGCGGCTCCCTGACCGCCTTGCCCGGTATACTGCCCGCCGCCAAACATTCGCCCTCTCCCAAACACCCGCTTCGCCTAGGGTCGCGGTCCCGCTCAGCCGAGGTGCAGACGCGTCCTTCCTGACGGGCTCGCCCGGCTCCTGCAAGGAAGAGAGCGCGACTGGGCACTATACGCGGAAGGCGATCGTTCAACCATGATCTCTCAAAATCAGCGACATCTCGTCACGATGAGGGAGGGAGGACCGAGGCAAGGGAACAGCAACTCACGCAGTCGTGCGCCTGCGCCAGCTACTCGCGTTTAAGTGCACGGGCTGTAATAATGTCACGGCCTGTCTTCTGACGCGTCCGGCGGCCTGCTTTTCGCAGGTGATCGCGACTCGGCGTGGGGCGACGAGCTTCTCGGCCTCGGACGAAGAGCCTTCCCGCCGGCCGAACGAGCGCGCGTGCGGTCCCTTGTAGCGCACAGAACGGACCGTAGGCGAGGTCTGACTAGCCTCGCGAAGCGCTCGTGCGTGGCAGCCTCAGTGACGCGCAAACAAGGAGGCCAAACCCCAGCAGGTCAGCCAGAGCGTCCATCTGATTGGACGGACCGCGCGTCACGGCACAGGAAGAGGGGAAGAGTCCCAAATACATTACAAAGAGAGGAAAGGGAGGGAAGGGAAGGGGAAAGAGCGCGTCTATACATAAACATCCTCGCGTGGAGCCTCCGAAAAAGTGCGTCGGCCGTGTCCCGCATCTTGACGGATCTTCGCCCGCGGCTTCGCCGACGCAATCATCCGGCCGGACCCCCTTCTTGGGCCCTTGGCTCCTGCAGCACGTGAAATCCTTTCCTTTCCCTCCTCCAAATTACCCCGAGATTGCAAGCATCCGGGTCGCTGCGTGCCCCGGGGCAAGTCCCCGGCTCGAGGTACATCGGGAGCTCAAAAGAATGCTCAGCTGCGAGCTCGTGAAATGCGACAGCTCACGCCGCGCGCTTTTTGGTCGTCCTTTCGGCCGTGTTGCAAGTTCATGCGAGGAGCGCAGGACGCATGCAATGGATGCCTCGCAGCAGTCTTGGCTCGTTCAGATCTGGTACAGTATCGATAAAAAATTGCATGCTGCGCCTTTCGATCGCATCGTCCAGGCTGAGTAAGCGAGACAATCGGAGAGGTCCTCACAGAGATCCTGCAAACTGTGACAATTCTTGTTCCAGGCCGATTGGTAGACCGTCTTCGGCCGGTGGATCTGCCGCGGATTGTAACCATGCGGCCGCGTTCGCGCCGCTGGCGGTGCTCGGCAGGCCGGCTTCTTCCAGGAGTGCGCGACAGTCGCGCGCAAGTCGAGCCGGCCACGAATCGAGCCTTGGCAGAGGAGAGGTCGGTCCGACTGGCGAGGAGGACGAGTCACTCGGGTCCGCGTCGAGAGACCGGAGCAGTACGTCGGTCGTCACGTCGGTTTGCGTCAGAGGGCCATAGGCTCCCTCTCGGAGGCAGCGCTGCGCGTCCGGTATCAGCTCGACGAGTTCCTGAACCAACAGGCGAACTTCGTCGACCGCGACGAGCCGAGGCGTGGCGAAACTATGGCCAGGTGCGCCACCCGGATCCGCCCGTTTCGCAGGCGATGGAGCTGGCGCTGCGGAGAGGCTCGAAGTGCTCGCTCGCAGCCGGTCGGGAGGGACCGCCTCCGCCTCGAGAGGATGTGCGAGACTCGCGACGCAGGCGTCGAGCGCCTCGACGAGTTCGAGCAGAAGCTGAACTTCGGTGTGCAAGCGCCGGCCCCGCCCAGTGGCGGCGAGAGAACGAGCGAGCCGCTTCCGCAACGGCGCGAGTGGGTTGCCCTGTAATCGGGGCAGTCTGCGCGCAGGGGATGGGGATCGCTTTGCGAACGAGTAATCGGCGAAATAGACCGGCGCGGGAGTGGCAATCGACGACGCTCGGATTCGGCCAGACGGAGACCACCCGAGCGCCGACAGATTATCATAGAAAGATTCGGTGCTCTGTTTTGTCGTCAGAAGAAGGAAAAGTCCTCTCTCTGATGATCAGCTGAGCGTTTCTGGCTGGGTGACAACCAAGAAGAGGTAGGCCCGACTCACGCCGCGGCGATTCCGTTCGAGAAGCGGCATAGACGAGGACATGCTCATGTCGCCGACCGTATGGATGGTATATGCACCAAAGGACGAGACGGAGCGCCGTTTGAGCGATGCTGACGCGCTGCTCGGAGCGCGCGGATACGTGAGAGGGAGGGATTGCCCGGAAGAGGTCGAGACCGCCGAGCCTCTCCGGTGCATATCTGCCGTTTCGGGCGTCGGAGGCGGACTCTGTGTGTGGCACTATTGGCATGAGCCGTCTCCTTGGCCTGCGAACCGCCGCTCTTGAGTCCCAGATCTGACTTACGAGCTGATCGGCCGCAGCCGGGTCTGCGAACGAAGTCGGGCTCATGGCTAGGAGTTGCGGCCGACTACGCCGTCTTCCCCGTGGCGGTGGTGGTGGGCCATCGCGAGATGCTGACGCGTGATCGGATCTCGCAATCCGGTCTTCGTAGTCCCACGAACTGATGTGCTGCAGCGGGACCGGTTTCGACGGCAAGAGCGCTGATCCCGCGGATTTCGGCGCCGGACGAGGCGGTCTCGTTGGGTAGATCGGTTGTCCGTATAGTAAGGTGGAGGTGGTGGCAGTGCTACTTGAGGTCGTTGTGAAACTGCACCACACAAAGCTCCGGCGGTCAACATGATTTCTTTCAGTTCCGAGTGGGGGCGGAGGAGCTATGCACCCTCAGCCTGCCAGCCTTGCCTTGCCAGGCTGCACGTACCCTGCCCGTTGATCATCTAGCCGTCCCAGAGGCGCCTGCGTCCGCCGCGTCGGTCTCTCGTCGTCGTCGCTGTCGGCCATCGAACTCCGCTTGAGTCCCGATGTCACAGCACGGTATTTAGGCGCAGGAGCATAGGGGTCCGGGTAGCGGAGCACTAGGGTGCCGTTCAGCTTGTAAGCAACCCGCAGCTGTGATCCAGCACGTGCTTCTTGCCAGGCGAAAGCGTGACAAGGCGCGTGAACCGGAAAGTTTGAAGATCCCTTCTTCGAAGCTCCGCCTCCCGTGATCGACGAGGTCGATCACAGCTTGATGCTCCTCAAGGAGATGCAGAATACACAAGAGTATGGTCATGCAAATGCGAGTATAATTGCCGTGGGGACCCGTGCGTGCGGATCAGACAACATGGAATGAAGAAATACAGCTCCCACAGATCGTCCTCACTCCTCCTCGAGAATATCGTCATCGACATCACCCTTTTCCTCGAGATACTGGTCGAGCAGATCTTTGGACGCTTCGTATCTGTGGCCGGAGTGAAAAGAGGGGATGAGCACGCCATTTCGGGCGCAAACTGACGGTCATGGCCCACGGCGGAAGACATACACGGCGAACGACGTGCCCATACTCGGTGCACACTTGAGGAGGTTGGGCCAGATGCCCTTGTACTGCAAGAGACCGACGAACTTGTGTCAGTGACCCGTTCTTGTACACGTGCTTGTACCCGTTCTCGTACCAACGCTCTGCGTGCTGGATCGGGGAGGGCGAGGGAAAGTGAAAGCAGCCACTCACCAGACCCTTGATCCCCTCGGTGCGCAAGATGATCTTGACGGCTGTCCACGGCACGCACAGTCAGTCAAGAGTACACACAGCGGCGCACTTACAGGAGAGCGCACCCTGCAGGGCTCCGGTATACTCGTAGCCGAGCGCTTGACTCTTCAAGCCGACCATCTGCATTCGTCTTCGCAGCAAGTCGGCCGGGTAGGTGAGCTGCGAGGCACAATGCTCGTTAGCATGCGTTCCAACATCAGGCGCCGCTATTAAACAGAGAGCAATTTGCGTACCGTTTGCGAGATGGCGCCGGCCACTGCACCGCAGACGAGTTTGGCCAAGGTGCCGGGCTGATGATGCTCCGGATCTCGCCCGATAAGCTGGATTTTGAGGAGTTCGTATGACGCAAAGTTGAAAGCGACATAGGGAGCGACGCCTGCAAAACTAGAAAGTCTAAGCGGGGGCGACGCAGGGAATGTGGTGCTCGCACGAACCTGCAGAGGTGGCGAAAAGTCCTCGATACAGTGCCTTGACGCCGCCTTCTTCTCGCATCACTTTTCTGTGGGTCCGAAAGCAAGCCGGAATCAGGCGAGGTGCAAATTGGCACGCTTATTCTTTGGCCAACTCACAATGTCATGCCCACGATTCCGGTACTCTTGCCGTCTCTCCGACCTTCTTGCATTCCGAGCGAGGCAGATTCGACCGAAAGACGGGAGCGGACGAGGTCGAGCGGGTAAGTGCTGACAACGCTGCAGATCCCGGCGAGGGAGCCGGCCAACAAGCGCCGCGGCGTGTCGACCGTGCCATCGTCTGAAGTCAAAACGCCTTTGAAGAGTTCGTAAGATGAGAACTGTTCCAATGAGGACCAGTCAGAACAGCAGTCTTTTCCCTGACTGGCGAACGAACAACTGCAGCCACCGATGCAAAAAGCACTTCCGACTCACTTGTACTGCCGAGTACGGCGCTATCCGCAGCACGTTGATGCCGTTCCCTCGCATATATCCTGAGGAATGCGGCCGCGATGAGTCCGGGCGCCTCGGACAATGCCGACGAGGAAACAAAAAGGAAAAAGACGCACCTCGGAACCCTTCTTCCTGCCACATCTTTTTCAACCCCGAGTACACTCCCTTGTACTCGGCCGAAGCCCCTTGGACTTGCAAGATAATTTTGAGTCGCTCCAGCGGCGAGACGACTGTTCTTGACGCTGCACCGGCGAGAGCTCCGGCTGGAGATTTGTCGAAACAGCGATCGGAAAAAGAGTCAGCGGGTGAAGACGGACGAAATCGGCCGAAAGGGTGAGGAGCCTGCGCGGAGGAAAGCAATGAACGGGACTGACCGAAGAATGCGCTTGCAGGGGGCAATGGGATGGCCCTCCAGGGAACGTTGGGAGTCCACGATAGGACATAGGCGGGCGGACTGGGCGTCCGCGGCGACGGCAGTGCAGCGGGCAGGTTGCCGCGCGCGTGGACATCTCTGTTGTCGTTGGCGGTGAGTGCTGGCGGATCGGATAGCTTTGTTTGTGCGAGCGTCATCTCTTAGTCCATATGCTGGCTCGGCAGAGGTCGGACCGTGTAAGACGGCGTGCAGAGTCCTGAGGCTCAGAGGAGCGAGTTGAAAAGCCGGTTCGCTAGAGTCCGATTCGACCGAGGCGTGTCTCTCGAGCAGCGACGAGCTCGTATGTACCAGCTTGTGTGTCGGATCAACAGAGCGAGACGCGAGATTCGAGGACCGGAAGCGGTCGGCTCAGGGGCCGGAATCCCAGGTCACCGAGATCGCCTCGAGGTGAGTATTTAGCCTCTAGACAATTCCTGCGACAGTATCATACAGGGTAACCGAACCAGGCTGCCTTGGTCCGGTGTTGTAATCGAGAGATGACGACTTTCGCCTGACTCCGCGTTCAAGGGTCTCTCTTTGTCTTGCACGCCGTCACCCGCTGCAGCTCTGATGCAGGGTGCAGTCGCTGCTCCGATCCCATCCAGACCGCTCGGGCGAACACGCAGGCGCTCGTCGTCCTTGTCGGTCATCTCGAATGCCTCGCCGTCGTCTCCCGCCGCATCCCTCTGGACTGATCACCGTTCCCCGAGCAAGCCGGGCATCAAGCGCATGAAGCGCACAAGATGTACTACCGTCAGTCTACAGGGAAATGTTACGCGACCGTCCAGGCGAGCTGACAAGAGGCATTGCTCGCGTCCGGGTCCACAGGGTGGGGAGTCGCCGCTCGCCTCGCATTCGCCGCTCAAGCAAGCCCTGCCGCTCTTTGAAGCGCCCGAGGAGGACCTCTACTACAGCTCCTTCTGGGCGACTCCGAATCCCTTTGCCCTGCGCACCCAGGCACCACCGCAAGCATACCCTCCCTCCACCGTCCCGGCAGCACCTCCCGCCGACGCAGCAGCAGCGTTCTGCACCACGGCGAGCGAATTTGCCCTGCCCAGTACGAGCAGCAGGAGTCGCAACGCCTCGACCGACGACGACGCCGCCGCCGTCGCTCTGTCGTCCTCGAACGCGTCCCTCGCGTCGTCCAAAGGTTCCTTCGACGACTCGTCCTTCGCGTCCGACTCGCCAGGAGACTCGTCGCTCCCTTCCACTTCCTCTTCGCCCCAGTCACCACCACCCTATCCGCCCAGCCTACTCGCCGCCACGTCCTCTTCGCGCGGTCGGACGACTCTCGTCCTGACCAGTCCGTCAATGCGACCGCCGAGCCTGCGCCGCTCTTCGTCGTGCGGTGGCTGTTCGCCGATGTTGACCGAGAGCAACACCCTCCCGCTCGTTTGGGACCCGGTCGTCGCCCCCGACGACCTCGTCGACGAGCTCGGCGCAGCCGAGTCGCTCCACCGCGCAGCGTTCGAGCAACTCCGGCATGCGACGCACACGGAGGGGGAAGGGTTCGTCGAGCGCATGCGAAGGTGGGAGACCGAGAGGTCTGCTCGCGATGCCCTCTTCGGACTCGGCGGCGGCAGTGTGCAGTCACGCTTGTCCGACCTGGCGCCTTCAATAGGCGATGACACAAGTGGCGGCGTCGGCGGTGACGACAACAACTACGAGGAGGAGGATGACGACGAGGCCTTCTGTGAAGACGACGACGACGACGAGATCGATATCCTCCTCGACCCCCTCGACGGCGACATGCTCGACTTTGCGCCGACTCGACCTCCCCCGCAGCATGTCAGCCACGCCGAGCTGGACGAGCTGGCGCAGCGCCTGCGAACGGGCGCGTGCGAGGTCGAAGACTATGCACTCGTGCGGGACGTGCAGGCACGGTACCGCACCAGGACTCGGAGCGTCGCATAGACACTACTCGACAATGTACGCTTTCTCAAAGGACTGCGCAAACCCCCTCCTCCTTTCCGACCAGCCTTTCAATTCCGCAAGACTCATTTGCTCCCGACGTTCGCCCATTCAACTCTGTACCTGCCCCGAAATCAATCTCCCCAAACGGTTGTTGTCGCCGAACAAAAACGAAACAAGCGCCTCCGCCCATGGATCGCAGAATTATCGCTGCCTCCATCCGGAACTGTGGGCCCTTGTATAGGTTTCATTTCGCCATCAAATCGCTGTAGAACTGGTCCTCGTCAAATGTGTATCGCTTTGAGCTGTTCTGGGAACCCCTGAGCGCGATACCCGGACAGCAAGGTAGCCTTTTGGACTCCTGGACTCTCGTACATAGAGAACCGAAGGCAGGCCTTTTGACGAAGCACCTGTCTGGCGCACGCTTACTGAATCTGTCTTCCTGTTTCCGCGAGCGTCAGCGGTCAACAGAGAAGTATCGGTCGCCCTGCAGCACGGACATTGTCACGGTCTATCCTTTGCGAGTGACGGTCCCGTGTGAGCGCGAGAGACTCCTGCAGACGACTGAACCTGCAAAAGAGCGGCGAGGTTCAATATTCGCCACCGAACAACCTTCTCTTCCCACCGTCTTCATATTCATTGCGGCGCAAGCTTTCGATCTTCTCGTCATGAGCCAGAACATTGCCTGAGTTCCTACACTCGTGAAAGCAGACACGCTCACGGGAAACACGCGACGCGCCCGCCGGGAACTGGACGCTCGCACACTCGAGCCAAGCTTGGTCCGGGCGTTGCTGTTTTTGCGGCGTCCCTAGCACACACACACACAAACCCGAGGCTGCGCGACGCCAGAACCGCTTGTACTTGGTCCAACCTGATCCTTGCGAGATGGCCCCTCTCCGGACGCCTACTGCCGAAGAGAAGGTATCTATCTGCAGGTGCCTGTTTCCCGCCGCGTGTTTCTCCCCGCCTGTGCAACTTCAGCCGACGAGACCCTTAATCGAATTGAGCTCCCTTCCTGCAGACAAGCCACTCTCACTGTGATGTTACAAAGGACCGCCCGGTCGACGTCCGCTGTAGAACCTCTGAACTGCGATTTGCGCGGTTTCGAGCCTGTCCGGTCAATCCGTCCGTCCCAAATATCGGGGCTCTTCGAGACCCGCGAGGCGCTCCTACCGAACACTCGGCGTATACATGAGAACAAATGCGTGCGATGCTCTGTCAACGAGCTCCTGCCTGTTGAAGAAGGTGGCGACCATTTTCCGGTCACGCCGCTGCCCAGTCCAGCGGCACCGGCAAATTACGCTCCTCCGGGCACAGAGTCGAGCGCTAGGAGCACACGAAGAGGCCAGGAAGGCCAGGAAAGCAAGGAAAGCAGTCGAAGACGCCCGACTGACGAATGGGCGCTCTTGGTCGACCGCGTCTAATAAGACTTGTCGGATCTGAAAGAGTCTGCAAAGATTCCATACGACCCAGATGTCGAAGCAGCTTGTCGGTCCGTAGCTGCTGGAGGCTTCAGTGCGAGCGAGCAGCGGGTTTGATTGTAGACTGCGAGCCAGGTATCTGGACCGAGTGGGTGGGAGCGAGCGAGGCAGAGCGGCGGTGAAGTGGCAAAAGAGGATGACGACGCGCGACGGCGGCGCTCGCCATGTGACGCGCTCGAGGCCATAGCAGATACTTGGGTGGGCCTTCAATAGGAGTATGATCCGGCAAAGATGCCGAGTGGAACAGAGTGGAACGATGTCAACCCGCGACGGATTCGATTCCGAGCGAAGTCGAGTCGAGAAGTGGAGCAAGGTCAAGGTCGCCTCTCACCCACTCGACCCACTCTGTGAAAGGGGTTCCGTATACACGCACAGACAGTCAGCCTATAGCTCGTCTGTCCCTTCTACCCCCTCCTTCAGCCATTTCCCCCCTCGTCGTCCGCGCCGAGCCCCTCTCGCTCTCGCACTCTAGTCCGCCACCATGGCCAACGATCCCAGCCGCGAAGCCAAGCCCGATGACTCGGCTACGGCCATTCTCAGGCCAAAGAAGTCGTAAGTCGCTCATCTCGCGCACCCTCTCGAGTCGCCACGAGCGAGGTTCGAGGACCTCGTTCACGCGCTGACGACACCGTTGCTTCGACTCTCGTCTCGCCTCTCGCTCTCGCCTCGCCGGGGCCTTACTTGCCACGATGACAATTACAACGCGAATCGGGATGTCCTGTGCAGCCCCAACCGCCTCGTCGTCGATGAGAGCACGTCGGATGACAACTCGGTCGCCCAACTCAACCCGGCCACCATGGAGACCCTCCAGCTCTTCCGCGGCGACACCATCATCGTCCGCGGCAAGAAGCGCAAGGACACCGGTCAGTCGCTCTCCCTCGCATGCGTCAGATCGGGCTCACGCGCGTGTCCGGAAAAAGAGTCGATGTGCTGACACGATCCAACTCGCGCCGCTCTAGTCTTGATCGTTCTCTCGTCCGACGATGTCGACGAGGGCCGAATCCAGATCAACAAGGGTATGTTTCCTCTCTCTGTACTGCGTGTCCTCCGCAAAAGGTATCATCTGCAAAGATTTCGCGGTTCGATTGCTGACCCCACATTGTGTGACGACTACGACGACGTGCAGTCGCTCGCAACAACTTGCGCGTCAAGCTCGGCGACATTGCCACTGTCCACGCCTGCCATGACATCAAGTACGGCAAGCGCATCCACGTCCTGCCGTTCGACGACTCGATTGAGGGCCTCACCGGCGACATTTTCAACGTCTTCCTCAAGCCCTACTTCCTCGAGGCGTACCGCCCCGTCCGCAAGGGCGACACCTTCCTCGCCAAGGGCGCCTCGCGGAGCGTCGAGTTCAAGGTCGTCGAGACCGACCCGGCCGAGTACTGCATCGTCGCGCAGGATACGGTCATCCACACCGAGGGCGAACCCATCAAGCGCGAGGACGAGGAGAACAATCTCGCCGACGTCGGCTACGACGACATCGGCGGCTGCCGCAAGCAGCTCGCTCAGATCCGCGAGCTCGTCGAGCTCCCGCTCCGCCACCCGCAGCTGTTCAAGTCGATCGGCATTAAGCCGCCGCGCGGCATCCTCATGTTTGGCCCGCCCGGTACCGGAAAGACGCTCATGGCGCGCGCCGTCGCCAACGAGACCGGAGCCTTCTTCTTCCTCATTAACGGTCCCGAGATCATGTCCAAGATGGCCGGAGAGTCCGAGTCGAACCTCCGCAAAGCGTTCGAGGAGGCCGAGAAGAACTCGCCCGCCATCATCTTCATCGACGAGATCGACTCGATCGCGCCCAAGCGCGAAAAGGTGCGTTGACTCGGTTGTGGATTTGTCATCGCGGCATGAAGTGCGCTAACGTCTCTGCCGTCGCGCCGCTGCACAGACGAACGGTGAAGTCGAGCGCCGTGTCGTCTCGCAGCTTCTCACCCTCATGGACGGCATGAAGGCCCGCTCCAACGTCGTCGTCATGGCGGCGACGAACCGACCGAACTCGATCGACCCGGCGCTCCGCCGTTTCGGTCGTTTCGACCGTGAAGTCGACATCGGCATCCCCGACGCGACCGGCCGCCTCGAGACCCTCCGCATCCACACCAAGAACATGAAGCTCGCCGACGACGTCGACCTCGAAAAGATTGCCGCCGACACGCACGGGTACGTCGGTGCCGACATTGCCTCGCTGTGCTCCGAGGCGGCGATGCAGCAGATCCGCGAGAAGATGGACCTCATCGACCTCGACGAGGACACGATCGACGCCGAGGTGCTCGACTCGCTCGGCGTCACGATGGACAACTTCCGCTTCGCGCTCGGCACGTCGAACCCGTCCGCGCTCCGCGAGACGGTCGTCGAGATCCCGACCGTCACCTGGGACGACGTCGGTGGCCTCGACAAGGTCAAGATCGAGCTGCAAGAGACGGTCCAGTACCCGGTCGAGCACCCGGAAAAGTTCCTCAAGTACGGCATGTCGCCGTCCAAGGGCGTCTTGTTCTACGGCCCGCCCGGTACCGGAAAGACGCTCCTCGCCAAGGCGATCGCGCACGAGTGCCAGGCCAACTTTATCTCGATCAAGGGTCCCGAACTCCTTACCATGTGGTTCGGAGAGTCCGAGGCCAACGTCCGCGACGTGTTTGACAAGGCCCGCGCCGCTGCGCCCGTCGTCATGTTCTTTGACGAGCTCGACTCCATCGCCAAGGCCCGCGGTGGCGGTGGTGGCGGCGACGCCGGCGGTGCCGGTGACCGCGTTCTGAACCAGATCCTTACGGAGATGGACGGCATGAACGCCAAGAAGAACGTCTTTGTCATCGGCGCGACCAACCGACCGGACCAGATCGACCCGGCCCTGCTCCGTCCCGGTCGTCTCGACCAGCTCATCTACATCCCGCTCCCGGACGAGCCGTCGCGCGTCTCGATTCTCAAGGCTGCCCTCAAGCGCTCGCCGCTCGCCGAGAACGTCGACCTCGCCTTTATCGCCAAGAACACGCACGGCTTCTCGGGTGCCGACTTGACCGAGATCTGCCAGGTTCGTCTACGCCCTTTTCCTTTCCTGCTCGAATCTGTTTTTGCTGACTATCCGGTCTGTCTGTCTAACAGCGCGCCGCCAAGCTCGCTATCCGTGCGTCGATCGAGGCCGACATGAAGAAGGACCGCGAGCGCAAGGCCAAGATCGAGGAGCTCGGCGAGGACGCCGTAGTCAAGCAGGAGGAGGACCTGATGGAGGCTGACGAGGAGGACCCGGTACCGTACATCACGATTGAGGTGAGTTTCGCGATTCATTTCGGCCGATCATGTCGACACGCAGACAGACAAACCTCTGACCACCTTCCCTTCCTCTCGCGCAGCACTTTGAGGAGGCGATGCGCTACGCCAGGCGGTCCGTGTCCGACCAGGACATCCGCCGGTACGAGCTATTTGCGCAGAATCTGCAGCAGTCGCGCTCGTTCGGCTCGACGTTCAAGTTCCCGGAAAGTGGTGGCGAGTCGGGCAACGCCGAGGCGGGCGCGGCGAGTGGCGCGGCGTTCGGCGCTCAGGAAGATGACACAGATCTCTACGAGTGATCCGCAAGTTTCATAGCTTGTACACCGTCGTCTGGAGGAGGCGGGAGGAGGTGTGCGCAGTGATGTAGTGCATGAAAGGCTTTTGTCAATACCGGTTCCAGTGAGCATCCAAACAAATTGTAGGTACGAGTGACTGTGCTGCATGAAACGCTGTGCCTTCCAAAATCGAGAGAACGGGTCAGGAACGTGATTTCTCTCGGGGGCCTTCCAGCCAAGTTTTAACTTGTTCGGTCATGCAGAGTAAACATACGGAGGTGTGACCGCGTTATGCGGCGGGAGTCAACCCCGTAGTAGATGCATGTCCCGCTCAAGTCCTGCAGTCTCTGAGAACTTGTTTCTTTGCGGCCTTCCGGAGAGAATGTTTCCGTGGCGGACATCGCCTGCGACGACAAGAGGCGTATAGCGCTGTCGCTTCCTATTCTAAGTACACTTTGCTTGGTGGAGAGGGACATCCGGAAGAAAGAAGCGAGTTGACCTTCTTGCTTGCTGAAAGCCACTTTGACGCCATCCTGCGCAGCGCAAAAACAGCTGCACAGCTGCGGTCGCGGAGTTATCCCACACGATACACATGAGAGTATCTCCCGAGGACCCGTGGAGCCTAGAGGTAGAACGACGCGTTGGCGGTGTCGTTTTAAGCTTTCCCAGCGTCGTCTGACGAGTTCTTTTCGAGCTCGAGCGTTCGGCCGTACTCCTCTCCGGACGCACTGTGGATGCGTCTGATCACGCCATCCTTGAGCGTCGGAAGGATTCACGACGCTCGCTGGCACCCGGGCACGAGTTTTTGCTCCATTCAAGGGCGGCGCGGTACGGACTTCGGAGGCATGTCACTATGCCGCTGCACAGCCCCAAGTCCGATCGCTAGACTCTCTCGGCGGTGCGAACTTGACCTACCGAAGAAGCTACCGTACAGGACCTGGTCATCGAACGCACGAGTTGGGATCCGAGAACGATGGGCCAGACCTTGGACCGGCTTCGCAGCTCACACACGGCAACAGAACGCTGATCCTTGATCAAGCTCGAGCATGTTCAAGTTCTCAAGATGATCGTCGTGTACACGGGTCCTGATCTGGTAAAGGCTCGCTGCTTGGCAAAGAGAGATCAGGCACCTCGCTTACCCGCGATGCGGAAAGAGAGTGCCACTTTTTCACGTGAAATCTTGAAAACCTATGGCAGCGCTGAGCGCATGTCGAGATCCCTCGAGACTCCCGCGCCGCAGACGGCGGGATTCCTCAAAGCTATGCATCGCTGTGCAACTTTCGGGTGCCGATGGTCTCGACGGGCTAACTATGCTCGGCTGCCCCCTCGAATATTCCCAACGCGCGCTTCCAGCACATACTGCCGCTTGCGCACGGCCTTCGGCACGGTTGTAGGTTGTAAGCTGTAAACACACTTCGATCACTTCATCTAGGAGCGCTCAAGGAGCGCTCAGAAGATGATCGTCCCATGACTCAGCGTTAATTGGGCCAAGGGGTCGAGGTCTGAGGAAGGGAGGACCAGCTTTCGGCTCCGAGCAGTTCAAGGTCGCTTGTTGACTGGGCTCTTGTAAACCCCGCCCCTTGATCTGAGAGATGAATCCAGAAATGTATACACGGTTGCCCACTCTCTACTGTAGATTGACCGCGACGGAGCGCAGTATCGCGCTCTTCGCCGCCCATCGCGTGATTCTCTCGTCAGCCCCAAAAGTTCGCGCCTCCTCCGAGTCGTACGTAGTGGCTCGCTGAGCCGGCTGCAGCAATGTCTGTACACTCGCGACGACGAGTCCCGGTCCGAGCAAATGACAACATGCACGTGCAAAGCCTAGCTGAAGCGAGTTGTCCCGCTGCCCTGTAGCGCAACACAGCCCCTGTGTCCCGAAGGTTCTCTCGTCATGCGCCAAAGAAACTCGAAGGAGAGCTGGTGCGATCGAGCGCTGCGCTTGCAGATCGTTTTAAGCTTTGGTTTGGTAATTTCCTCCGCGGGCAAGGCACATGACGCTGTTCCTGATCGGCACCGCGAAGTCCCTCGAAGGCTTTCACTTTGAGAGCGATCGAGCGAGAACCACTCGAGAGAACACTGCTCCGACCTTCCGCTGGTTCATGGAATTGGGTGCTGATCACTCACTCGCTATTGCCGAATTCTGACTCTCCCTGCTGGGCTTCATCGCTTTTGCTCTCTTTCGCCTCCTCACGCTCACCCTGCTGGTCTGCATTTCCTCCTGGCCGAGTCCCACAGACCTGCCCGCCCCGAGAGCCTGTCATCGGTCCAGCTGGCCTTCGCAATGCACGACGCTGCGTCTACTCCTGCTCCGCGCCGCAAACGCTCTGCCAAATCGCTGGCGGTCAGCGACGACGAGGATCCGACTGGCGAAGGACTCAAGCGCGTGTCCATCGCATGCACAACGTGCCGGAAGAGGTAAGTCGAAAAAAAGATGCGAAGCGTCGAGGACGACGACGAGTTGCTGATCGGACGCGACTACTCACCTGCAGGAAGATTCGGGTGCGTCGTGCAGCAACGCGAGAGAGCTCTTTACACCGTGCTGACCTCGGCACTCTTGACCCGCGCAGTGTGACGGCCGTCAGCCGTCGTGCACCACCTGCACCAAGAATCGCAAAGTCGGCTGCACTTATGTGCGCGTCACTCCGTACGCGATTCTTTCCTCCCTTCGACAGGATCAGTCAGCGAGCTGACCCGCAACGACGACGTGCGGATCGCAGGGAAGAGAACCTCGAGGTCAAGGCGAGGAAGCGCCTCGCGCGCGAGCAAAAGGCGCAGTACAAGGCACTCGGGATCGACCCGCCGCCCAAGGTGAACGTCGGCCGGCGTCGGTGGGAGCACAACATTCGCTTCGAGCAGCAGAAGCTCCGCAGTGTCCCCACGCCCCAGCGACAATCGGCGAGGGCGTCCGAGCCGGTCATTGCCCCGTCGCCGCAAGGGTTCAGCACGGCAACGACGACGACGACGTGGCGGCTCGGGGATTCCATCCAGGGACCGACCCCGCTGTCGGCGCCGGTAGCGACAGAGGAGCGTCGCGGGTACTTTGAGCACTTCGAGCCGGCGACGCGCTCCGGGCAGCCGCAAGCGCCGTTGTCGTACACCTTCCCGCCGGTCAAGCCCATGCCGGCGTACAGCCCATACCCTCTGACGCCGCCGATGGACGAGTACCAGCCGGGACCGCGCCTCGACGGCAACAACGCGCTCGGCCTCTTCTCGCCACCGGAACCGTACGGCAACCACCACAACAGCCCGTGGCTCTCGCCTTCTCCGGTTGCTGCGGCCGCCGCGCCGCCCGTCTTTGCCACGTCGCGCGTGCCGTCGCTCCGTCTGCAGCGCAGCGTCGCCTTCCAGCCTGCGCCAAAGCCGCTCCACCACGTGCCGGCTCCGCCCGAGTCGTCGTCGTTTGTGCCCTCTCCGCGGCAAGTCGTCCCGTACCCGTCGCCGCAGACGTCGACCCAGTTCCTGCCGCTCGCACTGCCCGGCAGTGCACCTCTTCTCCCGCCGGCGGCGCCGCTGTATGCGCCGGATCCGGCTCGTCCGGCGGCGACTTGCGATTTCATCCCGCGGGTTGCGGCGACTCCGCCTCTCAGCGAGCGAGAACGGTCTTCGCCGGCGCCGCCGTCGCCGCCCGAGCAGGAAGACCGCCTCTCCGCGAGTGCCTCGCTCCTCTTCTCTGGCGGACCGTCGGTCAGCATGCCGCTGTCGGTCCTCGCGCAGGCCGAGTATCCGCAGACCGACTTTGGCCACTCCGCCGCCAGCGCGGCCGCCACCACGTCGTACGAAGCGCCTGCGGCCTCGGCGCCGACGATGTTCCCGTCGACGAGCTGGAGCGGATCGCTCTACATGCCGAACGCGCGCCACCCCGCCGCGTCGTACCCGTCCGAAAGCTGGCTCGTCGAAGACACGCACGCGCACTCGACGCCGGAGCTGTACTCGTCTGCCGGCTGGTGACATCCTCCAGAATGATGACGAGCCCTGTATACCCTAATCGCCTCCCCTCCCCCCGAACTGTATGTACCACTGCGCCGTGTCGTCACCATCCGCTCTGTTTGCTTCTTCATGTCTTGTCGTCGTGATCTCCATCCTCGCATAGCATCCTTGCCGTTCATATCCCGCTTGTCCGTACATAATGTAGCCTTTAGCCGTTCGCTGCTTGTAGCTTGGTGAATCCCCCTTTTTGATGTCGCTGTGGCAGGTGTCCTTTATCGAGAGAAGAGGGCGCGGGTTGCTCTCCCTCCGCTCGTCTCGACCTCGCTCTTCTCGACGGATCCAAGGATGGGTTTCCTGACTAGGTACGCTGATACTCGGTGCAACGCCCATGAGCTCGCCCCCGCTAACCTGCGTCTCGGCGTCGTCGTCCCAACACCTCACCTCGATCAACTCGATCACTTTGCCGCAAATCTCTCCCAATATTCACTCGGACTACACGCGTGCAGCGCCGCGATCGTGTCTTCTGCTTTCCTGCTCGGTACTCTCTTCACGAGGTGCGTCCCTTTGCTGCCCGTCCGGTACGAGAACCGACAGTTGATCCCCCGCCCCGCCACGTCTTTCTCGCAGCTTGCTGTGGGATGCGACCGTCCTGTACGGCCTGACCGAGCCCGTCACCGAATCGACGATCGAGGCCGTCGAGAACTACTACCTGACGTGGTGGAATGGCGGAATGGCCGTCAAGATGTTTATGCACATTGTCGTCCGTCCCACCCATCCCTTTCTTGCTTCAGGAGGGGGGAGGTCACGCTGACCTCGTCGCACGCATCCAGATGCTCGTCTTGTTCTTCTGCCTCGTCGCCAAGTGGGCGCGCCGGACCGAGTCGGCGTTCTACTTCACCGGTGCCTCGATCCGTGAGTTTCGTGTACACAAGGAATCATCTCCCCTCGCGCGCGCACACGCTGACCTTCCTTGACGACCCTGCGACCCCTCGCCTAGTTGCCCTTATTTGTATCGCTGCAATGTACATCACCATCACGCTGCCTTCGATCCGCATCATCGCTCGGTACGTGACGTGAACCTTGCGATCCCTCCTCGCCGGAGTCGTGACCTGACCGATTCCGATAATACGAAAACAGGGATCCGCTCAGCAAATCCGCCTTCATCCTCCCCGGCGACGACTTTTTCACGCGCATGCAAGGCTGGCTCGCGGCGCGCTCGACCGGCACGCTCGGCAAGCGCGCGCGCGAGAACGCCGACGCGCTCGCGCAACTCGCACCGATGCAGTGGATCGACCGCGTGCAGCACATCCAGGTCCTGTGCGCGGGCAACACCATCATGATGGTCCTCTTGTTCTTGATCGTCACCCTCCAGGTCAGTCGTCGTTCAACTCTCTTATCGCAGGCGACCTTGCCTCTGTCTTCAGCTGACGCGAGTCGCGTGCGCGTGCGTGGCCAGGTCTCGGAATGGTACGTCGACGAGACCATCATGAAGGAGAACGAGCTCGAGGCGCGCCAGGAGGCCGCTGCCGCTCTCGCCGCCTCTGGCGTAGCGGCGCCTGCTGCTGTCACCACTCCCGCCAAGCCGGCCGCACCGGTCAGCAAAGAAAAGAAGAAGCAGTAGTCGTGGCTCTTCAAGTCTCGAGTCTCGAGGATCCTTCTCCCGTCAAAAGTCCGTGAAGGTTGAAGAAATTACAGCCAGTATACCCCCCGCCTCAGCTTTTCGATATTGAGGATCGAAGATAGATAGGCGAGAGAGGTTGTCATTCAAGTCAGAGGGGGAGAGCGATTAAAACGTAGCTACAGGCAAAAGGGGGGAATCAGAGAGAGAGAGAGAGAGACAGAGGTATAGACTAGGGGAATATGCGACAGGGAAGTATCTTTCTTTGATGGGTACATGATCAAGAGCACGACCTCGGATGAGCGAGATGCGGCTGTGCGAGTTTACGGACGGGGCACTTGGCGGATTTCGTCGTCCGCGCGATTCGGGAGCGGTGGTGGCGGCGGTGGCGGTGGCGAGGCCGAGGGAGCGGCGCCGGAGGAAGAAGCAGCGCTCGAGAGTCCGGTCAAACTTGCAGAAACGGGCGGTGATGAGGGCGGTGGGGGCGGTGGCCTGTCGTACGCCGGCGGGCGATCGATCGCGCGCAAGTGGTCGAGCGAGTCTTCTGTGAACCGGACCGCGCCGAGGTTGAACGTCCCTGCGCGAACGACCGACGCAGCTCCGTCCCCTCCGAGTGGGGTATTATTATTATCGTCGTCATCCTTGGTCGCGGCGTTGATGGCGACGTGGGCGGCGTATTGGGCGTCCCGTTCGGCGGCGGCTTGCATGGCTACGCGGCGGCGGCGGGTGCGGCGGACGTACCAGAGCGAAGTGAGGACGACAAAGGCGAGGACGAGGGCGCCGATGATGCCGCCTGCGATGGCTCCTGCGTGGGTTGCAGAAGACTTTTTCGGCTGCCCGCGACTGGTAGCAGGGACAGAGAGAGAGAGAGAGAGGGGACGAGTCAGTAGTCGTGGAGGTGGGGCGGCCGAACAGACGTCGCGCGACGTACGGACAAGTCGAGACGGTTCCTGGTTGGACGACCCTGTAGGGCGAGTAGGCATGCTGCCCTTGTCCATCTGTCAGGACAAAAGTCTGCCCGCACGAGAGTCTGGCTCGTCAGCCTCTGGGCGGGGGTCCCGATGAGGAGATGGCATGGCAAGTGACGGACGAGGTTTGCGCCTGCATCGAAATCGACGTGCCACTCGACGACGCCGGCATGGGCTTGAGTCGGGAGGGTCTCTAGAGCTGTGAAAACTGCATCTGCGGTGCCTGCGACTGCGATCGAGTACGGCGGGGTGCCTTGTCCCTGTTCCGGAGCCAGAGGTCAGTCGCCATGGTCCGAGAGAGAGTGAGAGAGAGGGACGCACAAAGACGAGGAACGCCGATTCGCAGCTGGTCAAGGGCGGGGCGAGTACAAACGGTCCATACACGGGCGCAGGTCGGCTCATCCCTCCTCAAGAGTCTACAGAGCCGAGTGAGAGGCAAAGTTGGGCGATCGACTAGCGACTCTCTGCTCGTCCGACTCGACTCGACTCGACTCGCAGCTGCAACGGCGACTGCATTAGCAGGGGGAGCACTAGGAGGGAGGGACTGGTCATGGTGCGTACCCCGTGCACTGCCCTGCTATCTAGTCCCGCGCTGACCGAACAAGGACATCTGCAGTGGCCCGACTCTGTCCTGTCGAGAGCCGCAGTCCGCGCAGCCGTGCTCGCACTCGACGCCGTACTCCCACTCGCAACCGTCTGGCTCGCCGCTGCGTACGCTTGCAGGCCCGCACCGCCCGCCGTCATCGCGACCGTCGCCCTCTCGCCCAAAGACGCCGCCGACTTTCTCCTCCGCTACAGCACCCTCTGGACCGCACTGACGGCATGGGCTGCCCTCGAACTCGCGTGGGCGATCGTCGCTCGAGTCGGAATCGCAATCCTCGACAAGAGTCGACGCGACTGCACCTCGTCGCAGTCGCGCATCTCGTCCGAGGAACGCTGGCGACTCTGGAAGAGCACGGTCGAGTCGAGCAAAGATCCAGCACAGTGGCTCAAGACTGCTTTTTTACCCAAACCGCACCGCCATGCCCCGCGAGGCGCTGACGATCCCGCGTTCGCCAAACTCAAACTCGAAACCGTCGGCCGGACCAACATCGAAGAGGTGATTACGGCAATTCCGAGTCGAGTGACATTGCCGGCAAAAGATTGCTGAACTGACCCGGGGACGAGTAAAACAGTTCATCGCCCACTACCTGTTCGAGTCCCGCCTGCGCGACTTGAAGCCTCGCTCGCTCGCCCGCTCCGAACTCGACGCCATGATCCTCCTCCTCGAAGCTCGCATGACTCTCTGGCGCGCTGAGCAGTCGTCGTCCGTCTCTGAGTCCCCCTCCTCCTTCTCCTCCGGCGGCGCGCCGGTGGCTCCGTTCCGATTCCTGCGAGGAAGGTCGCCGCACCGGTTGTTCAACCTCACAGACGAGCCGCTCTGCGCCGGGCACCACCCGCTCGTGTTCTACGCCGCGATGGCAGGCATCTCGCAGATCGCCTACCTCGCGTTGTACCTCGCCGGATTCCGATACTACGCCGGAAGCGGAACCGTCAGTTTGTTTTCCTCGCCTCACATCCAGTCATGGAGAGGCGGTTTTTGCTCACACATCGTCCTCCTCGCCCGCCTTCTCTCTCATTAGTGGCCCTTCCCGCTCCGGCTCATGCGCGCCTCGACAAAGTCGCTCGAAGCGGCTCTCGACCCGGCAGAGGCAGCTCGGATGGGCGACCCTCGACTCGCCGCACGGGTAGGGTACTGGTACAAGCCCGCGTCGCAGCAAGCGCAGGAGGACGACGCCAAGCCGGTGCGTGGTGATCCTCCCTGTCGAAAGGAGCTTCAATGGTAAGGTGGCCGTCCTGCGGGCTGACACCGTTTCGGCGCACCAGCTCGTCATTTGCCACGGCATTAGCGGGACTTTTGTCATCACGCCTTTCCTCCTCTACCTCTCCCGTCTGAGCGGTACATCTCGCCGTTGCCTCCTCGAGACCAAACACTACTCCTCTATGCTGACAGCATGCCCCACTTTCCCGAACGAACAGGCCGAGCGATTTTCCTCCCCGAACTCCCTCACGTCTCGATGCGACTCTCACCTCCGTCGTCGATCCTGACCCGACTCGAGTACGTCGCTGCAGTTCGACGTATGCTTTGGGCGCACGGGTTCGGCCTCACTTGCCTCGAGCGGACGGACGACGACTACGCGAGCGAGACGGAGAGCGTTCTGGACGAAGACGAGGTCGGTGGAGCAGGAGGGCAGAGTCGAGACGACGAGGACTCGTGGAGGCGAGCGAAAGCGATCGTCGTCGCTCATAGCTTTGGGACCGAAGCGGCCGCGTGGCTCTTGCGGGATGCAGTGCGTCGAGCGACTCTTTTGCGGTTCAGCGTAAGCTCGCTCATATCACTGATCTCGCATGGGCTCATACAGGCCGACATCATCGCCGGCACCGTCCTCCTCGACCCGATGAGCCTCTTCCTGCACGCGGCCGACCTGCCGCGCAACTTTTTCCGCTCGCGGTGCCATACCGCGAGCGAACTCTTTTTCCGGTACTTTGCCCTCGAGCGCGGTATCAGTCACTACCTCTCGCGGCACCTGCGGTGGACCGACTCGCTCCTGTTTGCTGCTGCCGGTGGGGGAGGGGCGGGGGAGGAGGCAGGGCAAGCGCCCGCACCGTTGCCGGAGCGCGTCGTCCGGGCGCTCGTGCCCCGCTGCGCGCAGGACCCGCTCGAACCACCGTTTGACGTGCCGAACTATGCGCCGTTCGTGACTCCCTGTCCGGCGGGACCTCTTGTGCGTTTTCTTCTCTCTCTCTCTCCCTGGCCGTGACTGGGCCGACCTTCCGTGATCGCCACTTTGCTGACATTCCCCCGGATCCTGGTCACAGCCAACCGTCGTCTTCCTTTCGGAGAGGGATTGTATCGTCCCCGTCGAGAAGGTCCGAACCTATCTCGAATCGGTCGGTTTCTCGACCGGTCAAACTGTCAAGTCGAGCCACGTCAAGGAAGACGAGCACGACACGGAGCCGAGTCCTAATGGCGGAGCGCTCGTCGAGCTGGAAGCGGCGAAGTCGGACGACTCTTCGGAGGCCTCCCTACGTGTCGACGGACCGGCCAGCAAGAACACTCTCGCGCCCTCATCGCACGGGACGAACGGCGTCGACTCAAACACATCCCAAGAGGCAGCAGCAGCATCTTCCCCTTCCTTGTACATCATGCCTCGCTTCGAACACGGCGCGATCCTCTCACGGCCGGCGTGGTGCCGCCGCGTCAAGGACGCGATCGATCGGGTCGAAATCGCCGCCGCTGCTTGGGAAGAGCAGGATCCATAGAGCAACTCTCATCATCCCATGCCCATTCTGCACGCATTCCATTCGCATCATTCCCACCAGCTAGCACAACAACCCTTTCTTTTTCGCGGTAGATTTCTTTTGGGCTGTAAAAATAGAGACTTTTGCAGACAACAGATGAATAGAGACACAAACATCCAGAACATATGCACGCCACTTGACTCGAGCGCCCGCCCCCCTCCCCCGGGGTTCAAGTCGCCGTCCCAAACTTGGGGATCCTCAAGAAGGCGTCCGACCCGTACCCCTGAATCGTGTAAATGTCCAACGACCCGCTAAAGTACTCGGCGTACATCTTGCTGAGCGGCAACCCGATCCCGCTCCTCATCTGCGCGTCGATCAACTCGCGCTCGCCGTCGCCTTGACCGCCGACGTCGTCGTTGCCGAGTTGCCGTCTCCTCCGCTCGAGTTGCTCTTGTACCGTGCCGGCGAGCTCGTTCACGTCGTGAAGGGCCATGATGCCTCGCGGCGCGGAGGAGGACGTGGAGGGGGAGAGAGGCGACGAAGATGACAGGGCTGGCTCGACGATAGGGACAGTGGGCGGGGAAGGTGACCGCGCAGACGACGACGAGGTGGAGGTGGTGGTGGCGGCGGCGGTGGCGGCGGCGGCGGAGGAGGAGGGAGAGTTTTGAGAAGAGGAAGCGAGCGCCGCGTGGTGTTGGTAGTACCGCCGCATGTGACTGAACGAAAAGATGTCGAGCCGTTGCGCCGACAACGGGGCCGCGAGCGCCGTCGGCGACAGCAAAGGGTTCGATGACAAGTCGTCCGGATCGGGAGGCAACCCGCCATAAGGGGGGATCCCGCCGCCTTGGTCCGACACGCGCAATTCGAGGTCGCGGGGCCGGTGCACGATCGTGACGACGGTCGGATGAGACGCGGCCGCTTCGACGCCGTGAGCCGAAATGGTCGAGTGCGCGGCATTCTTGATCAACTCGAACAGCATGAACCTATGTCCGCCAGGTCGTTCTTCGTCAGTAGGCCTCCCCGGAAAAAAGAACAAGGGAAAGGGGGCGCTCGCTCACTCGAGATGTTCCGAGATGTAGGCAAACGTTCGCTCCGTAGCCCCCTCGATCATGATCGGGACCTCGCTCTCTGGGCCCCCGAGCGCCTTGATCAACTCGGCACATTTCCTCACCACGTCCGCCGCGTTCAGTTTCGTATCGACGATGCCGACGCGCGTCTCGTCGTCGACAGCACCACCGCCACCACCGCCCTCGGCGCGTGATTTTCCTTTGCGTTGCCGCTCGCGGAACTGGGCAGTCAGCGCGAGGTGCTGTTCGGTGATGACTCGTCGCGAGATGCGGGACCGGAGCATGCGCAGCATGATGCGGTCGAGCGCGGCGGGGGGCAGTTGGGTCGGAGACGCCTCGGCAATCCTGCGAAACCAAAAATTGTCCAGTTCGTCAACACGTTTTACGAGGCAGGTCCGCCCCGCCCTCGGGGGGGGGGGGGGGGGGGGGGGGGGACTCACCCGATGGCCATTTCGGGAATGACGACGCGGTGCTTGTCGAGCGTGGTCCGCATAAACTGGCAGAAGCGGTCGTTGTCGTCCATGTCGGTGATGACGGGGAACTTGCGGATCTGCTCAAACGCCTCGAGGTACAACTCGTAGACGTGCGCGATGCGCGGATGGGACGCGACGCCGAGCGGGAGTTCTTGCAGGTCTCGCAAGCGGTGCGAGAGGCGGGTCGGGAGTTCTGTCCGCAGCTGCACGTACGCGCAAAGGGGTGACTCTGTGAGCAACTCGAGGGGGAGAGCCGAGTCCCAGCGCCACGGACGGGCGACTGACAAAGTTTCCGCCCTTCAAGAGCTTGTCGGCCTCTTCCTTTTCTCCCTTGTTGCGACCTGCGTTGCCAAAGTTGATCATGTGCTTGAGGCTGATGGGGGTCGACGATTTCGCGGCATAGCTCTCGATGACCTGGTTGACGAAAAACGCCGGGACTGCGGTCGGCCGGCGAGTGACGGCGGACATGCGCGCGTCCTGTGTTGCACCGTGCTGTGGCTGCAGAGGCGCACTGTTGGGTACTCGGACGAGTCAGGCGGGTGGGGTGGGGCAACGACTCGGCCGGGTCGAGCGTGTGTAGCAGCGTGGGAGGAGGACGAGTAGCTTTGCGTGTGATTTGCTGCAGTCCTGTCCTTGTCACGGGTCCAGCCTCGAGCAGGTGCGACGAGAGCGCAACTCGACTCGACTCGACTCGACCGAGAGACTCGACTCGGAGACTTTACTCTGTCGCTCGACCGAGCAGCGTCGCCAGCGCACCCCGCATGACAGGCCAACCTGCGACCGTCATTGCGCGGTGGCCTCTCGCCAACCCGCAGAGCGCCATCCCTTTGCTCGGTCGCGCCCTGACCGTCTCTCGTCCGGGAACCTCGCTCGGCAGGAGAGCAGTCCAGATCAAGCCGTACAGGATGCCAGCGAGCAATGGCAACCAGGGCAGGAACATGTACGTCGTCCGACAACACGACGGCGCAAACGACTCGGTCGCCGTCTTTGTCGAGGACCCGAACGCTCCCCGAGACCACCACGCAAAGCGTGGAAAGGGAAAGGGGAAAGCGACGCACGACAAGAAGGACGACGACGACGACGACGACATCCTCTTTGTCGACTCGGAGCAAGACAAGGAGAAGAAGCACGCGCCCGACCGACACTCGCGGTGGACGTATTGCTCCATCGCCCAACCTGTCGACGCACCCGGAGGCGACTCTGCCAGCGCCGCATCCCTCTTCGATTCCTTTATCCAGCGCGCACTGTTCCCGCCTCCCCAACCTAGCGGCGGGACCACGGCGGGAGGAGGGGGCAACAACCAGTCTGCAGCGTCGTCTGCTGCAAATTCGCGACGAGACGGCGGCGCAACCGGAGGGAACGCGCAGTACTGGCAACCTCGCGCTCAAGTCGTCTCGATCGAAGGCTTTGTGTTTGCGCTCACGAGCGGCAATGGCGGCAACACGGCGGGCGTGTCTCCGGATTGGATCGTCAAGGTCGGCAGCGTCGGTCTGAAAGGCGGGTCTGCCAGCGGGATGGCCAAAGGCTGCATCATCGAGGCGAGTCTGCTCTGCTCTCTCCGCTCAGATTTGCAACATCCGTGGCCTTGCATGGCCGAAGCAACCGAGCGCGCAGGACTGACCCGCAGCGTTTCACCGCGCCGACTACAACAGGCGACCTATCTCCCCGTCCCGTACCTCCCCTCCGGTTCGACCTTTGCCCGCGACTTTGTCCTGTCCCTCTTCCCAGCCGCGGCAGTCCGCAACGGCGAGATCGAGCTCGCCGAGCCGAGCGAGACCGACCTTTTCGAGGCGGGCATGCTCGACTTGGCTGACCCGGAGAAAGGGGAAGAAGAGGGAGAGTGGGAATGGCAGGGCAAGCATACTTTCTACACGTGCGTTTGTCCTTCCTGAAGAAGAGACCTTGACTGGTTTCGAACGGTGGGCGACTTACCCTCGGCGCCCCTTTCTCGACAGCTACGTCCACCAGTTCAAGAAGGAAGGCCTCCTCTGAAAACCCGGAATCTCTCCTTCTCGTGTACTGTAGCGATATCATCCTTGTTGTTGTGCTTAATTCGACCAAGATGTAGACGCGCGTCCAGGAGCTCGAGATGCGCATGTCATCTGTCTGTCTCTCGCCATGTCGCAACACGCGCAGTACCTCGTCCGCGAGTTCCTGGAAGCGACTCACTGGAACGCGTGGGACAACCACTATGGGACTCTGACGCAACCGTCGCGGCAGCTGCTCGACTTTGCCGTCCCCGTCGGCGCCGTCCTGACGACCGCGTCTCGGCCGACTCGCTCCCTCGCGCCGAGCCTCACCTTGGCCTCGCTCGTGCCCGCGCGTGGCGGCGACGACGAGCAAGGAACCTCGACGCAGCCGACGTATCCGCCAACGCCTGCGCCGACCCTCGGAGCGCCCGTCGACCCGCTCCTCGCAGGCCAACTCGCCTACTTGTTCACCTCGGCGCCGCTCGACCACGCTTCGTCCAAGCGAGCAGCGACCGGAGCAGACCGTATCGATTTCAAGGATGTCGTTCAGAGCTACCCGCTCGGTCGGCTACCCGTCCGACCAGACTTGAGGGATGACGCGAGGCCGACCTGGCACGGCGGTCAACGCACAGTCTCGCCCGGTAATACAAGCCTTTTCTCCTGTTCTCTTCTTGCCCACGGAAAAGAAAACTGACGAGCCAAGTCAACAGACTACCTGCTGTACGGTCGATTGTATGCTCCGTCTCCACGCCTCGACGCTCTTTACATCCGCCGCTTCTCGCCCACCGTCCAAGGTCTCGTCTCGCTGATCACCGTCCCGAGTCCGCCCCCTCCACCCACCCTGACCTGGGAATCCGGTGACCCGACCGCTTCCCTCTCAGCATCCACCGCCGCAGCAGCCGGCCCGACTTCAGGACCCCTCGCGCGCTTGAGCGAACTCGAGCTCAAACTGCAGCACGATACGGGACGCTGGAGTACCGAGTACAGCTACGCCGTCGGCGACGGGATGTGGGGGCTCCGCGGACTGTACAACTTTGGGCGGTGGGGCGATCCCGGTTCGGCGAACGCGCCGGCACCCGTTTCGCCGCTGGCGGCAGGAGGCGCAGGGCCGCTCGAACAGAGCGACGCAGAGAAGACGCTGGCTTCGACGTCCGCTGCTGCTGCTGCTGCTGCTGCTGCTGCTGCTGGTGCTGCTGCTGGTGCTGCTGCAGCAGCAGATACCGCGGCCGCGGCGGGGACCGGGCAACTGGACGAGATGCCGACGGGACTGAAAGGGCGATGGAGTGCCGGCGGCGAGCTCTACTTTTCAGCGCAAGAGCGCAGCGCCGGCGTCTCGACCGCCCTCCGCTTCGTCACGATCCCGGAACAGGCCGGGGGCCCCCCAAATCAGCCACCGACGTATGTCACCGCGACCCTGAACCCGATCATGGGGCAACTCTCGACGGCGTACGCGGTCCAGGCGGGGAGGGACACGCGCTTCGCGAGCCGGTTCGACTTCAACTTGTACTCGTACGAGTCTGAATTGACTTTCGGCGGCGAGTGGTTCCAGCGAAGAACGCCACCGCCACCGCGTTCTGCCAAGCTCGGCATCGAAGGTGGTAGTGGTCCGTCGACGGAGGACGAGCCGACGACCACCAATGCCGAGTTTGATGCGTTCGGACGCGGTGCCGACGATGAAGAGACGCGGAAACGAAGGCTCAATCACGACGCAGACGACGAGGTGCTCAGCGTTCTCAAGGTCCGCGCCTCGACCAGCTCGGTGAGGACTGTTCCTTCTCCGAGCTCGTCCGCAGACGTGCTCTCCACTGACGCAACACGGCAATCTCTGATGCAGGACCTGGCGATGCTCTGGGAGGGCCGCATGGGCGACTTTATCGTCTCGGCTGGAATCGTCGCCGACCTTCGCCTCGCGACTCGGAGTCGCGGACGGCTCAGCCCGATCCGGAGCGTCGGGCTCGGCGTCTCTTACTGGGGTTAATGACTTTCGGGATCTGAGATACGATGCCATCGGTAATGCAGTCGTTGCAAAGGCAAAACTACCAATCTCGAGGACTGCTGCTATTCTTGCGGCCAAGCTGAGTGAGAGGCGCAGTGCGGGGAATTAGAGTGTCTGTATAAGCTCATGCGATTGGTTCTCATGCGGTGTCAGCCTCGAGCGGGCCGGCAATGATGATCTTGATGACGGCGTTGCCATCCTTGCCGACGCCCTTCGTATTGGCTTCGAACGCCTCCTTCGCGTCCTTGAAAGTGTAGCTGTTCCCAACGACCGAGACCATCCATTAGTCTCGCCTGTCTCTCAGATGTGATGTGGAGCAGTCTTGGTGCGGGACGAACCGGTGAGTGATGAGCGATTTGAGGTTGACGGCCCCACGAGCGACCAAGTCGAGCGAGAGCCGGTACACGTCCGGGCCGTAACTGCAACACGCAGGTTCAATCGGCATTAGTGAGAGGAGCTTGACGTATGTGTGTTTCACGACATGTCACGTACCGGAAGCTGCCCTTGATGGTGAGTTCGTGGGTGAGCACGGTGTGCATGTCGAGGCTGATGTCGGGGCGGCCCATACCGATCTGCGTGCAGTGCACAGTGAGGACTCGGAGAAGAGTGCACAAGTACTGGACATCTCTTCTGACCTGAACCATCTTGCCACCGTGCTTGAGGAGGAAAACTGAAGTTCCGATGCAGACCTCGGCGCTGAAATCGGTCCGAAGACGAGTCAGCATGCGAACGCAACGCCATGGTAACGAGCAGCAAGTACTCACCCAGAGCACTCGAAGACGTAGTCGACGCCGGTCGCCCCTCGCTCGGTGAAACCGAACCGGGTTTGAATCTCCTTGGCCTGGGGCGACGGAGGGAAAAGGGTCAGCAGCGGTTCAGGCTCGGACGCACAAGTGCCCCGTAATCTTCAAGTTGGCTCACGTTTCTTCGCTGGAAGTCGACCTTGTCCTCTCCTTCTTGCGGCTTCGACGGGACATAGTAGTCGTGGATCAGGCCGTTCTCCTTGGCGAACTGCAAGCGACTCTCCTGAATGTCTGCGGGCGGGTAGGGTCAACATCTGCACCTCGCCCTCGACCATACGAGGTGAAGGAGCAAAAACTCCGAGACGAACCGACGGCGATGACGCGGGCAGCACCGAGACCTTTTGCTGCGGCAGCAGTGAGAAGTCCGACCGGTCCGGCACCAAACACCACCACGTTCGAGCCCGGCTTGAGCTCGGCAACCTTGGCGACTGCGTGGACACCAACCGACATGGGCTCAAGCTGAGTGTGCGAGGGATCGAGTCAGCCTTTAGGAGACTCAGTTGACGACTGCGGGGGCTGAACGTGATGAGCAGCTGAGAAGGCTCGGCGGGGTGAAACTTACGAGAGCCCCCTCCTCCATAGACATGTTGTCCGGCAGCTTGTAGCAGCTGCGAGAGGATTCCAAGGAGCACAGAGTCAGTGTGATGGCCATAGCGCGGAGACGGATGCCGGGAGCGGCGTGGGAACGTACAGGTCGGCCGGCAGAACGTAGCGACCGGCGAGGGTACCGTCGTACGGAGGAGTTGCCGCAAAGATCATGTCCGGGCAGCGCTGCAGATCGAACGTCATGAGCATATCGGCCGTCAGAACAAAGACGTTCCCCAGGCGAAATCGGGGGCACGCACTTCGTAATGACCACCCTTGCAATCGTAGCAGGATCGGCACGACTTGCCCGGCTCGAGGGCAACGCGGTCGCCCGGCTTGACGTTCTTGACATTCTTGCCGACTGATCGGATGGGAAATTCGTGAGTCTGGCGCGCTGTGAGCCATGCGGAGGTAGAGAGAAACGCACCCTTGACAACGACGGCAGCACTCTCGTGTCCGAGAACCATGGGGTCTTTGACGATAAAGTCGCCGATTCGGCCATGCTTGAGGTAGTGGACGTCGCTGCCGCAGATTCCGGTAGCCTTAAGAGCGACAATGGCGCTGTCGTGCGGCATAATTCCCGCGGAGGGAGGGAGAAAGAAACAAGAGATGTCGCCGGCGTTTGCCCAGAGTTGATCGGCATGCAGCATGAGATGCGCGGACGAGGTCAGAGAGAAATATACAGCTCTGATCAGTTCCGGTGTAAAGAGGAGCCAGAGCTTGCTGCACGCACGCATCATCGTCGCAGTCGACAGGAACTGGCCTCTCTTCGAAGCGGACGTCGTCGATGCCGTGCAGGACGCTGTGATTACGGATCCGTGTCAGCGCACCTTGTCACTGGCTCGGAGTCCGCTGCACTCACAAGCTGACGTTGCGCGAGGTTGCGGTCGTGTCTTCGGCGAGCGGAGGCGAAAGTGGGGTGTTGGTCGAAGCCATCGCTGGACGAGGTATAGAGCTGGTCTGAAGGGGTAGAAAGGCGCGCAGATGGCAGTTCTCGTGCAGCCTGCGAGTCTCGAACACAAAGGAGAGCTTCAGAGAGCTGCGCGAGATTACACCGATGTCGGCTGGAATCGTCGTCGGCTCGCTTCGCTTGACAACGCAAGAAAATTCCTTCCGAGGCCCGTCCCGGAAAAGCTGTTCTGCGATATAGTATTGACAAGGTGTTTGTACACACGGGAAATTCAGGCTCAAACCCCCTCCGTTCACGCACTGTTCAACGGCCACCGCAAACTCTACCCGCACTCCCTAACTTGCCCCCATCCGAATCCGTACATCCCGATGCCCAGTGTTTTGGCTGCGCTGTTGCTTGAATGTCGAGAGTCCAAAGTCTGTCGGTGTGTAAAGAGAGAGAGAGAGAAACGGAGACAGCGACCATACGGAAACAAGGGCGAAAAGCGAGGAGGAGCACCCGCGTTCGAGGTCAGACGGGAGGCGGGCTGAAGGGATCCGAATCACTCGGGACGAGGCGTCGTCGGCGACGAGATGGACTCGGGCGTCATCTCGCTCAGCAACCGGTCGACTTCGGCCTCGACGCCGACGCCGCCGGAAGGCGATGCGCTCCGAGTCGTCGTGTCAAGGCTGACTCGACGACTCAGTCGCCCCTGCATCCCCGAGGTGGTGGCGGCGGCATCGCCCTCGGCGAGCGCGGCGTCAACATCGTTCGCGAGCTGAGAATCGTCCAAAGAAGGGACGGCGCCTAGTTGTCCTGCCGGAGGGGTGACGGCGCCGGCTCTTCGCCCACGGGCGGCATCGGACTCGCCGGCAGCGGTCGCGCGCTCGACGGACCCGTCCCCTGTCGACGACGCAGTTGCCGCAGCGGATGGACCGACATCGCCGGGTGCCCGGCCGCCGGCACCACCGACGAGGCCGACACCCCCTGCTCGAGCTGGTCGGCCTCGAGCGTCGAAGACCGCTTCGGCCTCGTTTGGTAGCTCGCGTTCGCTGTCCCCGTCGGAGGGGACGACGACGACGGAGGAGTACCCTGGCGGCGAAGGGCTGGGGGATCGCGTTCGCGGGAGTGAGAGATGGAAGCGACCCGCCTCGTGGTGCTTCGAGAAGGTGGGTACGCCGCCGAGTCCGGCTCGGTCGGAGGCCGCGTCGACGACGAGGTCAGCCGAAGCGCGTCTTCGGGGTGTAGGAGTGGTCGCCCTGCTTCGGTCTGCGGCGGACGAGATTGCCGCCGCGTCGGCGCCGCCGTCATGGGCGACGGGGAGAAGAGGCTCCTGAAAGGAGCTGCTGGGATTCGGAAAGGGAAAGCCTCGAAAGAGGCTCGTCCCCCAGGACCTCAAGGCCGAGTAGGCGGGAGGGTTGGGGGACGTAGGAGTGGTGAGCGAAGGCTCGGAGGAGGAAGGAGGGGGAGGCTTGACGCCGCCGCCGCCGCGGCCGGCTTCGGCAGAGTTCGACCCGGGTCGGATCGAGTGCAGGTGGACGCCGTCAAAGGCACCATCGTGCGTCGCGCCCGGAGCGTGCAAGATCGAGTTGTTGCTCGGACTCGGCGGGCGCGAAAAGTTTGGCAGCGGCTCGTAGCGGTGGCCACCGTTGCCGTCATCGACGAACGACAGGTTCGAGAAGTACTGGGTCCAAGCGCCTTGCGCGTCGCCGGGACTGCGTCCGGGAGTGCGGTCTCCCGGGTAGAGCCAGACCGGCATGTAGAAGAGACCTCCCGTCTTGCTGTCGCCGGCACGCTCCGCCTGCTGGCCCGGCCGAGCGCCACTGGGAGTCCCCGGGCGACTGCCTCCCGACCCGCCCGAACGCGCAAAGGGAAGAGCCTCGTATGGCAGGGCGATGGGGCCGATCTGACGAGGCGATGCCTTGAACGGCGTGCGCTTGGTCCAGAAAATGCGGATCGCTCCGAGGACGACGACTGCAACACCGGCGTACATGAGTGCGATACCAAACTTGCCGAGGAAGGTGATGAAGCCGGCGTCGTCTCTGCGAGAGCGCGAATAGGTCAACACCGATCAAGTCGAGCCGTTCAGAAGATGCACGCAAAGACTCACGCATGCCACGACGAGCCGTAGAAGTGGTCAAAGTACGAATCTTCCATGTCGGTCGGCGGCGCGTTCTTGCCGTACCACCGGCGCGGCAAGATGCGGACTTGTCGTTCAACGCCTTCGGGCGTGTCCTTGGGCCACATGCCGTAGACGGCCGAGAGGAACATGGGGCCGGTCGAGAACATAACGGTCGGGTAGTTGGTCCCGTACGTGTGGTCGAAGGTGATCAGGTTGTGGATCACGAGGTCCATAAACGGGTGCCCCTTCTCGGCAAACATGAGGTCGTTCGAGACGCCGACGGGGATCGTCTGCGGGAGGATGACCCGGAAGTAGAGTAGAGGATCGAGGTTGCGGCGGCACCCGATGTCGAGGTCCATGTACACTCCGCCGTAGTGGTGCAAGACAAAGTAACGGATGACGTCGGCGCGCTGGATCGGGTAGGTGTAGCCGTCAAAGGTCGGCAGGAACCACGGGTAGTGTTCGGCGATGAAGGCGCGCGAAGCTGCGTCCGACCACAACTTGAACTCGCTGTGTTTCGCGCGAAAGCCAGGTCAGCAGGTAGTATCTCGACGAGAAAGAGAGAGAGAGAGAAGACGAACTAGTCGGGGTGGAGTTCGATGCAGCCCTGGCGAACTTTTTCCCATCGCTCCGGCAGGATGTCGGTCTTCCACGTCGCGTGGATCAGCTTCGGTATCCGCGGCCGCGGCGTCGAATCGTTTCCAGCGGCTGCGTCGGCGGCGAGAGGTGCAGCGGCATCGTCCGCAGACGAAGTCGCCGCGGGGAGTGGCGAGTCGGCGATCCATCCCCTCTCTTGCAGGCGGTCGAGGAACTCGTTGACGGATCCGGCGGTCAAGTCGTCCCCCTGGGTGACCTCGACGACGTCATTGGCGGCCTGCGCGGTCGGTTCGCGCCCCTGCTGCAGCGACTCGTCGTCGGCCAACGGGTCAGTCCGATCCCCGACGAGGGGTGTCTGCGATTTGGGGTCTGCGGGGAGGGAGCGGCGGGCGGCGTTGGCGAGGCGCTCTACGAGAGCCATCTCATAATCCTGTATGACATCTCGCTTGTCGACGCCAAAGTACTGCACGACGGTCGAGAGGACGACGACGGTGCCGACGAGTACGAGCGCGATCAGGCCGACGAGGACCGTGATCGCCTGCGGGCGAGTGCGGTTCAGCGTACGTGCCAGGCTGGACTAGGGCTGCGTGTGAGAGTGCGCACCTTTTTGAGGTTCATACCACGTCTCACAGGTGCGACGGGCGAGCGAGGGCTTTGCCTAGACCGCGCGGGGAAGTCGAAGCCACCTCGTTCCTCTGTTGAGCAGAAGCCGCCGGTGCCGTTCAAGAGCTGGCTGGGATCGGCGAGATCGATCCGCTCGGGCAGTGCTCTGGTTCGTACGCAGGCAGGGTCCGACGATGCAGACTCGCACGGAGCGCGGGCGCAAACTCGGCGCGTCCGAGAAAAATGCGGAGTCGGTT
This sequence comes from Rhodotorula sp. CC01, assembly GCA_021654155.1. Classification (NCBI taxonomy): domain Eukaryota; kingdom Fungi; phylum Basidiomycota; class Microbotryomycetes; order Sporidiobolales; family Sporidiobolaceae; genus Rhodotorula; species Rhodotorula sp. CC01. Next base: position 175,483 of record JAKEZK010000008.1, read on the forward strand.
TTGGGGGGGCGATGCACAGCTCCCTCTCTCTCACTCGTGCGGATCGTGCGTGATGGAGTACGCAGGAGTACTCCGTGGATCGTTGTGCAAAGCTGTCCCTGTAGAGCCGCAGACTCAACCGACCGGCGGGACCTTGCCTCGGAGCACCGGACGCAGCTCGCAGGTGTCATGAAAAATTGCTCGCTCTTCCGTCTTCTCGTCGACGATCGATGGCACAGCTCGCTCCTTTCACCTCATCGCTTTAAGGTTGCAGAACCGACTGCTTCGACACAAGCAGAGGCTTTATTCGAGTAATCGGTGTCACATCCGGTATCTGCATGTCCCGCCGCGCAGTGGCGACACGGCGAAGCTTGCTCGAGCCGGGTCCCGCCACAGCGGACCATGCAATCGCTGCCAGACTTATCGACTCGGACCATGCAGCAACTTGCTTTTCTCCGTTCACCACTGTGTACGCTTCCGATTGCGTCGGCGCTCCGGACTCGCCTCGCCGCCGTGCCCAAAGCCGACACTCGATTTGCCACCGACAGGAGCGGTGCCGAGCCATCCTCGATGGTCCATCGACCCGCCAAGCTTTACAGCGTACGAATCCTGCAGATGATGCTCATTTGCTGGCTCGAAATGTCGCTCGGATTGCTGCTGGGCGCAAGACGCAAAGGCGGCGTGCTTCGTTCGCAGCGGGAGAAGGTTTCATTCCACGCAGCAGAGCTTTGCTGATAGCTGGCGACTGCGCGCTCTGCTTGATACCATACTCATTGTAGGTGCTTCCGAAGTGTACAGGCGGACTCCAGGTACATGCGGACATCAGGCAGAAAAGTAAGGATCTGACGAGGAATGTCCGAGCCTCCTGGATGCGGGTCTCGGAGGAGATTCGATTTGATACTTGACAGGGCACCTTGTCCAGCAGGGGACTACGGCCCTGGTCCGGGTAGCTGTTCCGACACCGGGTGGCGCAAAGTCGACACATTGACAAGTTGTCTTTTGCTTCTTTCTCCTCTTCAAAGGGCGATGCAGCGCCAAGTCTGATTCGCGCGGATCTGTCGCAGGTTTTTCACAGTATGCCTTGTAATTATGTGAAGCCATTTGCTGTTTTAGAGAAATTCCGTCAAGGCTGCGTTCTCCTTCTCCGACTTGCCAACCATTCTCTGCGCCGATGCCTCTGCGAGCGGACCAATAGTCCTTTCCTCTGCCCGCCAAGATATCACAGCGTGAGCTTCACAGTCTCTAGACCGAGGCCGCCCGTCTTCGAGAAGCCGAAGTTGATCTCTTCGCCGAACTTTTTGCCGACTGATGACAGCAAGAACGAAGCGCCCTCACACTATACCAGGGAAGGTCAAGACACGCGAGGGAAAGCAGAACAGAGCGGTGAGCGCTGCTGTACTCGTCGAGCTCAGTTCATCCCCCGCTGACCGTCATTTGTCCCCGACCTCGGCAGCCTCCTCGAGCGAAGAGTGCAGCAGCATGGCCACCTCGGCACGCGGCGAGGGCAGCAGCAGAAAAGCCGTTGAAAGCGACACGCACAAGGGGGCTCAACCTGGCAAAGCAGGATCCGTGCTGTACCGCGCCAGGCGATGGCTGCACGTCTTGCCTTTCCTCCCCGTCGGCTCCACCTACATCTCTGCGCTCGCGTTCCTCGCCAGTCTGCATGTTGTCGGCCTGCTGCTCTTCACGAGGGGCTTCCTCTTGACACGACAGGCTCTTCCCGACATCAATGACTGCAGTCCGATCGCGCCGTCGGGCAACCTCGATCCGTCTTGTTCCCTCCCGCCGACCCATGAAAAGCTCATCTTTCTCGTCGTCGACGCCCTCCGAGCCGACTTTGTCCTCCCCGTCGAGACCGCGTCCGCCAACACGTTCTACTCGAACCACATCACCTTGCCCGCGGAGCTCACGCGCGCCGAACCGACGCACTCCTTCCTGGCGCATTTCATCGCCGACGCTCCGACGACCACTCTGCAGCGACTCAAAGGCATGACCACCGGCTCGTTGCCGACGTTTGTCGACGCTGGGACCAACTTTGCCGGCGAGCAAGCCGACGAGGACAACTGGCTCTGGCAGGCGAAACGGGCCGGCAAACGCATCGCATTGGTCGGCGACGAGACGTGGCTCAACGTCTACCCGCGCGGTGCAGGAGGTCACAGCGTCTGGGAGGAAGGGCTCGTCTGGCCGTATGATTCCTTCGACGTCGAAGACTTGAACACGGTCGACAACGGCGTGCGGCAGCACCTTCTCGAGCTCCTCGTGCCGACCCGGCAGCGAGACTGGGACATTGTCATCGCCCACGGTCTCGGCCTCGATCACGCAGGACACCGCTTCGGCGCCGAGCACCGCGAGACCACGAGGAAGCTGCAGGAAACGAACCGGCTCCTCCAAGACGTCGTCGACCGCATGAGCGACGACACCCTGCTCGTGGTCGTCGGCGACCACGGCATGACCGATCGCGGCGATCACGGAGGTGACAGTCGCGAGGAAGTCGACGCTGCCCTCTGGATCTATTCAAAGAGGCCGGTCGTCGACCATTCCTGGTTCCATCGCTCGCTTGATTCGCCTCAGCACCCGCTCGCGGTTCTGTACACCAAGGCGCAAGGCGCTGACGAACTCGGCGACCGGTTCGAACTCAAATGGCCAGAGAAAGGACTTTCGAAGGCATCGCGCTCTGTCAGCCAGATCGACCTCGTCCCGACTCTCTCGCTCCTACTCGGTCTCCCGATCCCCTTTGGAAATCTCGGCGTGCCCATTCCGGAAATGTTCTTCCGCACGACCAGTCTCCCTGTCGCGCCGACTGCCGTCGAGGCGGGAAAAGCGAGTGGCAAACCGAAGCGCAACTTTTTCGGCCTCGGATCGTCCCAGCCGCAGGAGCGCGATCACGAACTCTTAACTCCGATCCAGACCCTCCTCCAAGCGACACTCCTCGCCTCGTCCGAGCTCTCGCACTACTTCATGACTTACACCTCTCGATCGAACGGCAAAGACTTGCTGCCGTCGATGGCAGAACTCAGCTTTGTCCTCGAACTTGCCAAGGGCGCCTACAAGGGTGCACACGCACCCGGCCACGTACGAGGCGAGATGGAGATGCGCGCTCTGGAAAAGTTCTGGACCTTTGAGCGCAAGGCTCGCGAAAAGGCCCGCGTCGTCTGGGCGCGGTTTGACCCCGTCCTGATGGGCGCCGGACTCGCCGTGTGGCTCGGCGCGCTCGCCGTCGCCTATCGCCTGTACGACACCGCCAAGCGGGGACCGAGGGCTCGCTTCCTCGTCGGGCACGCGGTCGAAGGCAGTCTCGGCGCGCTCTTCTGCGGTGGCCTCTTTGCGATGTTTGGGCCGGCTCGAGGCCGACCCAGTGCGCTCGGTGCGGCGTTTGTCGCCGCAGTCGGCGCCGAGATTGGCGTCGTCTGCACGCCTTTCGTCCGTCGGGATCAGCTGCGTTTGCCGCAACTTCGCTCGTTGCGCGCGCTCGTGCCTGTTCTCCCGCTCGCAGCGCACGCCGCCCTCTTCGGGTCCAATTCGATGACCGTCTTTGAGGACTCGGCGGTGCTCTACCTGCTCGCGACGTTGATCCTTCGCAGCCTCGTACGCGCATTCGCGGCGCCGGAAGCTCGCCTCCGCAAGCGACTGATTGCCTACTCTGTCGTCGCCCTCGTCGCCGTCCGCCTCATGGCCGTCAGCACGATTTGCCGCGAGGAGCAGGTCCCGCGCTGCAGGCCCACTTTCTACCTCTCGCCGGGCTCTTCCGCGAGCTTGGCAGTGCTGGGATTGTCCGTCGCGGCGGCGCTCCTGGTCCCGACTGCCCTCCGGTCCTCGCTCGCAGTCTCCAAGTCGGACGAAGGTCTCGCGCCAGCCTTCATCGGCATCGGCGTCCGCGCCCTCCTCTTGTCCGCGTCGACGTACTGGGCGATCGATCTTGCAATTTCCGCCGCCTCGTTCTCGTCGACCGGCGCAGCGCTCGCCAACGTCGTCAAGACCGGAGTCGCACGCATCGTCCTCGTCGGTGCGACCTTGGGCGGGTCGCTCATCTGGCACTTTTTGCCGCTGTGCATCCGGATTCAGCGCGAGCAGGTCAAGAACGCTGCCGGCCAGCCGATGCGGACGCAGATCAAGGTGATCGGGTTCGCGAACGCCCTCGGTTCGACCTACCTCCTCTACTTTGCGACCGTCTTTGTCGGCGTCTTTCTCGTTTCGCCACCGCCGGCGCAGATCGTCCTCACCTTGCACCTGGTCGTCTTGCTATGCCTCCTCGAGATCTTTGACTCGGAGCGCGACGTCCAGCATCTCGAGACGGCGCTCACTTCGACCTTGTCGCTCGAGGCGTTCTTGAACGACAGCGACGAGCGTGGTTTGCCGCCTGCGCCGCCGCATACCGGACCGACGTTTGTTCAGGTGTCGACTCTGGCACTCCTCGCGCACCTCTCCTTCTTCGCGACGGGGCACCAAGCCGTCATCTCGTCGATCCAATGGTCGACGGCCTTTATTGGCTTCCCCACGGTCGTCTACCCCTTCTCTCCCACCTTGGTGCTGCTCAACTCGCTCAGTTCGCTTGTCCTGACGGCAGCCGCGATCCCGTTGTTTGTCCTGTGGAACCTTTCGCCGACTCTGCGGGATCAAGGCGCGCCCATGACGGTCGGGCGGAACCTGCTCCGCGCCGGGGCAGCCTATATGGCCTACTTTGCGGCGCTCGCGCTCGCGTCCGCGGCCTGCACGGCATGGCTCCGCCGACACCTGATGGTCTGGAAGGTGTTTGCCCCGCGGTTCATGCTCGCCGGGTTGGCGCTGCTGGCGACCGACCTGGTTGTGGTCGTCTTTGCGATGGGATGGGCGGCAAGAGGGACACTCAGCAAGGTGAGGACCGCCCTCGGAACGCGGTTCGCAGAGTAGGAAAATTCGTGGTCGGGTTGGGGGACCGGACACGCTCGTAGAAGTGACACGCATTTGCATTTATCACATTACTATCCCGCACCTTTTGATCAAGAGACTGGGCAGGAAGCGTCACTTGCAGAAGACCTCGCTGGAACGACAATCCAAAGGAGTCGCTGACATCCGGCTACGACTGCAGGACTATCCTCTGCCGCTGGCTGACATTCGATCTGCTCTCGGCGGAGCGATGGTCACTGTATCGCTGCCGCCCAGGAGATGCCCCGGATCGGGAATGTGAGCCTGCGCCTGCGCCTGCGAGTCCGAGTCGGCGGCGGCGGCGGTCGGAGCAGCTTCGTCGGTGTCGTCGATCCAGCCAGCGGGTACGATACAAGGAATCGCGGTCGCGACCTGACGTCATACCAGTCAGTCTGTCAGTTTTCGCTTCGATCGCCCGACGCGGGCTATTGTGCGTGCGCACCCAGGCGGCGCGGTTGAGCCATGCGGGGGCTCTGCGGCCAGTCAGGCGCCAGACGACCTCGTGCGTAAAAGTGTTGCAATTCCTGCGCTCCGTCGTCGAATGGTCAACAAAGTTGTGTCGTTTCGAGTTGTCGAGGACCGCACGGGACCGAGGAGCTCACCGTTCGAGAAGGCGATACTTTGTCCCGTTCCATTCGGGATCTCGTTTCATCGCTTCGATGATTCGGAAAGCTCGACGCTCGGCTCGAGTCATGTACTGTGTCCCGTCGCGGGCACCCCCGTCGTCGTCATCCGACCCTTCCGGGTTGTTGTCGAAACTTGGGCTGCCTTTGCGCGTCGCAAGTGGGTCGAACGAGCGCGCGTCACTTGCGATCGAGTATGTGCGGAAGCGATTGGATTCCGTCGTCTTCGTAGTCAAAGACCAGCTCTCGGCGGAAGGGGGCGCCTCGGCAGCACTGCGCGGTCTCGCCGTCCTTGAAGAAGCTTGGCCGTCTGCGCCGCCATCAAACGCGCGTTGCCAGTCTTTGCCGAACGCTTCGCCGGCGTCGATCGTCATGTAGTAGCGCAGACCGGGCATGCGCTGGACTGCAGTCCCCGCCGGAATGGAAAAGATGCCCGTCGTCCCCAGCGAGTCGTGTCCGCCAAAGGCGTACTCGGCCGGCGTCGGGTCGTGGTCGATCGGACCGAGCGGGAGCGCGAGCTGCACGCTCGAGTGATACACTCCGGTACCGAACAGGTTCAACAGGGAGCCGAGCTTGGAGGGAGGAAGCTGTTTCACGCCTGTCCGTCAGTGACGAGAATCCCGTCCGGTTCTGGTTGGGACAGCTCCGGAGGATCGGGCAAGGAGCTCACGAGGTCGTAGACGACGATCTGAACCCTGAGAGGCTGCTCTCCGTTACTCGGCGCCATGATGTCACTCCGGTGATTGTGTCCGATAAAGAGGCTTCTTGCTTCTCGATCTCTAACTTGCTCTCAAAGTACGCGCACCATTTCAGCTGTACAGCGCTCGAGGAGCGTCGTTCGGTCATATCATAGCTACGCCCACTCGCACCGCATGCAGAACTACTAGTGCGTCATCCTCCTCAGCTTCCCCACCAGCAGCAGCCAGCACTCCGGCAACTCTCGCGCTCTCTGCTTATCGCACACGTGCCCGATCTACAGTGCTGGCAGCCCGTTGAACCGGCTCTCGTACCTCCGATCCGTCCCGTCCTTCCTCGCGTCCGCCCTCGAGTCGCCAAAGGCAAAGTTTATCGCCCTCGACTCGCTCCAGCCCCTCTGCAAGGACGACAAGGACGGCGTACGCAAGCTCCACTACTTGAAGTGGGAGGACGTTAAAGACCTCGTCGGTCCCGACCCCAAGCACGTCTTTCATGGCGTCGACGGCAAGAAGGAAGAAGACGTGCCCGACATGGCCATCCTCGGGAAACCCCAGCAGATGCAGTTTCGCAAGGCCAAGGTCGGCGAGCTCTCGGCGACAGAGAAGCGCGATTACTTTTTGAACCAGGTGCGCTTCTCCGGGAGGGCGAGTTTATGTTTCGAGGCCGGACGAGGGGTTGGAACTGACATCTGCTTCCCCACGGGCCTGTTGCACCTGCCGCAGCCCGCACTTGTCTTTCTCGGCGTCGACGAGCGATCTGCGCCGGAGTCGGCCAAGTCGCTCCCCGTCAGCAAGCCGGACGAGAACTCGACCCTCGAGACGCATTCGCCACACGGCGACCCGTACTGGGCGATCGACGTCAGCACCTTCAAGCACCTCAAGAAGCGCATCATGCTCGAGCACGGAGGCGCGAAGGTGAGCTCTCTCGCGTCCTCCACATGAACCCGAATCTGCCGTGTTGACCGGACCGCGCCCCGCCAGTTCATGGAACTGCGATCGGGCGCACAGACGATGCCGAACGAGGAGGCTTCGATCGCCGCCGAGGCGAGATCTCTCATCGACTGGAACACACGGAATCGGGTGAGCTAGAACTCTTGGCAAATATTACCTCGAGAGTCTGCACAACCAAACTGAACCCGCCCCCGTCGCCAGTTCTGCCCGGCGTGCGCCCGCCCGATCCGCAGCGTCTGGGCAGGGTGGAAGCGATCCTGTATCCCGGGCGAGCCGGCGAGCGACGGCGCCGAAACGGAACCGGCGTGCATCTCGCGCAAGGGCGTCCACAACTTTGCCTACCCGCGGACCGACCCCGTCGTGATCATGGCGGTCCTCTCGCCCGACCGCGAACGGATCCTCCTCGGCCGCCAACGGACCTGGCCCGCGAAGTTCTACTCGTGCCTCGCCGGGTTCATCGAGTCGGGCGAGTCGCTCGAGGAAGCGGTCCGGCGCGAAGTGTACGAGGAAGCGGGGGTCGTGATCGGCGAAGTCGGCTACCACTCGTCGCAACCGTGGCCGTTCCCTTCGAGTCTGATGTTTGGCTGCTGGGGCGTCGCCGAATCGGCGACGGCCGATGGCGACGTCCGCGTCGACCTCGACAACGAACTCGAGGATGCGCGGTTCTTTACGCGCGAACAGGTGCTCGAGGTGATCAACTCGACGAAACCGATGCAGCTCAGTCGCGAGCAGGTGGCCCGGCTGGACGGCAAGGAGGGTGCTGGTAGTGAAGGGGTCGAGGAGGCCAAGGAGAAGGCCAAGAGCGAAGGGTCGTTCTTGATGCCGCCTGCGTGAGTGGATCCCAGATCCGAATCGCGCTACGCTTGGTCAACCGGCACTGACGCGAGGCCGCCTCTCCAGGACCGCCATCGCCAACACGCTCGTCACCGCTTGGGCCACCGGCAAGCTGTTCAATCAGCACCCGTCCGACGGCAGCAGCAGCAGTCCCGCCGCCCCCGCCACACACAAGATGTGAAGAGGTGAGGGCTCGGCCCACTCTCGGGCTGTAGATACGACCCAGTCGGCGTCTGGGAAATGCAATCGTAACGGGCTCATGAGGTGGACTCACGCATTTCGCTACTTTCGTCGGTTCATTTCGCTTCTCCTCTTAGCGAATGGCTCTGGCGCGCGGGCAGATACTCCTTGCGCTTCGGCGTGTTTTGGCTTTCTGACTCGTCGCGAACTTACGCTGACGAGGACAGAATCGTTGCGCCCTCTTGTCGGAGAAACCAATCGCGAACTCGTTGACTTAATCCTTGAAAGAGTGCTCGCGCATGAGCCCGAGCCCCGAAGGCAGCGGCAATCTTCTGTACAGTAGGTACTCAGGCTCGGAGAGTACTAAGAAGTCTGCGGCGGATCAATCTGTTCGTTTTCGAACATGACTGGAAACACACGATCGGTAGAGTCTGCGAAGGCATCCTCGTCGACCCGCAGCACAAGGCTGTCCGCCGCGACGCTCGCATCAACTGGATCTGCAACCCGGTGCACAAGCGCCGCGGATCGCGCGGTCTCACCTCGGCCGGAAAGCAGAACCGTGGGCTCAACAAGGGACACACTCGCGGAAAATCGTTCCACTCGTGGAAGCGCCAGAACACCCTCTCCCTCCCGCGTTACCGTTAATCGTAGCGCCTCTGTTTTGGCGAATTGCATTGTCCTTGCTCTCCTCTTTCTCTTCGCGTGCTTTCCTCTGCCTCACTCTGCCTCGTCTGGGTTTGTGTGCGCCCTCGGGGGGTGCTCACGCGACTGCCCCCGCAAGGGCCCGCGTCAAATCCTGCACGCTAGGGCATACCAGCAAGTGGCACTTCCGTCCGTCATCACAACCGAATCGAATCAAGGTGGCAAAGACAAAGACTCCTCCTTCACGAGTTGCGACACCGACTCCTGGCCCGTCATCCCTGAGCAATAACACTCGGACCAGCACAATGGCATTGTCAGGCAACAATACAGCCGCTTCAAATTACCCGAAGCGCGTTCTGAGGCTCAAGCGAGTCAGTGAAACATCGAACTACGCGACATGGGCTACAGGATGAAAAAGGGCCTGGACATCGCCGGAGTACTCGAACTCGTCCTCGGAAAGGAGGAGAAATGCAGAGGGCACCGTCTCAAGCGAGAGCGAAATGGGGCGTCTCTGCGGTAGAGGTATAGCACTAAATCAAGATCCTACAATAACACTGAACTGAGCGTGGTATTGCGCGTAGTGATCACAGTGATGAAGAGAAAAGGATGGGGAGCCCGAGGGCGAGCTACATCAAAGGCGCCCGAGATCATCTTCAAACCTCCACTTGCTGCCTTCTCCATGTAACGCGACGTCCTTCTTCATCTTGAACCGATGGGTACAAGAGTAGTCTAGGTGCAAGAGCAAATCAGTGAAGGTTCGGAAGGCAAAGAAGTGAGAAAAGGAAAGGACTTAGATCTGGGATGGCCTTGACAAGCGAGTTGGTGAGGGACCTCCGAATCCGAGCCTAGCAAGAAACCTCCGGAGAGCAACAAGGAGGTCTATGCAAGCTGGAAGCAGCGGAACGCGCGCACTTTGGCGTGAATCTGCGAGTGTATTGGGGACGACGAAGACATCAACCTTCGAGGACCTCGACGCCGCATCCGCCTGGCAGGCGCTTGAGCTGCCGCACAACAAGGCAAAAGTACACAAGCACCTTGCCATCCTCCTCTCGCTTGTCAGCCTCAAGGCAAAGCAGGGCGAGGTTCTGCAGTACGTCGTCGACCACAAGGAAGTCCCTGCTCACGCGCGCATGTCCGGCTTCCCTCAGCTTTCGGGCGCCGAAACCAAGAACTCGGTCAAGGAGTCGCTTGACGCGATGTACTCTTTCTTCATCCTCCGCGGCGGTCCGGATCGAGAGAGAAACAGCCAATGCAGGGGAAACAACGATTGGACCGACCCCCCTCGAGGCGCTGCGGGCCACGAGTCATCACCCAGACTGACAAGCGTCCAAAGCAGACTACCGAGAAGACCGAGTAGCCGCTTAACGGTAACTGTGAAATGCGCAGGGTCAGCATCGAAAACGGCGGGAAGAGGACGCGAATTCTAAGAGGCACGGACCGACGAAGACTGAGAGTGTTGTTTTTCTTCCATCCCGCGTAGTTCTTGCCCTTAGCGTGTCCACGGTTGAGACCGCGGTTCTGCTTTCCGGCCGAGGTAAGACCGCGCGATTCGCGGCGCTTATGAACCGGGTTGCAGATCCACGAGATGCGGGCATCGCGGCGGATCGCCTTGTGCTGCGGGTCGACGAGGATCACCTCGTAGTACTTGTAGACGCCGTCCTGGTTGATCTGCAGGCGCGGGCCAAACAGGAAGAGCGAGAGAGAAAGAGCGGGAGAGGGAGGGGCGGGCGTGAGAAGGCGGCGGGAAGGGAGCGTCGCGAAAGAGGCGGTGGCGGACGGTGGCGGAGGCCGGGGAGATATGCATAGCGAGAGAAAAAGTCAGTGTCTGCACATTAGAAGACCGAAAGGCGCAGAACCAATGACAAACCCAGTACGAGTTGAGGACGCGGAGGTTACCGCAGCGGCGGGCGACGCGCTCTTCGGCGGTCGAACGGAGCGAACGCTGGAACTTGAGCTGGTTGACACCCTGGTTGGTGGGCTTACCGTACGTAGCACCTTTTCGAGGCCAAAGCCAAGAAGACCAACAAGGGTGTCAACAGCGAGGGGAAGGGGAAACAGGCAAAAAGAGGATCAGCTCCCCCACGACTTTCTATCCACCGCAAAGCCTCTTGACCCGCTGCCGAGAACACACGAGAGCGCCTGGACAACGGGCAGAAAGGGGTCGGACTTACCCTTGGGGACGGGGCGCTTGCGGTTACCGCGGCGGACACGGACGCGGTAGACGACAAAGCCCTGCTTGGCCTGTTGGAGATGCAAGCGGCGCGGTTAGCATTCCGCGCAGCATCTCCCTCTCGTATCGGCTTTGTAGTGTCCCTCGAATCTCTGGGCGTGCTGGTCCACCCCATCGACGCCAATCTTTTGGCGGCCCGCCTCCTGCACGGTCGAGTTCACAAGCGTCCAGCCGATCCCCAATTTCGCGCGCCTAATCCACCCAACGTGAAAGAGTCTCTGTGCCAATCGACTGGCGGGCGAGGCGGGCGAGGGCGTTGCGTGTAGACGAAAAGAAAGTCGGAGGGAGCGACTCGCCTTGTAACCAAGACGGCGGGCCTTGTCGGGCCTCGAGGGGCGCGAGGCACGGTGAACAACGTTCAGCTGGCGGTATTCCCAGCAGCGAACGCGGAGCAAGAAGCGAAGGACATCGCTCTGCACACCATCACACACGAGTCAGCGAGCGTGCCCCCCTTTTGCAGCAGCGAGATCGGGGATGAGGGCGCACCTGCTTGCGCTTGTGCAGCTCGCTCAAGTACTTGTACGCGCCCATGTTCTAGAGAATCGGTTGTCAAGGGACTGGTGTCAGTCTTCTCGGTCACTGCGCGCGAGTCCAGGGGCCGAGAGAGAGACGAGGCGCCGAGGAGAGCTGACCCTGCTGTCGAGAGCGGGTCAGTCCCAGCTTGTCGCAGCGAGACAAGGGGGAGCGGGCGATTGCGAGGAAGGACACGTCCTCCAAGCTAAGTCTGATAGACGTGTCTGCATGCTCACCTTGCCCGGCTGTACGCTGTTGGCGGACGAGACGGAGGCGAAACGACGGTTCGCGCTGCGCTCGGCTCGACGACTCGAAGCGCGTGCACCCGGCCTCCGCGGCGAGCTCATCCAACCGGCTTCGATTCCCCTCAAAGTGCTGATACGGTCCCACACTCGATCGTGTTACCATGAAAAGAGCTCTTCTGCTCCAGCTGTAAAAATCCCAGGTGACTGTAGCGTGAGCGTAAGAAACCCAAGACAGGTGCGTCTGCTCCGTGAGGCCGCTCTCCCGCTGTCGACCATAGCTCTGGTGCGCCGCAGCTTGTGCAGTCTAGAGCGATACGTACGGCATGTCGTCCACTACGCCGCTCAACTTTGCTCCCTGTACGTCTCCGAGGTCCAACGCCGCCCTCTTTGCCTGCCCCACTACTCGGCGCTCACCCTAGACCCTGGCCCGCACGCCCGCACGCACAGATGCCGATCCTCCAGACGCGCCGTCCCAATCTCGTTGGGTCCCGCCGCCGCCGTCTCTCCCGCCGTCTGGCTCTTTGTCAGCCGCAGCAGCCGGACCGTCATCGTCTTACCACTCGGGAGCAGCCATCCCTTCCTACTCGAACGGCAGCACCGGATTCGGCTCGTCCTCGTATGGCCAGACGGGTTACGCACCCATAGGGAGCAGCGCACTATCAGGCGGAGGGGGAGGCGGCGGCGGGGTAGGGACCGGATTCGAGACGACCCTGTACCGCCACGATTGGGAGGTGGCGGCGTGTTACGCTCTCGGTCCATTCGGCGCGGCCTTCATGCTCATCTTTGAGGTTGAGAATGACTATGTCCGCTTTCATGCGTACCAGGTGCGTCCTCTCCGTCGTGTTCGCTCTCTCCTAGCCCGGTGACTGACCCGTCGAGTTCTCCCTTCCGCAGTCGGTCTTGCTCAACCTCGTCCTCGTCCTGCTGCACATCTTCTTCCACCTCATCTTCGGGACTTGGGCACAATACATCCTCGTCGTCGCCGACTTTGCGGTCCTTGTCCTGATGAGGTGCGTCTCCCCGGTGCCAGGGTTTGCCTTCCTCTTTTTGCAAACTGACGCGCGGCGGTTCTCTTTGCCGAACGCGTCAGCTTGCGAGCATACTACGACAGCGATCACTTGAGCCGGTACAAGATCTTTTTCATCGGCGAACTCGCAGACGGCTGGGTTCGAGCCGAATGAGTTTTGGGCCATGCCCGGTCTCATCGTATATTTTCACGCCCCGGCTGTCCCAATCTGTAGTAGTCTAGTCTGTTGTAGTAATAAGCAAACGTCTCTGCCCCCTCGCGCTCCTGCGCTGTAAAAGCACTTGATTCAGGAGTCGGCCCTCTCATCCGAAAGCCGATCTCGTCCCCGTTGACCTCTCCTGGTTCGGTCTCGTTCCAACCCTAGGCGAAGCGACACCCAGACACTCGCCGTCCCCGAGCTCTCGGACGCGCCAGTCTACGCTTCGGCTCGCTATACACTCGACCGTCTGCACGCGCCCCTGTTCGCGACGGTTCGCTCAACTCGACTCTTCTCGGTCAGCATTCTCAGCAAGACGCGTACAAGCAGCTTGGAGAAGGGAGCACACACGTGACTATCAGCTGGTCATTCACAGAGGAGGCAGCAAGGTGCGTGTAGAATCTCGCAAATGGGGAGGACTGTTTGTTTGAACCGGGTCAACGGAGCGAGCGGAAATGCCGGTCTCTCGAGGTGACGGACTGCGGCGAGACGACTACGCAGCTAGGAGCATGCGAGTCTAGGACCCACCCTGCTCGCGGTCTGGGCCAGCAGCTCATCTCTCCCAACCGCGTTGCACCACATTCCGATTCCCGAAAACCTGAACCTGGCACTGACATGCGCACGACCAGGTTCCTTAGCTCTCGCAGACATACAGTCGACGAGAATGGACGGCCTCAACCAACCGATCGTGATCGACCAAGGGTCCGGAACCCTCAAGGCCGGATTCGCAGGCGCAGATCACCCTTCGACGTATTTTCCTTCCTACGTCGGTGCGTCCCACACACCCGGCTCTGCTGCGACTTTTTTTGCCTGTGATGAACCATCGCGGGGAAAGGCGCTGAGTGCATCGGTACGCTTACGTACAGGTCGACCAAAACACACGCGCGTGATGGCGGGCGCCGTGGAAGGCGACACGTTTGTCGGGAGGAAAGCGCAGGAACTGCGAGGGCTCTTGCGGATCAAGTGAGTCCTGGCACTACTCGATCTTTTCCAGCTTGCCGAGACGTCGAAAACTCGGATTCCGAATGCGAGCACCCGCCCAGGACTGAAACCTGCCCCTCTCCGCAACAGTTACCCGATGGAGCACGGTATCGTAACAGATTGGGACGACATGGAGCGGATATGGTCCCACGTCTATACCGAAGAGCTCCGAACCTTGTCCGAGGAGGTATGCTCCCACGATCCGCGGCCTCGTTCCGCACAGGAGCGAAATACTCACCCATCCCCGCTGCTTTTCGCCCGCCCCTGCAGCACCCCGTCTTGCTCACAGAGGCGCCCCTGAACCCGAATTCGAATCGAGAGCAGGCGGCACAGATCTTTTTCGAGACGTTCAACGTCCCGGCGATGTACATGTCGATCCAGGCGGTCCTGGCATTGTGCGTCCATCCATCCTCTGGCCTGATCTATTCCTGCGCGTTCCGATGCCTGATACTGCGCAAGGCGAGCAGATACGCATCTGGACGAACGACAGGCATTGTGCTCGATTCGGGGGACGGGGTCACGCATGCGGTTCCGGTCTTTGAGGGGTTCTCGATCCAGCACGCGATCCGAAGAGTCGACGTCGCAGGGCGGTACGTCCTCCTCGGTCCCTATGCTCTATCTTAGAAGCAGCTGACCTGACTGAGTTGATGTGTGCAACTTGTAGGGACGTAACGGAGCACTTGCAGCTTTTGCTGCGAAAATCGGGTTACCACTTGCACACTTCGGCGGAGAAGGAGGTCGTGCGGATGATCAGTGAGGCGCAAAATATACACCCTCGTCATGACGACAATTGACGTTTCAATCCGCCCGCACAGAGGAGAAGGCTTGCTACGTCGCTTTGTCGCCGGCGAAGGAGGAGAAGGAGGCGCAGGCGGGTGGACGGAGTGAAGATTTTCGGTTACCGGACGGGAATGTCATCAGGGTACGTTCTACTTCGCCGGCTCATGCTCGTTTGCGCACACAAGCGAAAACTGACCGCTCCCGCTGCTCGCCTGGAAAACAGCTCGGCGCGGAACGACATCGCGCGCCCGAGGTGCTGTTCAACCCTGAGATTGTCGGCCTCGAGGACGCGGGCGTCCACCAGGTCGTCGTCGACTCGATCAACCGCGCCGATCTCGACTTGCGAAAGAGTCTCTTTGGCAACATCGTCCTCAGCGGAGGTGGCACGCTGGTCAAAGGCAAGCGGGGCTTCCTCGCTCTTGCTGATGCATCGAGCTGACAAAGTGCGCACACAATGACAGGCTTTGGTGACCGGCTACTGCACGAGACGAAGAAGCTCGCGTTGCGGGATACCAAGATCCGGATCTCGGCGCCGCCGGAACGCAAGTATTCGACCTGGATCGGCGGGAGTATCCTCGCCGGCCTCAGTACTTTCAAGAGGATGTGGGTCTCGGCCGAGGAGTACCAAGAAGGTGAGTCCCGCTTTACTAGTTGCGAGCAGTAGCCGCTGGGGGAGGGAAGGGCTGACGGCGCTTTTCTGACTTGGCAAACAGATCCGGACATTATCTTCAAGAAGTTTTGAGCAGCCGTACTTGCATATCGTTACACCATACGCCCTGCGTTACAGAATCCGACTGTCCTCCGAGAGCTCGATGTGGAGTGCTTTGTTACCGTTCCAGCATCCGCGGGGACCGAGTGATAGGAGTGCCGGCTTGTCCGCGGACCCCCTCCGCCGTCGTCCCCAGCGTCCAAACGACCAGCTTCGTTCCCACAGCTTTCTCGCTCTCTTAACCCGTCTCCTCTTTGACAGTACGTTACAGACAAAGCCTTGCGTCGGCCATGGCGCCGTTCCCGCAACCGTCACAGTCGCCGTCTGGGCTCGACGTCCACAAGTTTGCGAGTCGGGGCACGTTCCGCCTCAAAGCTTATAGGCGCAAGTCGATCATCCCTCTAACCATCCATCGAGTGCTCTCGTATTGACTCGTATGGTATTGTGCAGAGCTCGACGTCGCGCCTTTCATTCAGATCGCGAAATGGCAATGTCAGACGACCGGTCTGACCGTCGTCTGGGCAGACACGCCCGGGGCGATTTGTCAAATGAACGCGATCGTCCGGACAGAGATCTTTGACTCTTCCGGTGTACCGCACACGCTCGAACACCTGTCGTTCGAGGGTAGTCAGAAGTACCCGCAGCCCGGACTGCTCGATGCGGTCGCGAATCGCCTCTTGGCTTCCGGCACGAACGCGGCGACCGACATCGACAACACGACCTACACCTGCGAGTCGGCGTCAGCGGAAGGACTGCTCAAGATCATGACCATCTTCCTCGACCACCTCTTCTTCCCGATCTTTGACGACGACTCGTTCATGACAGAGGTCTATCACGTCAACGGCGAAGGGGAGGAAGGCGGCACTGTCTTCTCTGAGATGCAAGGGAGGGAGGGCAGTCAGGGAGATGTGATGGGCCTGACGTGAGCTCGTCCTTCCGTTTGCGACCGGCACTCAAGTCGACTGACAACATTCGGCTTGCAGTCTCCGCCGCATCCTCTACAACAAGCGGAACGCCTACCGCTCCGAGACCGGAGGTCAACTCAGCGCCTTGCGCCGTCTGACCTTGCAGCAAAGTATGTCCATTTTCTGTCATGACCCGTTCGAGTGCCGAGACTGACGGCCCGCCTCGGCCGGCAGTCGAAAAGTATCACGAAGCGATGTACGTCCCGCAGAATATGACGCTCGTCGTGACCGGCGACGCCATCCACCCTCAAGACCTGCTCGACACGCTTGCGACCGAGCTGCTGCCCGGTTTGCGCAAAGCCGGTCACGATCTGGGTCCAAAGCCTGTCGGTTTCGTCCGTCCCTTCGTCGAGTCGGCCACCGCGAGCAACCCGCCTATGCTCTCGCACGACATCACCGAGACTGTCACTTACGCAGCGTAAGCTTCTTCTTGAGGATGTGCCGCGGGCCAAAAACTGACCTCTGCAATTTCAGATCGGACGAGTCTGTTGGCGTCATCAAGATCGCCTGGATCGGGCCGTCCACGCACGACTGGAGAACCATCAGCGCCCTGTCCGCGCTCGGGTCATACCTCAGCTCGGGCTCCGCCTCTCCGCTTTGGCAGGAGTATGTCGAAAACAAGGACTCGAGTTGCTCAAGTAGGTTCTAAGGTCCAAAAGCCCGCGCGAGCGAATTTCAGCTGAAGCAGGATGCCCATCTTTGGCAGGTATCTCCTTCGGCACGGATGGCCGCGATCCGGTCATTCTCTCCTTCACCCTCGACTTTGTCGTTGCCAAACGGCTCTCGAACTTGGGGTCCGACTTATTGTCGACCCTGGACCGTCTCTGTCGCGGACGCTTCGATATGAAGCGCATGAAGGCCCGGCTCGAAGAATGGCGCTTGGACGTTCTGCACACTCTCGAATCTTCACCCGAGAGCTGTGTCATCAGCGCAGTCTCGGACGATGCCCTGTACGGCCGAGAAGACGACCCTACATTCTCCGAGCAGTGGAATGACATGCTTGCCATCGACAAGCTGCTGCGGTGGAAGGATAACGACTGGCGAAATCTCCTCGCCACCTGGTTCATCGATCGGCACTGCGTGACCTTGACCGGCATTCCTTCTGCCGAGCTCGCCGCAGACCAGGCCGAAGCGACAAAGGGTCGTGTTGCCGCGACTTGTCAGCACCTCGGTCGGGGTGGCCTCGCTGCGCTGGAGCAACGACTGGCAGCCGCAAAGGCGGTTACAACGGAGCCGGTCCCACCTGCACTCCTGTCCTCCTTCAAGCCGCCTGACGTGGCTCGCATCCTGCTTCCCCAAGCTGAGACCGCTCGCAACAGGGGAACCGGAGGCGGTCCGCTTTCGACGTTCAAGTCACTGCAGTCGACCATCAACAAGGATCCGGCCAACTTGCCGTACTTCCTGCAGTTCAACCACTACGCTTCCTCGTTCGTCTCGGTCTGCGCGTATCTGAGCGGAACAGTCACCGATCACTGGCCGCTCTTTGTCGACTCGTTCTTCTCTATGCCGGTGCAACGTCAGAACGGCAAGGTGCTCACTTATCCAGAAGCGTATCAACAGCTCGACGATCTCGCTCTTGGCTTTACCGCCAGCGGCTGCTCCGAAGGTGAGTGGTTCGCTTTTTGCCTTTTGGCATCTCCTGCTAACGTTGAACGATTGTAGGGCTGCTCCTGACAATTCAGGTGCCGAAGGAAAGGTACGAAGAGGCCGTCGAGTGGCTGGCCGACACGATCTACGGCACTGTCTTCGATCCTGAACGGTGCGCTGCATCCCAGCCTCCCTCCCAAGCAAGTTGTGCTCATACAAGCTGTTACATAGGCTTCAAACCATAATCGAGAAGAGTCTGCGCGAACTCCCGACGTGCCTCGAAGACCCGATGGGCATGGCAGGCGCGGCGACAACTCAGCTGAGCGTGCTTCCGCAGTCGTAAGTCATGCGAGACTAGCCACAGCCGGGTCTGAGCCGGCACTGCGTTGATACCCACCGCTGACAGCTTCCTTGTTTGCAGCACCGCTTACTTGAGCGCCGCGCCGGTGCAAGCTCAGCTTTACGCGGGATACCAACGCCAACTGAAGACGAATCCGAAAGGCCTCATTAAAGACCTCCAGGAGCAGCGTCGCCTCGGTGCGAAACTATTCTCTGGAACAAATCCGTCCAGCGCTGACTTTCACCCCTACAGTGACCGGTCAGAGCTCAGTGCGATTTAGCGTCCGTGGGGACGTGAACAGCTTGCTCCATCCCGTCGGAGCGTGGGTTGAGCACTTCCCCGCGCGCGGCCCGCTCGAGGTGTGTGCTCAGATTCGAGGACGCGCTTCGATGAATCCCCGCTGAGAATGCTCGGCTTGCAGACGAAAGACCTTGCGAAACTTGTTCGCGTGGCCGACAAGATGACCCCGTGCGGCAGGAAACCGGCTGGTCTGGGCATCCTCTACACAATTCTGTCGACGCAGTCCACCTTCATGTGCGCACAAGCTCGCGGAGTCGAGTACGATCACGCCGACTGCGCAGCCCTCCAGGTGGCAGCGGCGTGCCTTTCGGCAACCAACTCTTTCTTGTGGAACGGTAAGGGAGATCTCGGCTCTCCTGACGCGGTTCGGACCGTACACTGAACGTCGCCGCTTACGCAAATCGCAGCTTGCCGTGGCCCTGGGCTCTGCTACGGTGCGAGCATTGACATCGATGTCGACATGGTCCAAGTGGGACTGCTCGTAAGCTCAGCACCGCGTACCTAGCACTTGTCCAGGACCGCTACTGAAAGGCATCTCCGCTCCCATGTGCGTGCTACGTTACAGATCTGGAACAGTCCCGACGTCTTCGCGGCCTGGAACGCTGCGCGCAAGTGCATCGAGTCGCTCGCTACTTCCAAGGTCAGACGCACCCCTGAGCCAGGCAATGTCTACACGAGCGCGGCGAAAACTGATCGCCCCCCTTCCCTCGTAGATGACGATCAAAGAAACTGACCTTGTGGCGGCCAAGTCAAACTTGATCTTCGGCCATGCGGACGCCCTCAGCACAGCAGCTGCAGCCGTAAGTCTTCTTCCTGCACATCTTGTAGAGGAGGGAGGAGCACTCCAGGGTGCTGACAATGCGAGGTTAATAGGCGCATGCGGCGTTCATAAGCCAAGTGATCCGCGGGCGTCCGGCCAATTTCGAGCGCGTCGCGATGCAGAGATTGCAGGTGCGGGAACTTCTCTTTTCTCCGCCGATACATAGGTGGCTTACATGTCCGCTGCATCATCTGCAGAAAGTCACCCTTCCGGAGGTGCTTTCGGTCATCCGCAAATACATCGTACCCTTGTTCGCGGCCAACACCTCCATCGTCGGTGTTTCGACTTCGCCGGCGAAAGAGGCGGATGTCTATCGGAACTTTACAAAGCAAGGGTACCGTCTCGAAAGTCGCAAGAGCTCGTAGAATCGTGCCGATTTGCGCCGGCGCAAATCTCCAGACCCTCGTAGTTTTCTTCGTCGTTTCTTTCTGCCAATATCGCTTCCTGCTATCGCGGTCCGGAACAGTCCGAGAGCTCCATTGCCTCAGATCCGCTACCACCGTGGCTCTGTCAAGCATTACAGCGCGCCTATCACGAGCGCTTACGAACCGATCTCGCGGATACCTCACGCCGACGTCAACGACGTCCTTTGCCCGGGGCTCTATAAGATCAAAGCTGCACTCCAGCATCTTGACGACACAAACTTTGGCTCTGCGTCGCTTCTCGTCGTCCAGGATGACTGCTGCGATGGACATCGACATGCCTGAAAAAGTCGGCGACTTCCGACTCGTCGTCGAGGATCAGCTCGACTTCGCCAAGGATGTCAAGATTGCAAAGTGGCAATCCGAGAGTACTGGTCTCAAGGTCGTCTATGGCTCCAACGAGAGTGCGTGTCGCGATATCTCCACTTGTCGCCCTTTCGGGGTTGGCTGACCCAGTGCGCGCCTTTCCATCTCGCAGGTCCGCTCGTCCAGGGCTACTTCTCGGTCGTTACAGAGATCCAGGACGGTAAGACGATTCAAGCCCGTAGCGAAGATTCGAGCGTCGAGCTGACCGCTTCCTCGAATCGCAGACACCGGCCGGCCGCATACTCTCGAGCATCTCGTACGCCCGCATTCGCTCCTCGCGCCTAGATAGACAATCTAACGATCACTCTGTAGATCTTCCTTGGAAGCGAAAAGTACCCGTACAAGGGAATCCTCGACACGATCGCAAAGCAAGTTCGCCGATTCAGCCTCTTGTTCCTTGCTCGGGCAGACTCCCTCGGAGGCGATCTCCCGCAGGAGGTACTATGAACAATGAACAGGCGCTTACCTTTCTTGTTGCCGCTTTATTACAGCCGGAGTTTCGCGGCAGGCACGAACGCATGGACTGCGTGAGTTTGCTGTTTTCCGTTCCAATGAGCAGGGGCGAGAGCTGACATGACCGAGCTTCAGAACTACGGATACCACATATACAGTTGTGCGTCTTGAAGAATTCTGGTCTCCACGTGCAAAGAGCCTGATCGCCTGCTTCGCAGGCCACCGCCGGCGAGGAAGGATTCCTCAGCATCCTGCCCGTCTACCTCGACCACATCCTCTACCCCACTATCACGAGCGAGGGCTTCGTCACAGAGGTTCACAATATCAATGGCAAGGGAGAAGACAGCGGAGTCGTGCGTGCAGACCCTTTGCGTCAGTTTCCGAGCATGCCGATCCTGATGTCGCTTCTCACGCAGGTGTATGCCGAGATGAGCGGGCGCGAAAACGGCAGTAACGACCTCATGCAGCTCAGGTGCGCACTCCGCTTCTCTCTGACTGGCATGCGATGCTGACAGTACTCTCCTTGCCCATGCAGGCTGCAGCGAGCACTTTACTCGCCGAAGAACGGACTGCGGAGCGAGACGGGTGGCTTGATGGAAGCCTTGCGGGTCCTCAAAGTCGAGCAGAGTGAGTCCCTTTCCCTGTCAGCTATGCAATGTGACCTTCACTGACACTCGTATACCTGCATCAGTCCGAGAATATCATGCATCGATGTATGTTCCCCAGAACATCACGCTCATCGTCAACGGTCGTTCGCTCGACCCGACAAAGCTCCTCACGACGCTCACGGAGAAGGTCATTCCGTCCATCGCCGCGCACGGTCAGGCTCAGGGTCCCCGGCCCGAGGGATGGGTACGACCTTTCGTCGAGTCGAGTACCGCAACAAACCCGCCGCGACTTGACGAGGACCGGACCGAGGTCGTCGACTTTCCGGAACGGGACGAGAGCGTCGGCGAGCTCATGGTCGCGTGGATTGGCGTGCCGCACAACGACTTTCTGAACGACCTCGCGCTCGAGGTGCTCGGCGTCTACCTGACGGATTCTGCCGTCTCCCCTCTATCGAAGGAGTTTATCGAAATCGACGAGCCGGCTTGTACAGGTAAATCGACCGGAGCCCAAGATTGACGCGCGAGAAGTGACTAAACTCAATCTTGTCTTTCTGTAGACATCTCGTTCTACGCCTCATCCGAGAACCCCACGGTCATCTGCGCCTACCTCTCCTCCGTACCCGTGGAAGAGCTCGAGACGCTCTCCTCTCGTCTGCGCAAGACCCTTGGCCGCATCGCGCAGGAGGGCATCGACATGACGCGGATGCAGTCGGTCCTCGAGAGGCAGAAACTGCAGCTGCTCGAGTCGATGGAAACCGACGCTTCCGACGTGATTTGCAACGTCGTCGTGGCAGGTGCGCGAGTTCCATTTCTCGGCATCAACAGAACGTGCACTAATGAAAGTCGTTGTGTAGATGGAATCTGGGGCGCAGAGAACGGCTCCGATCTCAAGGGTTCTCTCAAGGTTACCTCGCTCTACAAAACCCTGGACGGCTGGACCGCCAAGGAGTGGGCAGACCTGCTGAACAAGTAAGCCGGACCCCGTACCCAGGATATGTATCGCTGCTTTTGCTAAATCCTCATCAACAGGTTCCTCGTGGACGCGCCGGCGTTGACCGTGATTGGCAAGCCCTCGGCTTCACTCGCAGACAAGATCAAGCAGGACGCCAAAACCTTGATCGAGAACAACAAGAAGCACTACGGCCCGGAAGGACTCGCCAAGCTACAGAAAGAGATCGAGGAAGCGCAGGCGAAGAACGATCTGCCCGTGCCCAACGAGATTATCCGCAAGTTCCCCGTTCCCGACGTCGACGGCATCCAGTGGATCAAGGTCGAGACGGCCCGGGCAAACGGCGTCGCGCATGACGACACGATTCAGAACCGCGTGCAAACCCACGTCGACGCCGACAAGGCCGAGCCGCCCATCTTTGTGCAGTATGACCGTGAGTCGGTGTTCCGTGTCTCCGATAAGTTCTCTTGCAGTGGACGGCCGACTTACTCTGCCGGTGAGACAGATATCAACTCGGTATTCATCCAGATCTCTCTCGTGCTCTTCCCCGAATCGATCGAGGGCTACGACGACGCCGAGCTCCGCGCCCTCCTTCCAGTCTACCTCGACTCGTTCTTCACTCTGCCGGTCAGCCGCGTCGACGGGCGGGAGCTCACCTACGAAGAAGTTGTGAAGGAGCTGGACGCCGAAACGCTCTCCTACTCTATTAACCTCAACGCACCGCTACAAGAGGGTGTCACGGTCAAGATCAAGGTCGCCAAGGACAAGTACGAGATCGCGATCGGCTGGCTGCACAGTCTCTTGTACCACTCGCGCTTCTCGCCGGACCGTCTCAGGATTGCGGCAACAAAGGCACTCCAAGGCCTTCCGTCCGAGAAGCGAGACGGATCGGAGGTCTCGTACAACGCTTACCGGAAGATGATCAGCGAGGAGTCTAGGTAAGTCTGCGAGATTGACCGTTTGCCCGCACCCGCACTGACGCCCCAATGTACAGTACCAATATTACCCTCAACCTGCTGAACCGCGCCGAATTCTTCCCCGCGTTCCTCGAGCGGTTGAAGCAGGATCCCGACGACGTCGTCAAGCAGTTCGAGGCTTTCCGACGGAGCTGTGCGTGTGATTACAGTTTCAGGCTGCCGTCTGCAAGTCCTCTGATGCTTTGCCTGCTACAGTGACGAACCCGCGCGCCATCCGCGCCCAGGTCAAGGGAGACATTTTGAGCCTGAAGAAACCTAACTCGGCATGGGTTGAACTCTACGAGGGTCTCGAGCCCTTCCCGGTCCGTTCGTGAGCGATTTTCGCCTCTTGTACTGTGCTGACGTAGGAACCTTGACTGCAGAAGGAGGAGCTGGTGCCGGTAACGCTGAGCAAGCAGATGATGGGACCTTTGGGACGTCAACCGGCCAAAAAGGTACGCAGAAAGTACAAAGCGGATGCCGCATATAGAGGTGCTGACTCTCCCTGTGCAGGCCATTGTGTACGGCATCTCCTCGATCGAGAGCTGCTTCGCGTACCATGTCGCCAAGGGGCCGGATTCTTGGACTCACCCGGATCAAGCCGCGTTGACCGTTGCACGCGCCGTGCTAAACGCCATGGAGTCTTACCTGTGGAAGTGTGAGTAGGTTCCCTCCTGATCCTCTCGGGGATCGCAGCTCACGGTAAAGCCCCCCGCAGTCCTCCGTGGTGCCGGTCTCGCCTACGGCGCCAGCATCCACCAAGACATCGAGAGCGGTCTCGTATACTTCCGTGTCTTCAAGTCGCCCGACTCGCACGCAGCGTTCCTCGCAGCTCGCGACTTGATCGACCAGCTCGTCTCCGGCAAGCTCGAGATGGACGACTTGACGATCGAGTCGGCCAAGAGTTCGCTCGCGTACAACACGGCAGCGAAGGAGGCGACGATCAACAGCGCCGCCAATGCTTCCTTCACGAACGTCCTCCTCGGCCTCCCGCCCAACTACGGTCGGAAACACCTTGCCGACACCAAGAACGTGACCGGCGAGGACATCCTCCGAGTCATCAAACAGTGGATCGCGCCAATCTTCCGACCCGAAACCTCCATCTCGAGCATCGCACTCGGGTTGGCCAAGATGGACGAGGTTGTGAAGAACTTTGAGGCGCTCGGCTACGAGGTCGAGCAGAGAACGTTCGACGACGAGGACGACGGTTCCGACTCGGGCAGCGAAAGTGGCAGCTACACCAGCGGCAGCGAGTCGGAGTAGAGCAGCACCCCCTAGACTATGACATGACTTTCCGACTTCCCCGAGTGCTGCCAGCCGATGCGGATCCTTCTCAGGTGGCAACCGACTGCAGCGAGCTTGAGAGCGGGTTGCGGAATCTTGATTGCGTTTGCGAAGATTAACGACGAGGGTGCTAGGCTTATAATCTACATAAAGGAAGGAGCTAGCTCCCGGGGCGCAGCTGCAACGGACTCCGCTGTTGGCGCTTCAGAGGACGGTGCGTTGCTCTTTCGGAAGCGACCTTCGACGTATTTCTCGCGGATGAAGGGCGCGATGGTGCTGCACGCATTTTTAGTGCGAATGTGAGCAAATTGTGGCGCTGCCAGAAGCACTGCCCGAGATGAACACTTACGCGTCCGTGAGGGCCGAATGAGCATCCTGCGGCAACGCCGCTTCGAAGATGGCGTTCGAGCGAACGTTACCCATCGCTTCTAGCGTGCTCACTTGCTCTTCCGTCCAATCTGCGCATGACCAGAGTCAGATTTCGATGAATACCGAGCCTGATACGGAGAGTAAACAGATGGCGGCGGGAACTCACCGTCGAGATCGATCGACTTGACTTTGCTGATGTGCGTTCCGAGACTGCGGTGCACGCCGCTGCAGCGGATGCACAAAGTGATGCCGAGGTTCCAGCTCGCCCACTTTGGGTTCGCGGCGCTGCAGTCGGCGCAGCGATCATTTCCGGAGTGAGCTGCAAACTCGGCAACTCGGCGAGCGTTACGAGCTTTGGATTCCGCGGTCGTCATCTTGTTGGTGGACGCCGAGGTGTCGCGTTCGGCCACGTCGTTGGCACCACCGTTCGGTTGCTGGGCCCAGGTCCGTACGGCGTCGTAGATGGCTCGGTCCTGGAGGGACAGTTCTGAGCCTCTGTCGTCTTCGAAAGATAGGCGGGTGACGACCTCTCCGTTACCGGCCGAGGTCGATCGCTGGTTCGGTCGCCTCACGGCCGCCGCCGCGGCCATGTTGGGACTTTCGGGAACGGTCAGGTCCGGTGACGATTTGGTGGCGCCCGGAACCGAGAACGGGGTGGAGAAGGGCAAGCCGAGGCCGTTCAAGCCCAGTCGCGACGAGGACAGACCGTTCGCGGATACTGCTGCTGCATCCGATCCCGACAGGGCAAGGACGCCTCGTCTTGACGTCGCAGCAGCGCGAAAGAACGAGTCACCGTCGCCGCCGCTCTCTTCCCCGATCGTGAGCCTCGGGATCGAGATCTGCTGAGACCACCGCTTCAAGTCCCGCTTCGACTGGTCTCGCGATCCTTTGCGCGCGTGTCCGGCCGAGGCGCGGCGGAATAGGAAATCGGGGAGGCGAGACTTGGGCGAGGTGGGACCGCCGGTAGCAGCCGCAGCAAGGTCACCACCACCAAATTTGGCGAGCGGACGGTCACCGCCTTGCAGTCGGGACGAGTCGAAATACCGGATCGAGGAGGTGCTGCTCCAGAGTTTGAGCGCATCAACCTCTGTGAGCAAGAATGGAGAAGGACGAGGGGGAGGAGAACGTACCCGTTCAGGAAGCTCTCGACGCGACTCTGGATCGCCTCGACCCACTCGCGGCACTCGACTTCGCTACTCGCCTGGTACACGCGCCTCCACTCGGGCGTCAACACCTCGAACGCGAACCTGCGGTCCCCGGCATGCTGACTCTGCCGACTCTGCCTCGCCGTCGCATACCTCAAGTTGATCGGGGTCCCGTGCACCTGCATGACGTCGGTCCACTTGTCGTACTCGGTCAACTGGTCCTCGAGCACGACCCAGAAGCGTTGGTACCGCGCGCCGCCATCGCCGCTCTGGGTATGCCGTTGTCCCGACTCGGTCGCGAAAAGGAAGCCCTCCTTGCGCCGGATTGGGCCGTCCGACTCGGCCGCTGGTGGTGGCGGTGCTGCAACTGGTAGGCGAGGTGACGGCAGCGGTGAGGTGGTGGGCCGTGCAGAGGACTGTGACGTCGAGATCGATGCTGCGGTGCTGCTGCCCTGGAAAGGGAAACCGCCGGGCAACAAGCCGGGCGACGAAGGCGGCGGTGGCGGCGCAGAGAAAGAAGAAGAAGACGGAGACGTTGGCAACGCGGCCGAGATGGATTGGTGCGCGGAGCGGAAGAAGCCCTTGAGTCTCTCTCGAGTTCCTCCGTCGTGCGTCAACAACCAGTCCTTTTCCTCCCTGGGTGTCGAGCCGGGTGGCGTCTGAGTTGGGCTGCCGAACCCGAAATGCGGCAGCGACGTCCGGCGACGCCTCCGCTTCTCGTCCTCGCGAGAAAGAGCCGGCGCAGCTCCTGCCGCCGGGGAGGGACCGGTCGTATCGCCACCGCCGCCGGTTGTCACTCGGCTCAAGGCGGAGTGGATCGAAGTAGCCGGCGCGGAAGAGTGTCCGTCGTCGCTCGAGAGCAATTCGGTCGCGAGGGTATTGTTGGAAGAAGAAGGTGGTGGTGGCGGAGCCGAGACTGCATCGACAATGTAGACTGGGATGTCCTGAATTGGTGGCGAGAGCTGGGGATCGGCGGCGGGGAGGGTACGGGATTCTGACTTGCCGACCGGAGGATGCAGATCGGCCGCTTCCGTCGTCGTCGTCGTCGTCGTCGTCGAGAGGACCAAGTTCGGCTCTTCTTCTTCTTCGAGTTGAGCAGTTGCCCAGCTCGTGAGCCATTCAGCGACGGCGCGCTCCTCTCCGTCGACGAGCCCTTCGAGGAACGCAAAGTATTCGATCCGCAGTCTCTGGAACGCCTCGGCGCGCTCTGCCTGTTTCGCGTCGAGGTGGGCGAGCTTTTTCGGGTCGGGGTCACTCCGCGCAAGGTACTGGTCATGAGTAGCGACAGAGGTCAGCAGCCGGGCTTTCGACTGCAGAGGGGGTAGGTTGCGACGGACCTTTGCCAGTTCGTCGTAGTAGCGTTTCGCGTCGGCCTCGAACGACTTCTTGCGTTCCTCGACGCCCTTGATGCGTTCGATCGCTCCCCTGGTGCGTTCGCTGATCTCGCGTGCGCGGTCGACCTCTCGCTGCAGCGCGCGACGAGATGCGCACCTCGCCGTGCGGAGTTGGCGGTCGTACAAGCCCTTGAGGGTGTCGCTCTGGCTGGTGAGGCTCCCGGCCGAGAGGTCCTGCAGGACCTGGTCGAGCATCGCCTGGGCCTGGGCGTCTGCTAGTAAAGCCTGGAGGCTGGCGTCGAGGGCGCGGACGAGCTGCTTCAAAGCGGACCGGAGGTTGCTCGCTCTCCGCTCGAGCGAGGCGAGGGTCGCGCGGTACAGCGGACCGTCCTGCATTGCCAGGCTGGCCATCGGGGGCCCTGTGTCGTGCTGCGGTGCTGCGATCACTCCCCCACCTCGGCAGACGCGGCGTTGCGTCGAATCGGCGGACAGACGGCGAGACGACCGCAGCGAGCGAGCGGGCTGCAGCGATCGGATCCTTTTGCGGGCGAGAGTACGCGCTCGTCCTTCTGTACCTGTCTACGCTGACTGCCAGCACTCGCTCAGATCTCGCTTGGCTGCGGTGCGGTGCGTTCGAGTGGTCGAGGGGAGGCGTACACTCGCTCGCTCCGGGCCAAAGCTCCCTCGATCAAGTGCACTCGGCCCGTCCCATCTCGCACTCTCGCAGGCTAGGAACAGCCACAAGCAACAAGTGAGCAGCACGACGACGCTCTCCGAGCAGACGCGCAAACTGTCCGCCGTTCTCTGCTCTGCACGGACAATGGCAGCTGACACCAACAAGCAACCGCTTCTTTTTTTCTCTCCTCTTGATCAAACTCGCCTCCGCTCTCCTCTGCACTCCTGAGGGCAGCAATGGGAGGTCCCGCTAGCGTACCGAATGCCAACGACGGCCATCTCCGTATCACCTATGACGAGATTCACGTCACCATCGGTCAGACCGCACAACGGATCAAGGAACAGTTCGAGTGCGTCTCGTCGAGCAGCGCGTCCGCCGCCGCAGAAAGATGGCTCACCTTGACTGAAACAGCCCGGATATCATGGTTGCGATCGGAGGTGGCGGGTGAGTTGTGTGGCCGGGTACGGAGAGCATCAAGTGCCGCCCAGGACTGACAGGACACGGTTGTAAAATCGCCCTCGAACGAACAGCTTCTTCCCCGCGCGCGTTCTCCGTACTTTCCTGAAGCGCGTCTCGACCGCCGACGGTAAGCGCCGCAACATCCCCATCCAGGCGATCGGTCTCTCGCTGTACGAGGAAGTCGGCGAGGTCGACGGAGAAGGTGCGAATGGAGGACTCGCGATGGAGGAGAAGCTCGGCAAGGAGGTGATCCGGACACAGTGGCT
Organism: Rhodotorula sp. CC01; assembly: GCA_021654155.1. Classification (NCBI taxonomy): domain Eukaryota; kingdom Fungi; phylum Basidiomycota; class Microbotryomycetes; order Sporidiobolales; family Sporidiobolaceae; genus Rhodotorula; species Rhodotorula sp. CC01. The sequence goes on from JAKEZK010000008.1 coordinate 204,269, forward strand.
CGACTTTTCGACCCTCGGAAGCCGACCCCTGATCGGCCGGAGGATTCTCATCGTGGTGCGTGTCCCCGTCTGCGCAAAAGCACAGCCCTGCCGAAGAGGATCCTAACCGCGTCTTGATTCGCGCACAGGACGAGGTCGACGACTCGCGGACGACTCTCGGTTACGCCGTCGCCGAGCTGAAGAAGGACATCCAGGCGCAGTTTGACAAGCTTTCGGACGAGAAGAAGGCCGAACTGCCCGAAACCAAACTCGGAATCTTTGTCGGTGCGTTCCCACTGCGCACGCGCTTCTATCAGCCTCCGCACCGGCGTCAGTTCTTGTGCAAGTCGCTGATCACTGTAGGTCCGACCTGGCGAACGCAGTGCACAACAAGCTGAAGGAGAAGCGCGCCGAGATCCCGCAAGACGTCAGCTACTTTAGCGGCGCCGACATCCCCGATGTCTGGGTCGATTGTGAGTCTGCCCTCTGCTTCGCGCAAACTTGCACAGTAGTTCTTGACCGCCTTCTCTGCTTCTTTGTACGCAGACCCGTGGGAGCAGGAAGAGTATGTCCTGGCCCTTTTGGTTCTTGACGCGAGGGAACGACGAGCTGATCCCCTCGAATCCGCCACAGCATCCTCCTCCACAACGAGGTCGCCGCCAAGCAACGCGCCATGGGTCAGACTCTGGAAGCCGTCTCTTCGCGAAACGGCACGCCTCGATCCGGCTCGCCCTCTGCAGCAGCATAATGAGGACCGCCCCTTGTGCCCTCTCTTTTGCATATCCATCTTTCGCTCGCAGTCATCAGGCCTATGCCATCCTTTTTGCACGACTCGATCACCTCGAGATCATCTTACACTAGCCGGTCCTAGGAGATCTTGATCTCGAGAGGGAGCGAGTCCTGGCATGTGTCAGCTCGGAAGTGTCGGGATCAATAGACTATGTTTACCCGGACCTCGCCCAGCGGAAGCTCGTCAATATCACGCCGAGAGACTGAGTTGTATCTCGCGAAGCTATAGCCCCCGTGCGACAAACTTGAAATGCCGCTGGCTCGGTGCGCTTCCGGCATCGGAGAGAACTCTTCGGTTGCGCTCACTCGCCCGGCTCGTCCCGTCGAGCGTTTCGTGCCGACAGTCCGCGTCCGAGGTTAGTCTTCGAGCGTGCACTACTTGGCTCAGATCGTCCTACAGCGCAACTCGTCTCGAGGAGAGACGGTCGGCCGCCGCCCTGCTCGCCTCCGGATCTCGGTCAATCCGACATGGCACGCCGCTCTGCGCGGCAGAAGGGAAACGGAGCTCTACCAGCTGCAGTGGAGCTTTGCACGATTGACCGAATGCAGGATGTCTTGGGCGAGTCATGCATCGCCTGCGGGTGGCTTGGCTCGAGGGGGACCAAAACGCTCGACAAATTTCGCCGCCAGCCGGGGAGCGCGTCGAATCGCCTGCGTGGGAGGGGCAAGAACTATCGGAACATGCACAGACAAGTGGGGTAAACGGCGCGCTGACTCCTGAGTTCCCTCTGTCCTGGCATGCGCAGCGTAGCGACGTCCAACCTCGCCGATTCCGGTCTCTTGTCTGTCTCCCCGATCGCATACAGGGTTCACCGATACCCTTTGCTCTCCGGATCGCAAGACCAAACTCTCTTGACAGAGTCGATTCGTTTGTACCACTCTCGGACGGTCGGCGTAAACTGCTTCTCGTTGTTGCCCTTCCTCCCTCCGACCCCTCCCCCGTCTTTTCTTTCCTTGTGTAAAGGATGGCCGAAATCATCGAGGAGGTGGACTATGAAGGTCTCAGTACCGACTCGCTCGCGATCAACATGTTGGCGGGATCTCTGGCGGGCATCTCGGAGCATGCCGTCATGTTCCCGGTCGACATGATCAAGGTGGGAATTGTTTCTCACCCGTCGCAAGATCCGACTTGCTGACATCCGCCCCAAAATGATCTGCACAGACTCGAATGCAGGTTCTCACGGCATCGCCGGCGGCAGCGTACGCCTCGATGAGCGACGCGTTCACGCGGATCTCGACGACGGAAGGGACGAAGCGGTTATGGCGCGGCGTCGCGTCCGTGATCCTCGGCGCGGGACCGGCGCATGCCGTCTACTTTGGAACGTACGAGCTCGCAAAGGAACTCGCGGGAGGGAACGAGGGTGGATACTCGTTTGTGGCAACGGCGGGAGCAGGGGCGCTCGCGACGGTGACTTCGGACGCACTCATGAACCCCTTTGACGGTGAGTTGAGAGTTTCCATAAACTCAGGACTGAAAAGGGTTGCCAACAACTGACACAACACGCCCCACTCTGCCACCAGTCGTGAAGCAGCGGATGCAAGCACACGGTTCCGAATTCCGGACAGTCGCAGAGACGTTCCGGACCGTCTACCGAACCGAGGGTCTCGGCGCCTTCTACGTCTCCTATCCCACTACCCTCACCATGACTGTCCCTTTCACTGCTGTCCAGTTCTCGACTTATGAGTACATCAAGTAAGCGCTCCCGAGCCCTTTCTCTCGGAGTCTGCGCACACGGCGGCTGACCACTCTTTGTTCAGGGACAAGATCAACCCGGCCAACACTTACTCGCCGGTTACCCACGTCACTGCTGGCGGGATCGCGGGTGCCGTCGCCGCAGCCGTCACGACCCCGCTCGACGTCTGCAAGACGCTCCTGCAAACGCGCGGCCTCTCGTCCGAGGCACAGATCCGGAACGCGCGAGGACTCGCGGACGCGTTCCGGATCATCTACCAGCGACAAGGGCTGATGGGCTTCACGCGCGGTCTCACTCCGCGGGTGCTCACCAACGTGCCGAGTAACGCGCTGTGCTGTGAGTTTTCGGCTTTCATATCTCTCCGGCGATCCCAGCTGCCGAATGCGGTTCTTTTGAGACTGATCCAGCGATCGCTCGCAGGGCTCTCGTACGAGGGTTTCCGGTTCTTCCTCAAGGGTGGCCACAACAAGCCTCCGCCACCTTCTGCCGTCGCGAAGGGCTTGTGATCGGAAGTCGGCGTCGCTCTCGGTTCCTGACGACTCTCCCCTCCTCGCAAGGTCTCTCTCTTTTGTCTTTACACGCACGTCATCGCATCGCTCTCCTCCCTAACCCTCGACAACAAAAAATTCGGCATATCATGTTTCAAGAGGCGCACCCTCGTCCTCTCGTCGTCTGTGCGGAAACCCTTTTTCTTTCCCTTCTGTAAAGCATCCACTCCGGTAGACTCTCCTCCGTCTTGTTCGCCTTGTTGTCATGTGCACACTGCAGCGGAGATACCCGTCCCCATCTTTTCTGCGCCCGATTCGGTGTGGAAAGAGTTTTCACCTCGTCGCTCTCGCGTGCGCTCCACCTCGTGTCGATCGGTCTCGCCGAAACGCGTTCTCTCTCTCTCTCTCGTACTACGCTCTCCCGCAGCTCGTGTTTGTGCCAGCGACGGAAGATGGGCGTGCGTGGACTCGATGGTGCGCCCGACTCTCGCCTTGCAAGATGCTCTGTGTATCCAGATCGAGGACTCCTGTTCGCTGACGCCAGTTGACCTGCGGACCGCAACCGACAGCGTGGCTCACCGAGGTACGCTATGAGACGTGCTGGGTCACTTCCATAGAGAGGAGACTGACCAACACGCGTATCTATACAGCGCGGCCTGGTCAAGCAGTGCTCGCTGAGCGCCCTCTCTGGCACGCGCCTGGGCATTGATACGACGCATTACCTCCGCAAGCTGCTCAGGGTCCGCGAACCGCTCGACACGCACGATACGTTCACTCCGGCCATCGGAGGAGCACCGCTCACGCTCACGGCCGAGGTGCGTTTTCAGGCCCCACTCAAGCCGTCTGCTTTCTCCGTTCGCTCGAGAAGAGGGGACGGGAGGAGGAAAGCGGGGGAGGAAATAATCAGAGTCTAGCATGGCGACGCTGACACTCTCGACAATCGTGTGTGCAGATTGAGAACGACATGCAGCGCCTTCAGACGCTCGGAATCAAGCCGGTGCTCGTCTTTAACGGAATCAACCCGCTCGACCGAGAAAGGCCGGTGCCGACAAGCGAGAAGAGTTGGCGGCGCGGCCAGGCATGGGAGCACTACGAGAATGGTCGGGTACCAGAAGCGCAGGCCGAGTTTGCCGCCTCCGATTCGATCTCGCCGCAGGACGTCCTCCGGCTCGTCCACCGCCAATTCAAGCAGCGCTCGACCGAGTTTGTCGTCGCGCCTTACCTCGCCTGGGCCCAACTCGCTTACCTCGAACGCCACGAGCGGGCCTATGTACACTCGATCTATGGCGCGAACGAGCTGTTCATGTTTGACGGGCTCGACCGCATCATTCTCGACATCGACTTTCAGAACCAGACCATCTCGTTCGCTTCCAAAGCGGCCATTCTCGACTCGATGGGTCTCACGTCGGACCAGTTTCTCGACCTGTGCATCCTCGCCGGCTTTGACGGCTCGCCTACTTTCCCTGCGATCGACCCGCAGGGCTTCCACCTCCGCTCTGTCGTTGACGTGCTCAAGCAGCGCGGGACCGGAGCCGTTGCGGTCCTCGCCCATCAGAGTTTCGGTCCCGTGCGCGAAGCCAACTATGCCGAGACCTTCGCGCGGTCTCGAGCCATGATCAAGTTTTCGCTGGTCCTCGTCGCGCACGAAGGCCGCGTCCTCCCTCTCCCACTTGTGACTCCTCCTCCCGCCCCTCTTGGTCCAAACGGACACCTCCAGCCTCCTCAGATTCACACCACCGCCGACATCCCAGTCGACCTCGGCGAGATCTTTTCTCCTCGCCTTCCCGACGAGGTCTACTACCAAGTCTTCCGCGGGCTGATCAGCCCCGGCGTCATCGCCCCGCTCGCAACCGGCCACGTCTACGAGCAAGCCCCGCTATGTGGCTCCTCTCCCGAATACGAACGATTCATCAAGGGCCTCACCGAACCTCCGCAGTCGCCACGCTGCGTCGCCCTCGCCCTCGTCAGCAACGTGCTGCATCCCTTCTGGCACAAGAAACCCGTCACAGCTCTGTACTACTTTGCACCGGGGCAAGAGTTCCCGATCCCGCACTCGGCACCGCAAACGCAAGCTTTCATCGAAACCGTCTCGAAGTGGAACGTCAACGCCCGGCACATCGAGGAAGAGCTTCGGAGACAATCTGTGCGTGCACGCCGACAGCGCTTACTGCAGTTTTCGGGCTGACAGGTTTTTGTCCTTGCGCAGTCATCGACAATCGACCTCTGCCTGTGCCTGGGCGGAACAAGCACCGCAAGCCTCGCCCAACGGACCATGGTTCCGAAAAACGCTGGTCGGGTACGTTTCACTTCCTCTCAACTTGGCTTGCTCGGCTCACAGACCCTGACATCGTCGGTATCTGTGTGCAGCCTTTGGACAAGAAGGACGAAATCGTGGCAAACACGATCTGGCGATTCCTCGAACTGCGCTCGTGAGTTCTCAGATCCCTTTGCTCCCGGTCTGTGCTACCTCGTATACTCATTCTCGGGCCTACGTGTGCAGCTTCCTCACTTCCGCACACCAACACACCCCTTACGCGTCTGCTCTCTACCTCGCGATGCGCAATTCCAAAGTCAACGACAAGTTCCAGGAACCGCTCTTCCTCGCGATGGAACTCCTCCGCGCAAACGTCTTGCACAATGGCCGGATCGGGATGCGGCCATACTCTGGCGGACCGAGCTTTGTTGGCGGAACTGATGGAGACAAGCGGAGTATGCTGTTGGTCATGCGCGTGCTCAGCATCGTTCCTTTGGTGTTCACCGTACGTACTGTCGTGCACCCCGAGGCCCATGACTCCCCGCGCTGACCTTCTTGCTCCGCTTATGTAGCCCGGAGCATGGAATGGTCCGCTGTCGCGCGAGCTGCTCGCGTTCAACTCGTTCATCCGCGCGGCGTCTCGGTCGATGCGCAACCTGCTCGAGTCGATCGCTGTCAACAGCCTCCTGCGGTCCGACGCGCAGCGGTCGTATGGCGACTACCTCGGCGTGGCGTTCTCGTTGCCTTTCCAGGTCGACACCAACACGGGCATGGGCATCCTCTTCAAGGCCTACGGCGACGCCATGTGCTACATGGCCGGCGGCGTCGAGGTCGTCGCGCGGACGGCCAAGCCGGAGAACGTCGACGGGTCCGCATCGAAGGAGGAGCGAGCGCAGGTCACGCAGGCCAAGGACAGTGTGCTCGGCTTGCTGCAGGACGCGTTCCCGAACGTCAAGAACGTCCGCGCCGAGCTCGAGCGAGGATTCCGGTTCTGGGAGTTGGTCAGTGACTCTGCCTCCGTTTTCTCTTCTTCATGTCGAGTCGCAGCATGGATTGTGGATCGCCTTATGAGACCAGCTAAGCTGATCGCATTGGCTTTTGACTGGACTACAGATGATGCTCGCCGTCCGACACCTGCGCGACTCTAGTCCCGGACCAGCGATCGCCTCCGACCTCGCCGAGCAGTTTGAGGCAGCCGACACTTGGCTGCGCCCCTTTGCGCTGCAATGAGAAGAGGCGGCCGCCTTCTTCTCGCGATATTGATGAGCATTTGCGCACGTGACTCGGCGGCGAGCGAGTGGCGATTTTCGAGAGGATCGTGCTGGCGCGACCCAGATTGTGGCAAGACGTGTCGTTTCGTTCTCTCACGTGTTAGAGACTGATCGCGCGCCGCTCGCGAGCGAGATGGCCATGCAGGAAAGAGCCAACCTTTTTGACGCGTCAAAGTTTGGGCCGCGGGCAAAGCGCGGATTCCGCGCGCTGGAGCTGGAGAGAGCCCACCGGTCTGCCGGTCGAATACAGCGGACGCTCTGTAAGATTGTAGCGTACATCTTGCCTGTGCTCTGGCTTCTTTCCCTACGCGTACGCCGCCCGCCGCGTGCCCATAAATTGACGCGGAAGCGGTATTAATTGGCGCGCGGGTCGCGAGCCCGCTTGGAAGGGCGAGAGCCAGACCCAAGCACTCGCTCTACGCATACTCTCGGGCAGGAGAGGCCCTACACGAGACCCGAACACTGCAGTCCGACTCGTCGGTCTTCTCATTGATCGCCGACCGCCGCTGCTGCCGCCGACCCTTCTGTCTCTGGGCACCCGCGCTGCCATCTGTCTCGTGCCCTTCTCACACGACAGCGACCCGCCTCTCTGTGCGCGTCGATCCGGTCCAAGTCGAATCTACGACTTCCCAAGACCGCACTCGAGCGAACGGCGAGCACACGGGAGGGCGACGTCGCGTCACGAATCACCGATCGCACAAGGAAGTGACGGCCTCGGTCGCGTCCCTTTGCTTGCTCTGCGCTGCGCCGGTGCACAGTCGTACCGAGTTGAAGAGAACAGGCGAGTTGAACTAGCCATACGTGTCCTCCTCCTGTGCCGTCGAGCCGACTCTCGGCCCTGATCACCCGCCGCCCCTTCTTTCTCGACTCGACCCGGAACAACACGCGTTTTGTCGCATCTCGGCGCCATCGACTCGTCGTCCCACGCAGCTCTCTGCGCACCGGCCACGCCTTAACATCGGTCGCAATCGTCTCGTCGAGTAGAGACGGTCTACGAGACAGTCGTCTAGTCACCTTCGCGCCGGTACGTCATGAGAAGGCCTCGAAGAAGAACGGGCGAGAACACCTCGGGGCACGGGTCGCTGACATTCCGTGTGCAAACAGGCAGCTTGATTTGGTCAGCGCTCAACGAGCAGGTCGCTACAATACCAGATGATGCTTCGCGGCCGGATGACCAGTCCCGCGCCGCCGTCGTCGTCTTCCTTTTCCCACTCGACCCCGGCACTCGCGCACCGTCACGTTGGCTTCGACGCGTCTTCCAGCTCGTCGCCGACGGATGTCATCGCCACACCTTCAGACCGCCACGACGCGCCGAATCGGAGCAAGAACGGCAAACACCAGACGCGCCGAAGCGTCCGCATACGCACTTCGTCGAGCGGGCACTTTGACTCGTCTCCCCAAGTCTTGCGCGATGACGGCGTCGGCGCTCCTTTCCCTGCCGACTCCGAGAACGAGCTGTCGAACGCGCACCCCGCACAGTCACGATCAGTACGCGGAACGGCAGGCCAGGGCGCGGGGCGGTCCGTCCGGACACCCCGAGTTGCGGTCCCGTTTCGCGCCGCCGGGCCGACGCAGGAGACGCTCGACGCGCTCGCTCAGGCGCAAGCACACGGCATTACTCCGGACCAGTTTGAAGCTGCCAAGCAGCAGATCATGCGGTTCTTGCGGGACGAAGCCGCCAACGGTGGCAACCACGGCAGACAGCCTCCGCTCCCGGTCGACCTGCAGACTTTCGCTCCGCCTTCGCTCGCGCGCGTGCACGCTCACCCGTCCGTCAGTCCGGTGATCTCGTCAGCAGACGCCGACGCGATCGAGACACCCGTCGCCGCCGAGATGCCGTACCGGGCCGCTCTGTCTCGAACACCGACCGCTTCTTCACAGTTGCAAGCGGCGTTCGAACTCGACGCCTCGCGGAGCGCGAGTCGTCCGCGACCGCGGTCCAACTTTGACGACATTGTCGGCCGGTCCGTCAAGCGCCAGAAACGCGACTCGTTGAGTGCTGCCGCCGGCGCCTCTTCTTCCTCTGCCCCAGGGAAGGCCGCCGCCGGCTCGGCCGTCTTGCAGTGGGCACAGGAGGACAGCAGCAGCAGCTCGAGCGACGAGGACGGTTCGATGTTGGCGTCGATCCTGACCTCCCGCCGAGGCGGAGCGGCTCCCTCTGTCCTGTCGCCAGGGCTCGGAGCTCCCTCGCCTGCTACGGCGCCGACCAGCGACACGAACGCGAGTCCATCGATTCCGAGTCAACGCGGCATGATGGACCGCTTCATATCGACGCAACCTGCGCACGTCGCCGCCGCGCCGGAAGCGACCGTTCCGCAGGTCGATCTCCAGGTCTCGGAAGAGCCGGCTCCTCTCGCCCGTACGGCAGCAGCAGTGCCAGTCGCAGCGGCGGCAGAGTCGCTCGATCCCGAATCGGAACTCGCTCCGCCCGTCTCGCCCGTGCGCAAGCGGACGTCGTACCCGGCACATGTGCTGCAGAGTCCGGCGCCGAGCAAACCGCTCCAGAGCATTCTGTTCTCGCCGGACGTTGCACGGTTGCTTCGCAGCGAACTCGACGAGCTCGAAGCCAATGCGCTTGCAGGGCGTCAATCCACGAGCCCTTCCAAGGCTGGAGAACGCCGCATGGATGCGGTACGTTTTCAACCTTGCCTCGAGAGAACCTCTCGCGAACATATCTGACACTTTCTCCATCGACAGGTTATGGAACAGTCGAGTCCTTCGCAGCGCAAGGCTTCGCCCCTGTCTGGCCCTGGCGCCAGCAGGACGCGCGACATCTTCTCGCAGGACCATTCGGGCGGCAAACGAACCCGTTGGTCCGGCCTCGGGGACCAAGCTGATGCGGCACCGACTTCACCGACGCCTTCCTCGGCGTCGTACTCGTTGCGTGCGCCGTCCTTTTGCGACTCGTCACCGGCAGCGTCCGAGCGCGGTCCGCTATCGACTCGATTACTGCCGACGATGAGCTCGGCGGAAGTGCCGATGCATCCCGCCTCGGCGCCCGACTTTTTGTACGGCGGTCCGCCGTCATCGTCGCCGACTTCGTCTCATCACTCCGATTTTGTCCCGCATCGGCTTTCGAGGTCGAGCCCGGGTCCGCATGCGACGCTGGCTCGGAGCGACAGCATGTCGTCAGCAGGCGAGCCGGCTTCCGTCGGTCGCGGCAAACGAACTGCAGCTCGTCGCGACACTGCTCCCATCCTCTCCACGCTCGCGTACCAGGGCACGATGAACAAGCCTCCGTACTCGTACGCCGCCTTGATCGGCCAAGCTCTCTTCTCGACGCCGGACCTGCGCATGGCCCTTGCCGACATTTACACCTGGATCATGCAAAAGTACCCCTACTTCCGGAAGGAGGACAGCGGCTGGCAGAACTCGATCCGGCACAACCTGTCGCTCAACCAGTGCTTCATCAAGACTCAGCGCGGACCGCAGAATCCCGGCAAAGGTTGCCTCTGGGCGATCAAACCCGGAACCGAGGACCAGTTTGTCGACGGCGACTTTGTCCGCAAGAACGGCCAAGGCAACACGCGCCGCCGAGGTAAAGGCTCGCCGTCGTCTCAGCAGCAGCAGCGTGAGGAGCCGACGCCACCAGCAGCACAGGACCTCTTGCGAGACGCGGCCGCTGTCGCGCTCACCAAGGCGTCTCATGCTGCTGCGGCGCGATCGGCCTCGCCGCCTGCGCAGAGTGCCAAAAGCAACTCGCCGACTCCCTCTGTCTACTCGAACGCGACTTCTGCGCGTGCTATTCCGGCCGGCACGCACGCGCGCGAGTATGCTCGCGCAGCATACTCCCCCGCTCCGTCGACAGCGTCGGCCCGTTCCGTCACGCCCGCGGTCACCTCGCCCGCAATTGCGGTCCCGCAACTCGCGCCTCCCGTGGAACTCGCTTTCGCAGAGACGTCCCCGTCTGCGATCCCCCGACCGGCATCGGCCGCAGCCGTGTCGATTTACGGTGGACCGCTGGTTCATCCTCCGCAACCGCAACTCGCGCCGCCTGCCATGCTGTGCCGTTCGCAGTCGTCGATGGGTTTCTTGGAGCGCAGCGCCGTCTTGAGCGAGCCGTCGTCCTTGGTCGACATCGAGGTCGACAACGATGTCAAGCCGCGCCTCGAACCGCCCGCGCCGCTTAGTCGGACGTCGTCGATGCCAATGATCGCTTCCCGGTCGGCTCCGAGCGCCCTCGAACCTCCACCGGCTTCGCCACCTCGACAGCGACTGATTCCGCACGAGCCGCTCCTGTCGACGACCATGTCGCCTCCGACTTCGGTCTACCAGCGTCTCGCCGGGCCGTACCAGCCTCTCACGTACGGTTCGAATTCGCTGCACAGCCACCGCGCGCTCGCTCTCCTCTCCTCGCCCGAGGCGGCGACGGGCATTATGCCTGGGCGCGGAAGTCCGAGCCGGCCTCGCTTGCTCACGACGGGCGGCGCGATCGGGTCGCCTCCTTCTCCGGCCACGGCCGCTGCGACGTTTACGACGGGCGCGGGGCCCGCTCGTAAGCGCCAGCGTACCGATAGCCAGCGCGAGTACGCAATGCTCTCGCCGACTGCACTTGTTCACCTCTCGAGTCCGGTGCGTTTACAATTCGCTCACATCGTGTCGCCCATCAGCAGCGTCTCACCCGGTCTATCTCTTTTCCCTGCAGGTCTCGTCTATTCGTGGCGGTGCCCGCACGCCCATGTCGCCTGTCCAAGACAAACTGGCGACGTTTGCCGACCCGGAGAAGCGCACGCGGCGAGTGACGGGCACGCGACTGTTGCCGGCCGTGAACGCGCTCGCGTCGTCCGACTTTGACCCGTTCCGGTCGCCTCCGCCGAGTTCGGCCTCGTCCATGTCGGCGGCTGCGTTTGGCTCGGCCAAGTATCACCTCCGGAGTCCGAGCGCGCGCCTGCAAGCCGCGTTGAGTACCCCCGGCGGTACGAAAGGGCGCGTTCCTCTCGGCTTCAGCCCTTCCTTGGCGACTGGAGCCAGCTGGGAACGCTCGACCGCAACAGCGTCTTCGGCCGCTGCCGCTCACGGCTCTACCAGCGGGCACGACGACTCGGCTGCGGCTTGGAACGAATTGTACGGCGGTCCGGTCGACACCGAGTTGGAGCACTTTGGTCGCCGCGCCGGGATGCGCTCTGCCTGGCCGAGCCCTGGCGCCAACGCTGGACACCTCGCTTGGTGAACTCTTACTACACTCTTATCCTGTTCATACCCTCTCTTCCCCCCGACTCCACTTTCCGTACATACGCCTTCTTACGGGGGGAGCCTCTTGTTTACTCTTATCATCTTTTTCCGCATTTCTCTTATCCCCCTCTTTCGACTCGACTGTTGCCTGTATACCCTTTCCGACAGATCAGACTTGTCTCTTTATTCCCCTTGGTCTGACTCTTATATATCGTTTCCTCCTGCGCGTCTCTTGTTCCTTCGCGCCCGTTTTCCACTTTCTCTTACCCTTGTCCGTAGCATTGGCCTCGCGTCTCCTTCTCCTTTCTGATCTTGCCTTGTTCGTTTGCCACATCGAGCTCCTAGCGGGACACGTTTGATCGGGTTCGGAGAGACTTTGGAAGAGAAAAGGCTTCTCTTCTCGCGCAGAGCTGCCTTCCTTCAAGACTCGGAACGGCTTGCTCGACGAAGGATCACTTGCAGGTACGGGTGCTACCTTGTCGGCTCTTCTATCTTCATGTCTTTGAGTTTCCTCCGGAGCACACTCGGCATCGGGCAGCCGTCGGTCCTGGCGTCGTCTCCGTTCTTGACGTAGAATTGCGCGCAGCACTTGTAGAGGTTCGCGATCGCGTCTTCGCACTTGTCTTGCTGGTAGTTGTTGGAGAGCAGGCAGTTCCTGTTCGGAGTGCAAGCGTCAGCCCTGCGTTCACTCGTCGCGCAGCCGAGGAGGCAGTCCTGACAGCACGCACTGGATCTTGCACGCTTCGGGCTATAGAGCGCGGAGTCGCGTCGGAGCAGGGGGCGCAGACAGGCGAGCAGAGTGAGAGAAGGCCGACATGTCAGCTCGTGTCCAGGTGGCAGGCATGACTATGCGACGACGATGACGAAATGACGGGAGACGAGACGGACATGACACGGCGGATCGCTGTTGACCTGCAAAGGCGAATCGACACGTGAGCTCGCTGGCCTATTCGCGAAGTACGTCTGACGGCACCTACTGGCATGATCAGCGTTGTAAGGAAAGGAGCGCCTCTTGTCCAAGCCGAGTTGACCGAGTCCGACGCAGCCTCTTCCGCAGTCCACTCGCTTGCTTCAGACAGACAGGTCCGGAAGTAAGCGGATCAGATCATGGTCAAGGAGAACGGCGAGCCCGTCACCGTCAAGGCTACGCTCGCGACTCGCGCTCCGCCGCCGCCGCTCTCGGCTTCGACTCGTCGGTCGCTCTATCCGCCAAAGCAGTGGTCCTTCTTCGCCTTTGCTAGTCTCGTACTGCCCTTGATCTTTGCGCTAGGCTACATCTCGGTCCACCTTCACTATGAGCTGCCGGAGCCGCGCGTCGAGCAGTTCTCGCCCGCAGGCCAACCCACTTTCAGCGAAGTGTCGGCGATGCGCTACATCCGCGACTTGGCCGCCTACGCAGACGGCACGCCCAAGTACCGCATCGTCGGAACCAAGGAAATGGTCGAGACCGACAAATACATCCTCGACGAGATTGCCGCGATTCGGGAACAGGTCGTCAGGCAACACCCGGAAGGAGGCATGCAGATCGAGGTCTTTCACCAGGTGCGTCCTGCCTGCCCTCCTGCTCTTTGGTCAACTTTGCGCTGACTCGTCAACATTCGTCACCTCACAGGTTGGAGATGGAACGCATGTTCGTCCTTGTTTCGCTCTCCTCCTTGCCGCACCACCGCGAATCAAAGAACAGGCTCTGGCATAGGATGAGTTCCTTTCAGCTGACCTGGTCTTACAGCTTTTCGACTTTATGGACAAGAAAGTATGGAAGAAGGTCAGTCGGGCTGTTTCCTTCTCAACCTCCCCTACTCTCCCAGTCCTGACCCTCCCAAGTGGGCGAGCGAAACAGTATTTCGGCATCTCGAACGTGATCGTCCGCCTCTCGGACGGTACACAGAACTCCAAGGCGAACGCTGTGCTGGTCAATGCGCACTCGGACTCGACTCTCCCGAGTCCTGGCGCCGCCGACGACCTGGTCGGCGTCGCCGTCATGCTCGAAGCGCTGCGCGTGATGGGCATGGGCGAACGCAAGCTGACAAACGCTGTCATCTTCCGTGAGCATACTGAGCAGCGGGATCTGTTCGCATCCGTTCCTTTGTAGTACAGCCTCTGACGAGTTCGCCCTGCAGTCTCTAACGGCGCCGAGGAGAGTCTACAAGACGCATCGCATCGTAAGTGACCGCGATGTTAGATTCTTTCGTAACCATGCGATATTAACTTGGACCTCGTTTATCGCGCACTCCAGTCTTTATCACGCAACATCCTCTCCGCCACACGGTCCGCGCCGTCATCAACCTCGAGGCGTGCGGCACGGACGGCAAAGAGATTGTCTTCCAGGCGACTTCGCCCGAGATGATCCGCGCGCTCGCAAAGACGCCGAGTCCGTATGCGACCATCATCGCTAGCGAGATCTTCAAGACTGGTCTCATCGCTTCCGATACCGACTTCCGGCAGTTTGTCCAGTAGTGAGTCCTCTCTTCTCCTCCCCAGTTCGACCTCGACCCCCGATGACCTGCACGGTGCTGATGTACGTTTTCGACTCATCCGACAGCGGAAACTTGACGGGTTTGGACATGGCCCTCGTCCAGAACAGCTATCGATACCACACGATGCTCGACACGGCCGATGCAATTCAGCCCGGTTCGGTCCAGCACATGGGAGACAACACGATCGCGTTGCTCGAGTACCTCACGTCTCCCGAGACATCGATGGGCAACTCGCCCGAACCAACGCCGAACTTGCCGTCGGCGCCGACGTCGCACACCATCTTTTTCTCGGCGTTCGGCGGCAAGGTCTTTGTCGTCTACTCTCGCGCGACCGCCACGTTCGCGTACGGAATCCTCGCCGCCTTGACGGCTGTTGTCGTGTCGGACCGGGTCGACTGGTCCAAGGACGGCCGGGCGCACCTCCTCGCCATCGTGGGCGTTTTGGGCAGCATGGTCGCCTCGATCGCGAGCGCGAACGCCGTTGCTTTCTTGACGAGTGCAGTCTTTGACAAGTCGATGAGCTGGTGAGTTTTGTTTTTCCCCGCGAGGACAGATTGCGCTGGAGGTCGGCGGAAAGTCCTGACCGTCGCCCTGTCCTTGCAGGTTCCGCCAAGAAACGTTCCCTCTCATGCTCTTCGGCCCGCCTGCGCTTCTCGGTGCCGTCCTGTGGCAATATTTCTTCGTCGCGAACCGTGTCCGCTCTCCAATCGCCACGATTCCGCAGGACGCCGCCGAGTCGGCTCTGCTCGAGCACGCTTCGCTCGTCGGCCAGACCATCTACAACACGGCCGTCACCCTGTTTGCCCACTCTCTCGGCGTCGGTTCGGCGTACTTGTTTGCGACGTCGGCAGTCTCAAACTTGGTCGCGTTGATCGTGAACGACTACATCCTGCGGCGAAAATCTCGCGGCTTGCATCTCATGACTTATGTCATCGGCCAGGCGCGTTTTGCCGGTCCGCCCCTTGTCGTCAGTCGCGCAACTACTTACCCGTCTCCACGATAACAGTCTCTGCCGTTGCTCGTCGGAGTCGAAGGCATGATCGGCTTCCTCGACTTGTTCGTTCCGCTCACGGGACGAATGGGCGCCGACGCGCCCGTCGACTTTATCATTGCGATCCTCGTTGGCGCTCTTGGCCTGGTGGCGCTTCCGATGGTGAGTGACGCCCTTCACTGCAGAAATACAAATTGGCCGCGGCTGAAACCGTTCGCTGTCACAGTTCCTGCCCTTCTGCCACCGCTGGGGGGCCTCCTTCACCGCCCGCCTGCTCGTCTTCCTCGCCTTCACGTCCGTCTTCTCCGTCGGATGGTTCATGCGGCCGTCGTGGTCGCAGTACGACGCCCAGCACCCGAAGCGGCTCCTCGTCCTCCACATGGAGAACACGACCACTTCGCCGCCCGAGTTCCACTTGCACGTCGCGAGCGTCGACGGCATTCCCTTCTTTGACCTAGTCAATTCTGCGACAGCCGGTCTCACTGCGCCTGACTCGGTTCCGGAACCGACGTTGGCGGACGATCTCAGCGTGGACTGGGACGTCATGTATGTCGCTTTCATCCCTTTCGCTTTCCCTTGGACATGAGCACCACGCTGATCTCACATACGTCGCAACACAGCTATCCCGTCAGCCAGTTCCTCACCACGTACCGCATCCCTCTCCCGCCTCCCGCCGTTACCTACTCGTCCCCGTGGCTCGACACCTTCCAAGTCTCGGTGAAGCAGATCCGTCTGAACGCCGTCAAGCAGACCAAGAGCATCGACATCGTCCTGCAACATCCTGGCATCATGTGGCCGGTGATTGCGTTTGACGCCGACGTCGTCGCCTGGGGTAAGTCTCTCTGACGTTTCGACCTCGGTCATTGGCAACTTGACTGACTCACTGCCTTGTTCCCGCTTGCCCTAGACCTGCCGGAACCGCCTCAGCGAGGCGTGATCCGACACCACGTCAAGTCGGTCGCGTCCTACGGCGTGACCGAGTTCCCGGTCTCGGTGACGGTGCAGCTCACTCCGGAGCAATTCGCCGCTGCGATCCGGGAAGACCAGCGCGCCAAAGGTCAACGTGCCGACGAGTCGGCCGAGGACCGAGCCCTGTCCGCGCTGAGGATCGACTACTCGGGACTCGACGTGCACGGCATGTACCCGGCGAGCGTGCAGAGCGACGACGCCGAGGAAGCGCGCGCGCGGCAGATCGCTCGCGGCACCAAGCCCGGCATGATCTTCTTCGAGAAGATGTACAAGCGGTTACAGAAGGAGCCGGTCGACGCTATGCTGCTGAGTGCAGTGGCAGGCGTCGCATATGTTTAACGACTTTGCCCTCTCTTCCTCCTTCTGGCCCTAGTTCTTCTTTGTGTCGTACACACCTAGGACTCTTTTCCTCGCAGCTTAGATCGAAACGTTGAACCTATAAGAGTGCTTCTGTCTCGTTGCGCATCGTCCCGTCTTGCTTTCTCTTCGCATCTCCATCGCAAGAAACTCTTCTCTCGCTCGTGCACCGACCACAACATGGCTATGACTGCGCGAAAATCCGCCGCGCGAGCTGTCAGGTCTGCGCGGCAAGCTTTCGGCTGTACCTGCTCGTCTGCCCGCCCTCTCGTCGCTCGCAATGCTGTCTCCGCCTCGGCTCGTCTCTTTGCGACATCATCGCGACACGAAAGCCACGACAACCCGCTCGTGAGCTCCGAACTCCTAGCAGTCACTTGGAAGAGATTCTCTGGCTGATGGTTTGGGTCTCGCAGGGTCTGCCAAGAAACAATGCACCCCCGACGATGCCGCGAATGCAGCGAGGACTGCCGCAGAAACGAAAACTGCCCGGTGTCAAGAAAGTCGTCGTCGTAAGCAGCGGCAAAGGCGGCGTCGGCAAGAGCAGCGTCGCAGGTACGTCTGGAATGGTGCATAGCTATCCGAAGGGCCGAGGCAGAGCCGTTTCGCTTCGAACCGCACCCCGCGCAGATTGACATGTTTACGATTGACTGACTGATTTGCGCCTCGTGATTCTCTGTACAGTCAATCTCGCACTCGCGCTTTCTTCCATTCAGGCGGCGGGACTCGAGGGAGCAAAGCCGCGGGTCGGGCTCCTCGATCTCGACATCTTCGGGCCGTCCATACCAAAGTTGATGGGTTTGGAAGGAGCCGGAGAACCGATGCTCACTTCCGGTATGCTCGCCTTAGCCTACGAGAATTCAGATCCTCGTCGCGAGCTCGAGAGCTGACCTGTCGTGGGGGCAGACAATCGCCTAACTCCGCTGCGGGCCCACGGTTTGCCCTGCATGTCGATGGGATTCCTCCTGCCTAATACCGCACCCGATCCGTCAAACCCGGCATCGGATCCAGCAGATACTCCAGTGGTTTGGCGCGGGATGATGGTCATGAAGGCAGTGCAGCAGCTGCTGTTCGATGTCGACTGGCGGGCGGGAACGTCCGGACACGACCTCGACGTGCTCGTCATCGACACGCCGCCCGGCACTGGGGATGTGACACTGAGTCTCGGACAGCTCGTCGAAGTAGATGGTGAGACGCCTTGGTAGTGTCGCCGCTGCACGCGGAAGAGGTTCCGTACTCTTGGGGAAGATCACTAATGGGAAATTTCGCTTCTGATAGGCTCGGTCATCGTTTCCACGCCGCAAAACGTCGCCTTGATAGACACGCGAAAAGGAGTCGCCACATTCCGAAAGTTGGGCATTCCTGTGCGTTCTTGTTCCCGTTCGGGTACCAAGTCAAGTCACCAGCGAAGAAGTGTCAAACTGACGCTTCTTTCCCCTCCGGGATTCGACGACCCAGATCACCGGAGCCGTGCTCAACATGTCGTACTTCCACGTGCCGGGGACGCCCGCGTCTGAAAAGCACTACCTCTTTGGCCCGCCGACCGCGTTCGAGTCGGCGTGCTCCGCGCTCGGTCTCGACGTTCTCGCGCAGATTCCCATCGAGCCGGACGTGTCGACGCAAGGAGACCGCGGAACGCCTGTCGTTCTGCGCGGTACGTCCGAGCCTGCAAGCGCTTCGGACGAGTTCAAGCGCCTGGCAGAGAAGGTTTGGTCCCGGTTGCAATAGCCAGATCGTTGCCCACGAATCCGGAGAAGTAGGACTAACCCGGTTGGCTTTGATTGCGATACGATGAGAGGGACGATGCGAAAAGTTTCGTTCGAGGGAGGGATAGTGGTACATGATACTACAAGAGGGGACGCGAGAGTATGTACGAATGGAAGGAGCGCTACAAGTTGACTGAAAACGGAATTGCGGAGGTGAGTGATGGGAGATATAGGGTCTGTGGGTGTGCGAACAACAAGGGGGGAGAGGCGGACAGAGGGAATGTGGAGGGATTTGCACTCCGTTTTGCCGACGTCTTTGTTGCGGAAAGCGAGAGCTTCTGACTTGCGATTATGCGAGGAAGAATGCACCGACAGCGGTCGCAGCGAGCGCAGCGAGCGCGTTCGTGGTGTGCTTGAAGGCGTTGCTGGTCAAGCCTCCCGAGGTCGAGGCCGACTGGCCTCCGGTGTTGGCCGTTCCGCCCGAACCGAGCTGGGCAAACCCGACGGCGGGAGGGTTGAAGCGGTACGCGTTGTAGACTCCGGTCAAGAAGGCGTCGCCGATGATGAACGAGATCGAGCTGGACGAGCCGGTTTCAAGAGCAAAGACGGCGCCGAGGCAGTACTGGCCGGTCGAGTCGACCGCGCCGGCATTGAACTGGTCCGTCGCGACCGAGTACTGCTGTCCGCCGAACGTGAAAGCGACGTTGACCGACTGGGTGCACGGGAACGAGTAGTAGCCGCTCTCGCCCTGGAGGTTGATGGACCGCGAGTTGGGGATCTGGCTGTAGATCTGTTCGGCGTCGGCGGTCGGCATGCCGATCAGCGTCGTGCCGGTGTCGATGACGACCTGCTGGTCGGTGATACCGAGCGATTTGCCGCCGACGTGGATGTCCTGCAGCGGGATGGCCCAGTACCCGAGCGGCTGGACGAGCGGGACCCAGTTGATGCTGCCGGTGTACTGGCTCGTGTCGAGACCTCCGATGGTGAGCGTACCGCCGGGAGCAGTCGGTGCCGAGTTGGTGTAGAACGTGTGGGTCCTGCAGGCAAGTGGGGTGGTGCAAGGTCAGCGGAGCCTGGCCTATTGGAGCGAGCCCGAGGTGGAAAACGCACTCGAACGCGAAAGCAAAGACGGGTTCCGGGAGGGTGTTGTTCGCATAGAGGGACTGAACGAGGGGCATGGCCTGCGAGGCGGCAATGTTTTGCCAGCCGAGGCCGAGGATGCCAGAAATAGTGCCGTCGACGATGTTGTTCATGGTGCTGCACGCGGCAAAGATCTGATTCGGCTGCGAGTAGTTGGCGATCGAGACAAGGTCCTCGACGAGGGATCCGGATGCCGATCCTGAACCGTACTGGATCGTAAAGTCCTGGCGCGACGTGCTCGACGTCGATGACGACTCAGGGTTGTAACCCGGGGTGTTGGCTTGGCAGCCGGTGCAGGCGGGTTCGGCGAGGATCAAGTCTGCCGAACCGGTGTCGAGCACAACCGAGAAGCCACTGGCAGGTGTGCCGACATCGATCTCGCCGTACCACTCGCTGTTTAAAGGGCGGACCGAGGAAGGGGAGGCAGGTCAGTCCGTGAACGAGAGGCCCCGGCGCGGTTCGGAGTCGACTCACGAGTCTTGGTACGAGGTCATGTCGATAGAGTGCTGTCGCTTCTTGCCTCGCAAGGGCTGCCCGTCGCTTCCGACCGCGTTCGGTGCGGTCCCGCCATACTTGTTTCGGAGCGCGGCCGCTTTCCGCTGGAACGACTCTGCGTCGCGGCGTTCGAGCTGGTCTGCGTTGCGCCGCTTGATGGGGACGGAGATGTAGTCGCCACGCTTGCCGAGAGCGGGTGCGCTGTTCGAGGCGGCGGAGCGAGCGCCGAGTGGCGATGCAGCTGCGAGTGACGATGCTGCGGCAAGAGCAGCGGCGAGCGAGAGCGCCGACCAGGCAGATGTTGTGGGCATCGTGAGTCGGGCGGGAAAGAGTCGAGATGTAGTGCTAGCAACTGGCGAGCTCTCGGACCGCCTTGTTGCAAGTGTAGAGTCGCAGCCAAGGAGCAAAACTCCGCCGCCAACGCCGATCGTCAGTTGAGAAGCCCGAACGGGTTGAAAACACCGAGGTCGTCAGAGAACCACGTCACTCGCGCAAGAGCCAGCTCGGCCAGCTCGGCCAGCTCGGCCAGCTCCAGCTCCCAGCTACAGTATTCTACTGCGCCTCGAGCATCATCAGCAGAACAAACTCTGCCTGGGCTCCATCTGCAGAAGACAACACACGTGACCGAACTCGGGCGCCCTCGACCTGCGAACAGCAGCCACGCGAGCCGGGGCGGGTTCCCACGCTCCCTCACTTCCGCTATGCTCAGCCGCGTGCTTGCCTGTGCTCTGCTGTCAGTGTATAGGGCTGTGTATATCCCATCTCTATACGCTCTCCGCGCTCCGGCGCGTGCGAGCGCGCAAGCCACTCTCTGATCTCCGCGCTCGCTCGCATTTCGCCTGCCAGCTGTCCACATCGGAGGGACTCTATGACCATTGCTGGCTGCTCTCTGCTCCAGCACATGCCTCTCATCGCTTTATTTAAGAAGAGCGTGCGCCGTCTCGCTGCCATGACAGGTCAACGCCCGAACCGGCGATCGTTTGCCCTGGCGAAGTTTTGCCACCTTCAACATCCTGCTAAGCTCCCAAGCGGCACCTGGACTCGCACGTCTCGCCGCAGTAACATGGACGCTCCCGAAATGCAAGAGTACCGTTCCCGGGCGGGCGGCGATGCGCCATCCCGAGCTCAGTTCGCGGCTTGCGGCCTTTCGGGAACGGGCGCACTGAGCGGAAGCTGGACAGGCCAACATGGCAAACATGCCCCGATGAGGAGTATCAGGGCTCAGGGACTAGATCAATATCCTGCGAGGGCAGCAGGTGCGGCGCATGAAGGTACAAAGTAAATAATCTTGGCTGCCTTATGGCTGTCGGCAATTGATCACTCTTTTGAGGTTTCGAGGGCTCACTTTGCCTGGCTAGCTATAGTTCAAACGGCGTGGCAAGTAGTTCGCTACTGTAAAGACTTTTCCCATTATAGACCATGCGCAGCGGCGCTTTTTGGTGTTGCTGACGTTCACGTGCCATACTTTTCGGCCGCGCTTCGGCACGGATTCACGTTTGCCGCGCTTTGCCCCACGACAGCTTACATGATAACTTACGAGTGCGGAGCAACGCTGTTACGGAGGACTCCTCGGATTGACTCCAATCGACAAAGTCCATGCAGCGAATCCCTACAACAAGCTTTGCTACCTGAGAGACCCAGCTGCTGCTGCACCGCCCACTTATCCCGCAGGGCCGGACCATTCCCTCCTGCATTCCGGCCGAGATGGCTCCACACCACCACCAGAGGCCTCATCGAACCGAAGCGGAGGGCGATCTTGAAGCGGCTGCTCCACATCCGCACGGTGCGCACCACCGTCCGGCGCACGAGCATGTGCACCATGGAACACCGAGGCGAGAGGAGGAGCTAAGTTCGACGGCCGTCGTGTGGGACAACGAGTTGCACGAGTGGAGGTCGCAAGAGGAAGAGGTCGAGACGCGGTCGGTCCGTTCCGCGCGGACGGCAAGCAGGACCAGGCAATGGGAAGAAGGCGGCAAGGGTGCGACGCCGGAAGAGGAACGCATGAGCGAAGCGACGGTGGCGGCGGTGACGGCGGCGTCGCCGGAGAAGATGGCGCCTTTCGAGCGGTCGCCGGCACAGGCAGAGGCAGTCGATTCGGCGACGATCTCTTCGTCTGCAGCGAAGGAGCAAGAGATCAGCGAGGTGGTCTGGCTCGAATGGGAAAAGGGAGACCCAGAGAACCCATTCAATGTGCGTTTCCCTCCTTCCGACTCTGTCCTTGCGCTTCTTTCAGCTGACCGGATCTTCCGCCCGGTAGTGGAGCGATCGGAAGAAGTGGCAGACATGTCTGATCGCCTGCATCTTTACCCTGGTGAGTACATGGCGAGTCCCGTGCGTTGTTTCGGATGCCCGCGCTCACGCCACTTTTTGGACCAGCTCGTCGCTTACTGCGGAACGGCATTTGCGAGCGGAACGCCATCGATGATGCGCGATCTGAATTGCTCGCACGAGCTCGCTGTACTGGGCTTGTCAATGTGCGTTTCGCGGCTTTGAGGGTCCGGATTCGCCACGCAGCTCCTGACGCTCTGGGAAACTTCACCGCAGATTCCCCCTCGGGTTCGGAGTTGGTCCGCTCTTCACGGTGAGTAATCACCTGCATAAGAGCACGCTGGTAGACCTCAAACCTTGACCAGGTCCCGCCGCTGACGCTCCTTCCTCGCTCTCAGGCTCCTCTCAGCGAGTAGGTCGAGGCGCAGATCCCCATGGACCGACCGGACCTGACGGACGCGGCGTCTGCCTTGCAGAGCTTACGGGCGCTACCCTTTATACGTCGTCTCCTCGCTCATGTACACGATCTTTTTCATCCCGACCGCGTACGGGCAGAATATCGCGAGTCCTTCACTTTTCCCTCCCATCGAAAAATTCCCGGCTGACCAAGCACACGCTACACAGGCAACTGTCATCATCGCTCGCTTCATCGGCGGAGTGGCGGCGTCTACCGGCTCGACCCTGGTCGGCGGAACTGTTGCAGACCTCTTCGAAACGCACAACCGAGGACTTCCCATGTCGATCTTTTCCATCTGTGCCTTCATGGGTACCGGACTCGGTCCTGCCGTGTCAGGCTATATTGAGCTCAAAAAAGGCTGGCGGTGGATCGAATGGGTGCAGGCAAGTCCGCCAGCTGGCTTAATTCCTCTTTCGCTTCGTCGCGGTCGCCACTCATGCTCTACGATTGCAGATGATGTTCGCGGGCGTCATGGCGGTTCTCATCATTCTCTTCACGCGTGAGACGCGTGGATCCGTCATCCTCTCGAGACGCGCGCGCAAGATGCGGAAAGAGACCGGCGATCCTCGGTACCAATGTCGCTCGGATGCGGAACGTGCGAGCCTCGCAGTGCTCATCCGCGTGAGCATGACCCGCCCGCTCTGTGAGTCCTCCTCTGGCGGTGTTTGAAGGAAGCTTGGCTGGCTTGGACCTGATGACTGTTCCGCAGATTTGCTCGGGACAGAAGCAATCGTCTTCTTCTTCTCCCTTTGGGTGAGCCCTTGTGTTGTTCGCTGCCGCCACACCTGCGATGAGGTCTGACGCGTTGGTCGAGCAGGCTGGATTCAGTTGGGGCGTGCTTTATCTACTAGTCGGTGCGTGTCAATCCTTGCGATTGCGCAGCAAGGTGCAGCGAATACTGAACCGCAAGCTTTCTTTCCCCAGAGGCACTCCCGCTCATTTTCGCCGACGTCGTGAGCATGCTCCGCTGAGAGGTATACCGCACAGAAACTGACCGTGGCGAGCGGAACAGTACGGTTTCAACCAAGGCGAGGTCGGCTTGACGTTCTATTCGGTCGTGTGCGTTCCACTCTTTCCGCCGGCCACCTCGTTCGTATGACTGAACCTCCCGATCTTGACTTGTAGCATTGCTTCCCTCATTGGCTTCGGCGCCAACCTCTACCAAGAGCGACTCTACCGAAAACATGTCGCGCGACGCGGTCCGGAGGCTCGACTGTACGCGTCCCTCGTCGGAGGCCTCGTCTTCCCGGCCGGCGCCTTCATTCTCGCCTTCAGTCAAGGCAGGGGTCACTGGATGGGTCCGGTGGTGGGCGTCGCGCTCATCTTCACCGGCGTCTACACTATCTATCTCGCCGTCTTCAGCTACCTCGCCGATTGCTACACTATTGTCAGTCTCGACGGGTCCCTTTCTCGAGCTTTCTTGTCTTCCGCGGACTGACCCCTGCATTTTGTGCGGATGCAGTACGCATCTAGCGCCCTCTCGGGGCAATCCCTTTGCCGAAATTTGATGGGCTTCTCGATGCCGCTATTCACGACCCGTACGTCCTGATTTCCTCACTTTGCAGCTGTCGCAACGTGTACTGACGTCCATTCTCCCACGTTCCTTCACGAATGCAGAGATGTACAATGGAATGGGCTATCAGGTCAGTATGGCATGAACGCGCGAGCGGAGGGAAGGAAGAACTGACCGGTTTGCCTCTCACCGCGATGATTGCCCTCAACAGTGGGCCTCGTTTCTTGCAGGATGTATCGCGCTTGTACTCGCATCTACCCCTTGGGTACTGTTTCGTTTCGGCCCGACTATTCGCGCTAGAGTGAGCATCTCGTCCCCATCCAATTTCGCTAGCTCCCTCGTAACTGATGCATCGCTCGGACGTGCAGAGTCGTTTCGCCAAAGAGCTTGCACGTATGCGCGGCGAGGATTGAGCAAGAGGCCCATAGAGACGGTAGAGATCTCGGCGCACTCTGCAGGCACTATTGGCGCTCTCTCGTATTATCTCGTCCCCTCGCCGATTGATCAGAATGTTTTCGGTCCGCCTGCAGCAGCCTGCGGACGGTTTGGGATGAGTGCATCTCCTCTAACTGGCCAGGGGTGCATTGAATAGAACTGTATACGAGGAAAAGCACGCCATCGGTGAGGTCCCGCTCGCGCCGCTCTCTTCTCTTTCCCTTCTCCTCTGATTGTTCACGTGCACGTCGCGCTAGAACATGGACCCCTGATCCATGCGTGTGGCTCGGTCCTGGAGCTCTCTCGTCTGCGCTGCTTCTCGCTTGCTGTACGGAAGTCGCCCGGGCCGACGGCTCGGCAAGGGCTCGGACTTGATTTTGTTCTTTCCCCGCTGAGTCCGCTCTGCCGTCGAGAGCGCTGTCTCCGACCTGACGAAAACCTGCTGTACATGCCATCTCCCAGCTAATCTATCTCATTCTCACTGCTGGAGCGCCATGGGAGCGCCGACCTCACGAGCAGCGCCAGCTCCAGACGCGCCGACCCGGCAGCCCCACTTTGAGGAGGAAGGCCGTCCGCGCTCGTATGGGCAGCCGGGAGACGACGACATTCTCCTCGAGGCAGACGTACCGAGGAAGGAGCTGGGGGAGACAGCGGCTGGCGAAACATGCGACCCCCGCGTCGAGGCTTCGTCTGTGCTCTCGGCCACGGGCACAAAGGACTTGGAGGAGGGCACTCCCGGAACATTCAGCTTCGACTCTAAAGCTGTGGAAGCAGTCGTCTGGGTCGAGTGGAATGCAAATGACCCCGAAAATCCTTTCAATGTATGTACATTGACGAGCGTCCGAGCGACGAACCCGCTGACTTTCGTCTGCAGTGGAGTCAACGCAGAAAATGGCAGACTTGCTTGCTCTGTTGCGCTTTTACGATCGTAAGCAGACCGTGCTTGTCTAGAGGAGATCGACGGCTGACCCGCGAAGTGTAGAGCGTTGCGTTCTCGAATACAGCCTTCGCCAGCGGCACGCCATCGATGATGCGACAACTGGGCTGTTCCAAAGAACTGGCAACCCTCGGACTCGCGCTGTAAGTCCCCTTTTCCTCGGTCCTGTGCATGCATGTTCATCGCTCCCCTGGAGACAGGTTCCCTCTCGGCTTTGCTCTCGGGCCGTTGACCCTTGCGCCGTTAAGCGAGTGAGTGATCTTGACGCCCATCCGGCGCTTACCAGCGCCTATGACTGACGGGAACGCTTACATCAGGGCATATGGTCGATATCCAATGTATATTGCGTCCGCAATCATCTACCTGCTCATGTTTGTGCCGATCGGCGCGGCGAGAAATATCGTACGCTGGCAGTTCCTCGGCTCCGGACACACTTTCGCAATAGTAGCTGACGCCCCTCGCGAATTTTCCAGGAGACCGTCATCGTCGCTCGCTTCATTGCCGGGGTTGCCGCTTCGACGGGAGGCACCCTCGTCGGCGGCACCGTCGCCGACCTCTTCGACGCAGGCGATCGCGGCCTGCCGATGTCGCTGTACAGCTTCTGCGCCTTCGGCGCAAACGGATTCGGACCGGCCGCATGCGGATACGTTGAGCTCAAGAAAGGTTGGCGGTGGATACAGTGGTACCAGGTGCGCGTTTCGCTTTCGGGATCAAAAGGGTTCAACGGTTGACGCTCGGTTTGCCTAGATGATCGTCGCCGGAGTCATCTCCGCGGCTTTGATACTCTTCACCCGTGAAACTCGAGCGTCTGTGCTGCTTTCGCGGCGGGCCGGAAAAATGCGGCAGGAACTCGGCGACGACCGGTACCAGTGTCGAAGTGACGCCGAGCGCTCAAGTCTTGCGGTCTTGATGCGCGTCAGTATGACCCGGCCTCTCTGTGAGTCCGCGTCGGGACTTTTTTGAACGATGTGTGGCGTAGCGAGGACTTACGGACTGTGCCGACACAGATCTGCTCGGGACCGAAGCCATCGTTGCATCCTTCTCAGCATGGGCTGCCTTCACGTACGGAAGCGTGTTCCTCCTAGTTGGTACGTCCTTGTCCTGATTCCGACGCGTGAACCCCATTGATTGACGGTGCCGACGACCGTAGAGGCGGTTCCGCTCATTTTCAAGAACGTCGTACGTGCATTTTGGCCTGGCCGGTCCTTCGTGTTACTCGGTAGAACGCTCATGCTCCGTTTTTATTGACAGTACGGCTTCAATGAGGGCGAAGTCGGCTTGACGTTCTACGCTCTTGTGTGCGTGAGATGCTCCGCTCGCCGGCCGAGACGTAACCAGGTTGCTGATTTCCGAGCATGCGCCCCCCAGTCTGGCCGCCACAATCGGCTTTGCCAGCAACTTCTACCAAGAACGCCTGTACAAAGCCAACGTTGGGCGAAGAGGACCGGAGGCCCGCCTGTACGCATCACTCGTCGGCGGTCTTCTCTTCCCCATCGGCGCCTTTATCCTCGCGTTCACGCAAGGTCGGGCCCACTGGATGGGTCCGGTCGTCGGTCTCACCATCATCTTCATCGGCATCTACACAATATACCTCGCCGTCTTTAGCTACCTCGCTGATTGCTATACCGTCGTGCGTGTTTTCGCTGGACGGATCTGACCTTCCCGCGCATTCCCATCACTCCATCCCGCTGATCCATTTCAAACGCAGTATGCGTCCAGTGCTCTCTCGGGGCAGTCTCTCTGTCGCAATGCGGCGGCTTTTGCCATGCCGCTTTTCACCGAACGTGAGTGTCGAGTTTCACGATCAGCCCGCGCTTCCTTGGAGGCCAAACATCCACAAGTCCGCCCTGGCTGCCGCTGACCATTGAGGATGACCTTGCAGAGATGTACAAGGCAATGGGCTATCAAGTGCGTCGGAGGCTTCCATCGTGCTGACGAGCCGCAGCTGCTGATCCCGTTCACCGATACTCGGCAGTGGGCCTCTTTTCTTGCCGGTTGTATCGGTCTCGTCATGTCTGCAACTCCATGGATCCTCTTCCGATACGGCCCATCTATCCGAGCACGCGTGAGTTGCCTTCTTCCTAGCTTAATACTGCCACGGGTGCTGATTTACTCGCTCTCTCACTGCAGAGCCGCTTCGCGAAGGAGCTCTCGCGAACACAGGGCGGGCAAGCATGATAGAACAAGCTTGTTGACTGTATTGTTCCGAGTCGCTTGTACTGTAAGGCAAGGCTGGATCTTAGCGGATGCGGTCTCGGTGGCCTTCTCAAACAGCTTTCCAAGAGGCCGGGCGGGAATGGCCACGCGCGCAATTTCGAACGAAACTGGCCCGTTTCGATTGCATTTCTGGGCCCCGCATTTTTAGAGGAGAAGCGAGCCGTGGCAATCCTTCCGTGCGAAGTTCGGTCAGGACGAGCATCCATCTCGTCGTTGCCGATCATCTGGTCTTCCGGCCATCACCCACGACTGCCAGCACAGCGCCGGCTCAGACATGCCGTCTCGACGCCCTAGCGTTGACCCGGACGTGGTCGACCAGCCCGCAGAACCGCCGAGATCGCCGCCCGGAGCACGACCGGCATCAAGCCGCAACAACGGCGACGCGGGCTCCAGCACACTTGGGCGCACGAGCCGGGGCGGGTCCACCTCCGCGAGTCGAGGGATGGGCAGAGGCCGGGGTAGAGGCCGCGGCAAGTCTAGAGTGTCCGCCACTACGCGCGAAGTTGCAACGAGTGGCAGCGGGAGCCACGCTGTCGGCACCGCCTCCGAAACTGGCAGCAGTATTGGCGACAGCGACGATGAAGACATCCCCCGCGCTTCAAGAGAACCCGCCTCGGCGCGCTCTGCGCCACGTCCACCGCGTCCAGTCTCGCCAGAGCTAGGCATACCCGCACTCTTGGCCGCCGTCGCACAGGAACAACCGCGATCGTCGTCGCTCTCTGCGCTCTCGAGCAGGGCGTCATCTCCAGCTTTGGAAAATTCCTCACTCGCACAGCCTGTCACCAATGGGGCTCCGGTTGTACACCGCGGCTCATCTTCACCGTCTTCAGTGTCTACTGCTCGTCCGGCGTCGCCCCGGCCGCGGGGTCGAGATCAAGACGGTCCGGATCCAGCTCCTTTGACACCGTCGCGGAAAATCACCTCGGACCGAAATCCGCTCGATAGCCTTTCCGAGCTTGACTCGTCCGATGACGAAGAGCCTCTCGCATCGCGTAGCCAAACGAACGGCCCCGCGTCGGCGAGGCGATCAGTCTCGACCGACTCGACTCCGGCGCCAGCAAGCGCGAATAATTTTGCCTCGCTCTCCCCGGGCCCGAAACGCCGCGGGAGACCCCCGGGATCAAAGACTCGACATTCTACCGGATTGGCGCCGCCGAAATCGCGGCGCAGTGCGAATGGTACCCGTCCCGGTTCGCTCGCATCGCCCAACCGCGTCTCTTCCTCCGAATCCGTAACCCCGGCCCCGGCGAGCGCTCCCGCCCGGGCGACACGCGCAAACGTGACTCTGCCACCGGGCTATATCTGGGGCGTGACGAGCAGTCGCTGGCCTCGAAAGTCGAAGAAGGGCGAAGAGGCAGAGGAACTCCCGGAAGAAGATCAGGGTTCGCAAATCGAGGAACCGGACGGCGAGCCCGTCAAGGAGTCAAGTCTGAGCGAGTTGGACGATACGGAGACGGAGATCAAGCCGATGGAGGTCGAGACCGAAGAAGCGAAGCCGACGCCACTCCCCGCCGCGCCGCCAGAGGAGGAATCGCCTCGCGCAGAGACGCCCAAGGACGACGGCCTCGACTTGCAGGCTGCCTCTATTCTCAGAGCCATGGACCCTGAGCCGACTCCGATGCCCAGCACGTCTCGGGAACCGAGCCACGACGGGTCAGTCGACTCGATACCGGTCACCACCACGCCGAAAGGAAAGGGCAAAGGGAAGGGCAAGCGCGGCAAGAAGGTCTTGCCAGAACCCATTGAGCGGAGTATGTCTTCCTGTATCTGTCACAGAGTCGCTTGAAAAGGCCAGATGCTGACGTCCTCTCGCGGGAAAACAGCCAAACGACGCAGGCTCGACGGCCTCGACAAGGAAACGGCTGAGCGCTTCGCCGCTCGAGAAGTTGCCCGAGCGCAGTTCTTGACCAATCTCGAAGCAGAGATGCAACTCGTCGAGCAACATACGCACCCTCTACTCGACTTGACTTACCGCCGGCTGCAGGAGGAAAAGAAGCAGAAGCTTGCTCAGCTGCGGCGCTATCAGGAGGAGCGTGAGCAGCAGCTGGCACGGTCGCTCGAGGCTGCCAACAGAGCAAATTGGGACAACTGGTCGGTGCGTGTTGATCAGATCTCTTTCTCCGTGACTCCGATGAGTACGGCCGAGACTGAACCTTCCTTTGAACTCCTCCTTCCTCCAGGATCGCAAGGACCGACTGCGTATGGATCTTTACCTCAAGAACCACAGCTCGTTGAAGTCCCTGCTCGACGAGGAGAAGATCTTCCCATTCTTCCGCGATCACCCGCTCTTTGTCAACCATCACGACCTGCCGCCGACGGGCTGGTATCGCGGTCCTCAGCGGGATCCGACTTTCGCGCCGCGCTCGCTCGTTCACGCAGGTCATTACGTCGAGCCGCCTCCCGTGAATCGTGCACTTGCGCACGACAGCTGGAGGCTCGCACCGGACGAGATCGAGGCGGATCTCGCCCTCTTTTACGACATCGACGAAGTGCAGGTTCAGCCTCCGCCCCCACCACCACCGTCACTGCCAGTCGCCCCTATCCCTTACTACGGCATGTACGGCAACCAGCCAGCTCCTTATTACTACGGTGTAGGCGGTCCGGCAGCCGCGTTCGCCGGAGGTCCCGCCCCTCCTCCTGGACCCCCATACTCCGCTCCAGGTCCAGGCGCTCTCTTCGTCGGCCCCTCTTACGGCACGCCAATGCCTCCCAGCCAAGCCGGACCTGCAGTGAGCACCGTCGGCGGCGCCGGCGCAACTCCGGCAGCTCCAAGTGTCTCATCTCCGTCTCAGACCGGCTTGAACGGCCCACCGCCGTCGATCGCGACGTCGACGCAGAAATCGAACTTCTCGCACTCTCCCGCCGGCAACGCACCTCCGCCGGCACCTGCACCGCGCCCGCGCTCTCGAACGCCGCAACAGCCTGTCAAGTTTGAACACCAAGCTCCGGTCAGGCAGTCCGCGCCGATGACCCAGGCAAACGGACCGACAGCAGCGCCGACGCCGCCGACGCAAGCTCGCGTCGGTGCAACTTCGGGACCGCGGTCGCCGCTACGAATCCCAGCGCCGGCGCCGGCACCAGCAGTCGCAAAGTCGCCGCGGACGATCCCTCCGTCGCCGGGTCCCGCTGGCCGTTCCTCTGCGCCGGTGGCCACTCCGCTGCACGGTGGTTTTCCGTCTTTCGCGAGCCGGCAACCTCAGGCGCCGTCTTTCGTCTCACGTCCGCCGAATCAGCCCCAGCACCAAGTCCCGCCCGCGCGCACCCAGCCTGCCCTCGCTGCCCCGGTGTGGCCCGCTTACGCTCCCGATGCCGGACCGTCGCGACCGCCGAACCCACCTGCTGCGCGACCACAGCCGTACTTCCCCGCGGTCACGTCCACTCAGGCGTCGTCATACCCACCCGCTGCTGCTCGAGTACCCGCGCCGCCAGTCATGCCGGGACCTCCGGGAGGTCTGAGCGGGAACAAGCTGTGGCCGCCGTCCTCTTCCTCGCACTCGCCCAACACCCCTTCGAGCCTCCCACCAATCCGCCAGACACTCTTCCCGACAGCGTTTCCAACTGGAGGTCTCCCGCCGATGAGCAAACCTGCGCCGCAGCAGCCAACTCCATCGAGTACGACGAAGGATCGGTCGCCGGCTCCGCTCCGGTCGCCCCAGCAGCAGCAAGCTCGTCCGTCCTTTCCGTCGATGCAAACGCAGAAACCGCAGTCGGCGCATGATCCTCTCCCCCTCCCGAGCTGGCTGCGGCCGAACGGGCGCGATTCGATGGGCGCGCCCGGGTCGACAACGCTTCCCGGACCGAAGCTACCGCACGAGCTTCGAGTCGCCGCCGCCGCAACAGCAGCCGCGGCGAGCGCCAGCGCCAGCGCTGCCAATTTCCCCGGCGTCGGAAGCGGGGCAGGCCTTCCAAAAAGCCCTTGGTCGTGAGGTGGTCATTTCCCGTACGGATTGGACCGACGGAGCGGAGCACTTCCCGGATCTCTTTGCATATTAGACTAGCATACATTTGAAAGATGATACCATTGCGGATACTATCCTAGTTTAAAGGCTCCGCGCGAAGATCCAGCTCGTGGCGTTTCCTGCTGCGATGCTCGCCGCTTCGCCTGCTCCGACAGACGCCTGCCCGTCCTGCGGCCAGACCCGCTTCGGTTCCCTGACATCCGCCAAGGTCCCTTCTTGACGATCTGACGGTGTGGGAGTGTTTTCTTGTCCTCCGCTCGGGGACTCGAGACCCAGATTGCCGTGCTCGTTCCAGCCCCAACCGATGACTTCGCCTGTCTCGAGTAGAGCGAGGACGTGCTCGCTCCCGCACGACAGCTGGGCGATCCTGTGCACCATTTCGAGCGATGACGCAGGTATCGGCTTTGCGGTGTTGGGAGGAACTGCCGCTGCCGCCGTTGCACGCGAGATTGTCGTTCCTGCGCCGAGTTGACCGTGCGCGTTGTGTCCAAACCCGACGATCCTGCTCCTCGTCTCGGTTGTGGGGGCAGACCCATGACGAGGCCAGCTCGGCCGTCGCTCGAGGTGACAGAACGTGCTGTTCCACGTGCAATAAACGCCGACGAGCTCCCAGTGCCGAGAACCGAGCGCGTCTTCGTCGTCAAGCAGGTCTTCGACCCTGAGGAGATTGCAGCGCTGCGATTTCGCTTGCCGCTGCTGCTGCGAAGGATCTCGCGGCTGCTCGAGATTGACGCGTCGCGCGAGACCGAGTTGGCCGTGCTTGTCGGACCCAAGGAGAACGGCAACGCGTCTGAAAGAGCCGGGCGACGAGTCACCGCCTGCGTCTCGGAGGAGCAATGCCGTGTGATCCTTGCCGAGAGAGAAGGAGCAGACGTCGGCGGCTTGGTATGGCGGAGGAAGGAGGACTGGCTGCGGCGTGGCGGTGATCCGAGGCGGCGACGACTGCGCCCCATCTACGCAGCCAAGCTGGCCCTGCCGAGAAGCGCCCCACCCTACGAGTACTCTTCGCCCTCGAGATGATGGTGATGGTGACGAGCGGCTGGTGCTCGCGGCGGGGGGCCCCGACGCAACCGACGGGCCAATCTCGAGGAGCGCGACGACGTGACGAGGTCCGGCCTGCAAGTCGACGACTCGGATCACCGGGCCTCGCTCGACGGGAAAAGCACTTTCTTCGAGCTCAATCCTCGTCGCTGTAAAGGGATCTGCACCTGGACGGCCGCGCTCGCCCCAATCGTTCGCGCCGGTCGAGAGAAGGATATCGGACCGAGCCGGATCCCGTGGCCGGAGGAGGAAGAAGCTCGTTTCCCAAGTCGCGGCGATATCCTGGACCGTATAGTCTTCGAGTTTGAGATCCTCCACGCCCGCCTGGACGACCAATGTGGAAATCTCGAGGGGCGAGAATCTGGTTGTGCAAGATTCGCTCGCATGTCCGGCGCCGAGTTGACCTCTTTGGTTCCCGCCTGCGCCAAAGACACTCCCGATGGATGTGTCGAGCAGTAGCGTATGGTTCGCACCGCACGCGATCCTTTGCGGGGACAGTTGACTCGCGGCGAGGGATCGTGACGGAGTGAGGTGGTGTCGGTCTTGGTCGTCGCCGACGCCCAGCTGACCGTGAGAGTTTGATCCTGCACAGTAGAGCTTGCCTCGTTTCATCTGTGACCCTCTCGCCTGCCCAAAAAGCCGAGGTTTCGCGGATGTCTGCGTTTGGCGTCATCCAACTCGGCCGACTTGCAGGTCTTCCTCTCGCTACACTCTCCTCGCCTGTTGCCGGAGCGAGGTCTGGGCTTGCCAGGAGGGCAGCAGCTGGGCGAATCACACGCTACGCCATGGCGCTTACGCTGGCCCGCGACGCCGAGCGCGAGCTGCAGAGCCAGTCGCGCCCCACAACCTCGACCTCGACCTCGACTGAGCACGCAGCTGCTGCGACGGTGCCGATGCCCGTACCACAGTTAGCTAGGCTGATCAACGACCACGACCTCGATCCCACCGGCGACTTTGATTCGGACGCCGCCGCGAGAGCAAACCCGCTCGCCTACCTTGCTTCGTCGTCGCCGTCGCGCGCTCTCTCGCGCTTCTGGGATCGCCTGTCGCCGCCGAGCATTCCGTCTCCGTTCCAAGTCGCTTCCGCGCCCCCTTACCCGCCCGCATTCCTCGGGAGGGACGATCGCGACAACTCCGATCAGGCAGGATCCGCCCAAGACCCCGTTCCCGATCATTTCGCCGCCATGGCCATCGACGCTCACCCTCCGACGAGTCCGCCCGTCCTCGAACAGTACGATTCCGCATCTCAGCTCTCGTTCTCGCTGCGCCGCGCGGCGGTTCCCGAGCCTGTGCAGCAGAGGACTTACGGAGCTGCCGCTGCAGCATTCAGTCACGAAGGACGACGCGCCAGCCGCAGGCCTCGCACCGACAGTTGGGAACCGCCCTTCCGCCTGCCGAGCATGCCTTGGAAGAGCAGAGAGAAGCAGGATGCCGACAGCTCGGCGATCGTCGGGAACGGAGACCGAGACTCTGACAGCATGGTCGACGACGAGGCGTGCTTCGTCGACGGATGGGAAGGCAAAGTCGGCAAGTCCCGCGCTCTTGTTCCTTTGGTTGACGCGCCCGCCTTTAGCTTCCTGTGCTGACTTGCGATCCCTCGTCCACAGACTTTCTCGCTTCCCTCCCCTTCGAGATCTCGCTCAACATCCTCGCCAACCTCGACTTTCGCTCGGTCCTCTCAGCTGGAGCTGTCTCCCGCCAGTGGCGCTCCTTGACCCTCGACCCTCTCCTCTGGCGCGACCTCTTCCACCAGAACCAGCGCTGGCACATCAAGCCCGAAGCGTACCGTCTCGCCGCTGCCGCAGCAGCAGCTGCTCAGACACCCGCTGCGGCCACCTCGCCTGCCAACTTTACCTCGTCCAAGACGAACCACTTCCTCGGAAATGGACCCAGTCCTTTGAGCGGCAGCGCCGGTAACGCTGCATCTACGACGCCAGATCACCGTCCCGTCATGCCAAATTTGAAGCGCGCGGCGAGCAGCTTTGGCAGGGCGGGGGCCAAACGCTTCGTGACGGGTGCAGATCGAGTCTCACACGGAGGTATCGTCATCGGCCGTAAGCTGAGCGAGATAGTCGGCGACTTGAACGTGCTCTCGCTCGTGCCGGGGACGACGAGTCACTCTCGCGGATCATCGCGCACGCCGAGCGAAGCAGGCGATACCACCGCCGGCGGAGGCGATGGCGGTAATAGTGGTGGTCACCGTTCTGGTCGCGAATCTTCCGCTCCCTCGACGCCGACGAGACCGCCACTACTCAGTCGCTTCTCGGCGACGACCGGCACGCCGACCCTCTCCCTCAGTACCGCCGCTGCCTTGCCGTCCACCTCGACGTTGCAGACGAACGCGTTTGCTTCGCCTCCGTCGGCGACCGTTCCGAGGTCCTACTCGTCCTCGGCGCTGTCGTCGCTCTCGTCCGCTTTCCCCGCCGCGGCAGGCGCCACGCCCTTCAAGCCTCGCCACTCGCCCTCGAACGGTGTTCATGCGGCCGAGTCGTCACTCGAGCACGAGCATCATGCACCTTCGACTCCGGCTCAGCAGGCGGCAGCGGCGGCCGTTCAAGATCGTCGCTTGGGATCCGACTACCTCGACTGGCCAAAGCTGTTCCGCGATCACTGGTTACTCGATCAGCGGTGGCAAAAGGGCCAGCCGAGCTGGAGTTGGTTGGAAGGGCATGAAGACAGCGTGTACTGCTGCCAATTTGACGAACGCAAGATCATCAGCGGTTCGGTGAGTCTGCATTCGCGCACTGGACCGTATCGCAGTTCTGATTGCTGATCCGCGCATCCGCCCAGCGCGACCGCACGATCCGCGTTTGGGACATTGCTTCGGGCGAGACGACGCACGTTTTGCGCGGTCACGAGGGGTCGATCTTGTGCCTCCAGTACGACGACGAGATCCTCGTCACCGGTTCGTCCGATTCGACCGTCATCGTCTGGGACCTCGTCGGGGACCCTACTGCCGGACGTAACAAGTACGAGGAAAGGATGAAGCTGGTCGGGCACGGGATGGGCATTCTCGATTTGTGCTTCGACGACCGTTACATCGTCAGCTGCTCAAAGGTAAGGGCCGGGAATTTCCCGGGCCTTCCCGACGAACTCGTCCTGACCGCGTGTTTCGCCTTGCAGGATACGAAGACGCACGTGTGGGAACGCTCGACGGGCAAGCTGTATCGCGTCCTGCAAGGACATCGAGGCCCGGTGAACGCCGTACAGATTCACGGCGACCGCGTCTTGACCGCGTCAGGGGATTCGCTCATGAAGATGTGGGACCTCCACACCGGACAGGCGCTGAGGACGTTCACGGGTCACTCTCGCGGACTCGCGTGCGTCTCGTGGGCGCCGAGTGGCAAGTGGTTCGTCTCGAGTAGCAACGACAAGACGATCAAGCTCTGGGACGCCGAGACGGGCGAGTGCCTCCGCACCTATGTCGGTCACGCCGACCTCGTGCGCGGACTCGCGTTCGATGAAGGCTGCCAGCGCATTGTCAGTGCAGGCTACGATCGCACGACGAGGGTTTGGGACGCCGAGACGGGCGAGATGGTTCACAAATTCAACAGTCACTCGAGCCTGGTGTTTGACGTCTCGTTCTCTGCGAGCAAGATTGTCAGGTGCGTGTGGCGCTCTCTGCCTTCTTTCGTTGCTATTCCGACTTTACGCGCGAAGTTGCTTTCGACCCAGAGTTGACCTCATCACTGATTTCCATTTACGCCTGCAGCGCGTCGCACGATCGTCGCATCCTCCTGATGGATTTCGGAGTCGGTCTCGACGTCGACAAGTTCATCTGATGGCGACTCTATGCCGGCAGCTGAACCCACGCCTCGAAACAAGTCGAAGACGCTCCGAATCTCAAAGTCGCTCTTTCCGCTTGTATTCAATGTCTCGCTTGACAATGCTGTTGCTGCTCCAGTCTGAAATGCATGCCCCTCCCCAGTCTAGTGTGATGCCCAGTTCGAATTCCCTACGTCGATCGGAATTCGAGCGTGCTTCCGCGTCGGGCGCGTGAAAAAAGTCCGAGGTCAGCTTGACCTTACGCCTCGTCTCACCTCGGGCCGTTGCGATGGCGAAAAGCAAGACTGCGACTATAGCAGCAGCTCCTTCTTCCAACTGGAAATCTCTGCGGGCCGTGCGTTACCTTGAGCGAGGGATCGCACCGCTCCTGTTCGCTGACTTTTCAGTTGGGCAGGCACTCAACCCGGCAGCGGCGACAACGACGACGGCAACTGCGACGAGCAAGGACAGTCACAAGCGGAAACGCCGGCATTCGAGCGTCGCGAGCGTGGACGAGTCGCGATCGGCTGAACCGTCGACTTCCTCGTCCAAGGGAAAGGCCAAGGCGGTCGAGGCGAACGGCGAGCACGATGAAGGCCGCGTGAAGGGCAAGCGCGTCCGGGCTAACAAGCAACTCGTGCCTGTGGACGAGATTATGAAGGGCGGGACGGCGCCGTGGCAGCAAGAGTACGTCCTCCAAGACTCCGTTTCTGGCGATTGCGGTTCAATCCTGACGCTCTCCTTCCTCCTTACAGAACGGGACAGTACCTCGGTGTGTATGGGAGGCTTGATCGCCTAGCACAGGCCGCGAGCTGATTGTGAGACCCCCTTGCAGCGATGGATTGCGAGATGGTGGGCGTCGGACCTGAAGGCATCGAGTCGACTCTGGCGCGCGTCTCGATCGTCAACTATCACGGGTGTACCATCCTCGATCGATTCGTGCGGCCGCGAGAAAAAGTCACGGACTACCGAACCTGGGTTTCGGGTGTCCGGGAGGAGGATCTCCGGAATGGCAAGTTTGCAGCGCCGAAGGTTCACCTGTCGAGAGTGAGTGCTAACTTCGCTTCGAACGACCAGCTCCGAGCTTTGCGGACGTTCAGAAAGAGGTCTCTGCCCTTCTCGACGGTCGGATCCTGGTCGGACATGCCCTCTCGAACGATACCACTGTGAGTCCTTTTGCCCGGCGAAGGGTCTTCTCCTCGACGAACGCCTTGTTGACCATTCGCTCGGACAGGTTCTCCTGCTTTCTCACCCTCGCCATATGACCCGTGATACGTCGAAATATTCTCCTCTGCAAGGGCTGGTTCGTACGAAACGACCGGGTCTCAAGACGCTTGCCAAGCTCGTCCTCGGAGTCGATATTCAGTCCGGAGAACATAGCTCGGTGCGTTGCTTTTTCCGACACAGAGTCGAAAGGTCTCGGACTGACTCCGAGCGCTCGCCTTTCTAGGTCACTGATGCGCGGGCGACGATGGCCATCTACCGCTCTCAAAAGGCGGCGTGGGAAGACGCGCTCCTGAAGCACTCGACTCCGTCTCTGCTCACGACGACCACGATCGCACTCCAGTCGCTCGACTTGACCAATATCAGCCTGACGGGCGTCGGCAAGAAGAAGCTCCAGTCGCTCGGCCTGGCGGCGACGCTTCGCCACGTCCGCAACGAGCGCGCGCTCGAATCGGGCGGTCTCGGTCTCGGGCTCGGTGGGTACGGGAGTGACAGTGACGGTGAAGGCGGCGAAGAGGACGAAGAGAAAGCCGAGATGGTCGAGAGCGAGAAGCGGAAGAAGCGCCGCGTCGAGGAAGGCGACGACCTCGTGCTCGGGTTTGACTTTGAGGCGCAGCCTAAACCGACCGAGCAACCTGCGCCGGCTCCCGCGAACCCGAACAACGACAAGAAGAAGAAGCAGAGGAAGAAGGTGCAGCAGAAGGGCAAGGCGAAGGGAGGAGCCGGTGCTGCTGCTGTTGGAGGGGACGCGTCGAAGAGACCTGCCGCCAAAGATGGGTGGTGGGAGGACGACTAGCGCGCGGCTGCGCTTCTGGTGTATTCTCTACCATTCCATGTTGTTGTACTCTACTTCCCGATACTGCAGTATCCTTGAAACCCGACTCTTCTTCTTCCGAGTGGAAAAGTTTTCGGTTGCGCTGAGCTGTCTTGGTGTCGCTGGCGTCTCGCTCTCTGCTTCTTCCGCTTCACTCGCTCGACTCGGTAAGTCTTCCCGATGCACGATGCTGGACCAGCTTGGCCGTGCAAAGCCTGGCAACCTCCTCCCTGCAAAGGACGACACTGTTCGAAACCAGGTCGTACATCAGCTCAACCGTCGCCGGCTGCTGCCTCACTCGCTGAGCGCACGCCCGCCTTTGTCTGTGTCGAGCATGCCGAGTCGCAATACACTTGATCTGATGCCCATCTCCAGCGCGCACACACCCTCATGCATGCATCGGACTTGAGCTGACTCGCGCTCTCTCCCCTCCTTGTCAGGCTTCGACATCTCGACCTGCTTGCTCTCGCCCTGACTGCCACACGCACCGCTCCTGGACTGCTTCTGGTGAGCTCGTGTTTCCCTTGTGCTCGTGCAGCCGCGCCCTCGCGCTGCACATGCCCGGCGACCTTCACGCCGCTCTCCCATCGCCCGCCCCTTCGCCGACGCCCGTCGAACCGAATCGAATCGCCAAAGGACATGACTGCAAATATCTAATTTTTTCCCAGCATCCGCCGCCTCTTCCTGACAAGGTCGAGGCCGGACATGGTGACTCAATTCATGTCTTCAACCCCAGGATCCTTTTGGCCCACGCGCCTGAAGCGAGGATCGACTCGGACCGACCTCGGCGGCTTTGCGAACGGAAACAGCAATACCCGACTGTCGAGTACAGCGCTGACCGTACATTACGCATATGGTGCA
This sequence comes from Rhodotorula sp. CC01, assembly GCA_021654155.1. NCBI lineage: Eukaryota > Fungi > Basidiomycota > Microbotryomycetes > Sporidiobolales > Sporidiobolaceae > Rhodotorula > Rhodotorula sp. CC01. The sequence continues at coordinate 243,539 of JAKEZK010000008.1, forward strand.
GCTACCTGGACGCCTGTGTGACTGCCTCTCGAAACTTGCTTGCTCCGTAAGTCCCGCTTCATCTCGTCTCCTTGCAGCAAGACCAGCGACGGCCTCTATCCGACTTTGGCGCGAGATGATACAACGTACCAAGAGACCTAGTCTCGCAACATCCTACTACTGCTGAGGAAGACAACGTTTTTATCTCAAGTTTCAGCCTTATTTGATGCCATCTCGTCGGCCGTCGCTGGTCTTACACATCAGCAACCCCGTACACGCTAGAACGTCGTCCACTGACACATGTCTTTGCGGCACATAGGCAGTGCTCTTCGTCTGCTTCTCCGCTGTGCCTCGTCGCGTCACCCGACTCTTCACACCTCGTACGTTTCTCGCCGACCGCTCCCCTTCTCCGCTGCACTCCAATCCCATCCTGCGCTCCCACGGCCATGACGATCAATACAACATATCACTATCTCAGCAAACCTACTACTTGCGGAGGAAAACTAGTCCCTGCTAGGACTGTCGGAGCCTCCTTTTTCCGCCTCCGACTTCGCTCAGCACACACCCCTTGCACGCTTCTTCGGGCGCCGGAACTGATGCTCTCTAGCGCGGCGCAGACTATTCTGTCGCCTCTTGTTACGGATCTCGCCGGGGCTCATCACTGCTACTCGTGAGTTGTCTCGTTCCCAGTCTTGTCGCCACCGCCCCCCACAGTCTCCGCGACCGCGCTTGATGAAAATGCACACCGACGGGCGGACTCAACGTTGCGATGCAGGCCGGCTTCACTGTCAAACGGGCGGCCGTACAATCCGCCCGGGCCCGCGTCGATGCAGAGATCAATATGGCTCCGGATTTCTGATGCGGTCACGAAACTTGGGCTTTGCGCGGCGGTGGCCTTGTGCTGTCTTTCGAGACGACCTTCGTCGCACGGGTGCTGACTCCTTGGCTTGTTCTCTACCAGATCGTTACAAGTACGACTTGTCTGCCTCTTTTCACCGCCGCTTGCTCTCGTCATCCGGCCCGACTTCATCTTCTCCCTTGATGCAGTCCCGCGTAGCCAAGTGCAATCCAACCCCAATTCTCCGAATCCCGACGGACAAGCATTCGCGCGCGAGAGTGACATGGTGGAGTTGCGACTGCGTTGGGCTTGCCTCGGCTAGCGATGTCGCTCTTCAATGTCTCCGCTCTACAAAGTCGAGATCGGCAGACTGACGCAAGTTCTTCAGGCCTTGCAAGTCTCCGGCGACATGCAAGCGAGCCGAGGAGCGACAGCTCATGATGTAATCGATCGTCCCGGGAATATGTTTTAAGCGCTGATACCCGTGTCTCCTCCTGCATGCATGCCGCACTTAAGGAGGTCAAGTTTTACCCGCGTGCCCGTGATCATGAGAGCCCATTGCCCTGAGCGAATCGCGCAGAGCATCTACTTGAGAGGCTATAACGCGGGAGAGTCGCCGAAGAATTGAAATCGGCAGTCCCGCATCATGATGGCCCATGGGAGATCGTCGGCATAAAGAGCAAACCGGTTCGAACGGAAAGGTCTTCGAGCGCAGGAACCCGCCGACGTGCCCCTCATGCATCTACGGAGACTTCTTGCAAATCTTTCGGGCAAGTCGAGGAGGCGATCGTCATGCTCAAAGGAGCGATAGTATCATCTCGAGAAGCGGCGCGCGCGCGTGTATACGTCATGAGCTTCTCGAGATAAGGCCTGTCGCTTGCGTAATGACATGGAGGAAAAGAACAACGGACCGGTTGGAAAGATCGTCGAGGACAAGGTGGGTCAAAGTGATCGACCGCGCTCGGCTCCCATCATGTGTCGTAATGGTTTCTTTCATGGCCCGAGATGAGCGGGAAGTGCATTCCGATAGCATGAACGCCGTCCTATGGTCAGATTTGAAATGTCTATAGCGCGAAAAGCGGCGCAAATCGGCAGGTTCGATACCCTTGTGGCAGCGACAGCGCGAAAACTGGACTTCCCCGTCCCGGGTCACTGCTACAGCTTCGCACCGTCTGCATAACGAAAGCGCCGCTCTGAAGCATTCGGGACTTCGATTAGTAACTTGGCAAAAGCCTCAGAGGATGTCTCGACGGAGACCCCGACCTGCCTCGCTCGCGGGATCTCGCTTTTCGTCCCTGCAGGTCCCAGCTGGGAGAGAGGCTCTGTTTCCGCAGCGTCGCCAGCTTTCCGGTCCGCTGAAAAAGTGAGCTCGAAGGAATCGGCCCTGCAGGAGCTTGCATACACCAGCGGTGGGACGACCTCGCCCTGGCGCAAAGCGAGCAAGCACGTCAATTTTACAAAAAGCGAGAAAGTTCCCGGGACCTGCGAAACATGCGCATGTGTACGCCCAGGTCCATAGAAGTAGATACTTCGCGCGCATGTACGTACACATCGACGAAGGGAAATCCGTGCATCGCAGTCTACGTCCTATCCGGCAGCCAGTTTTGACTCCTGCGCTGGCGAGCAAGCTGCATCCTCGCTTCGCCTCAAGCAAGCCACACCTCCGGAGTTTACCGCATCCAGGTACTAGCTCGAACCATAGAGCGCAGTGCTCGCGATCGAGGCTGGTCGCAAGCATCCGATGCATGGCGGCCGGGTCAGGCAGAGCAAGAGGGTGAATTTCCGGACCCTTTCGCCAGCAGCGGCAAACAGCGGGTGCCGTCATGCCCCGCAAAGGAGGGAGCGTGCAGCGCACGTGCGAAATACCCTTCCAGTACTGTGCGCGGCTCCCAATGCAGTGCAGCTACTTTAGCGGACCGCCGCAGGGGAAATCTCGGTGGCGCAGTACCTTCGCATGCTCCGGCGAAAGCAGCAGCAGCAGCTCCTTTCGCGGCTCGGTAGCAAGAGCTTCGCGGCGGCAGAATAACATTTCCGGAGAGCGGCGTGCAGCCTGGGCAGGAGAGTCGAGCACGCGAGGGGCAGATCGACCCCTTCGAGAAGGCCAACTTGGGACCCTTCGAGTCGGAGTGCTTCGCGCACGCTTCAAGCATCGATTACCGTAAGTACGGCTACGCATCAGTAACATCCGACCTTGCTCCGATTAGCCCAATTTACGAAGCGCAAGTCATTCGGAGCACGCATATGGGCGTCCGCGCTTACAATCCGGCTTGCTTAGGAGTCCTGTGGGCCTGGACATGCGCTTTCGGAGTCGCCACGCTCTGGCAGTCTCATCGATCCTAGCCTTTCATTGCTACCGGCCATGGCGCCGGTCTGTGGGCGGCTTGGGCGGCCAACACATGGACGCAGGGAGATTGGCTTGGCATGCAAGCAAGTGCGGCGGCCGAGCGGACGGCGCTCGGCGTTGCAGGAGTTGTCCGAGTTCAATCTCGGCCGCACTTCGGCCGCCGCGTGAACAAGCCAGCCACGCGCGTCGATCACTCTTTCAATGTCCGAAATTTAGCTTGATTGCATGCTTCGAATCGGGGGCTCATGTATGCGCAGTCCGCTGTAGCTCATGCATAGGGGCGGTGCATTGCATAGCAAGGCTCATTCCGTCGGCGGCGTGAGCTTAACCGAGGAGCCTCCATGTGTGTACATATACTCGGGTTGTCCGGCTCTCATGGGTGCAACCAAAAATAGCTTGGTCTGCTTCAAGCGGGAGGTGCGCTGTTAGAAAAGGCAGCTTCACTATGTACGCCATTCTATGCAAAGCAGCTTTTGTGGACCCCAGCTATGCTCGTACAGACGATGCGGCCAAAAGAAGTCTATAAGTCTTGCTCCGGACTGATGCTGTGGACGAGGCCGGGGCCGGGAGAACTTCAGATATGGAAATATATCAGCCAATCAAGCCGAAACGATCTGCAGGCTCTAGTCAATTCTATTAGCGTAACGACTCGTGTACAGTACCGTCTAGTACATGGATCTGCTGTCCTAGCTAGTAGCCTCGGACTGTACAGCTGATCTGCGTGGCTAGACGCCCCGAGCTACTGTACAACGCACGCATGCAGACTCGAGACCAGTCTATAGCAGTGCATTCACAAGGACTTGCTACAGCCAGATGGTAGCCTGGCCCCACTACTAGAAGCTCGCGCGACGAGGTTTTTCGGCATAAGGGCGCGCCATTTTTTCGGACACATCCCCGGACAACTACTTTGCTATGTATGTCTTGCGGTCCTGCTGTATATGTACAGGTTGCGTGCAGTTGGAACATACTAGAACAATATAATAGACCGAGCTTACATACATAAACTGGGTGTACACGTAGGGCGAACGGTTTTAACCACGACGGAAATGGAGCGGAGCCACGCGAAAAAAAGGCGGTGCACCGAATATCCCAGCGTAAGACCGACCTGCAGCTGACCTGTGCCTGCGCAAGCCTTGATACACTTGGCGACCATTCCAGCCGATATCCCTAGATCCCCTTGTATAGATCTCTCTGTACGCAGTTCCAGTCGTCCGATGGATGCAGATATCCGACGTCCAAAAATCGGGTGGTGATTCTGCTAGCAATCGGGATTCTGCCCCGCCGCAGCTGTCCGATCTCCGAGCGGGACGAGCCGAGGAACAGGGGGCAACTCGAAAAGCTGGAGACCGAACTGATCCGCGGGGCGATCAAAAAATAATGAGCGCGGAGCTGCGGGGGGAAAATAGGGCAACGCGCGGAGATGTGTGCCTGGCCGTCAAGCGCGCGTGAGAGAACGGAAGAAGGCGTAGCCCTCATCCGCGGTGAGTCCGCGGGTGTGCATCGTCCGTCGCTGCTGTCCGACGCTCCTATCCCTATCCCCCCGCTGCTTTATAGGACGGTCTTGGGTCTCTTTCCTTCCACCCCCTCGCTCACACCGCCAGTCTCTCGATAATCCGGGCACCGCAGCGAGCAACAAGTCACTGTCGGACGCAAAACGTCGGAGATCAGTCATCGCCTCGGTTCAACCCTTTGCGCATCTCGCACGCCGCCGCTCCCAACACACATCTGGGCGCGCCACACTCGACGAGTCTAGAGAGCACTCGCCTGACATACACGGGCCCGACTGCCTGCCTGCCACTCGCTCGGCATCTCTCCAGTCACGCCAACGCCAATAGCCGGCACTCGGACGTTTCTCAGGCCAACCGCCGCCGCTCTGTATCGCCTCCCTCTGCCCTCCCGGACCGGAGCATAATGCCTTCAGATCGCTACTACGGATTCCAAGGTACGTCTCCCTTTCCACTCCGTGCAGGCGCGCATGCCTGCAGAGCTTCCGGGTTCGCGAAAGGGCTCGCTCGCTGACATCAAGCACCCGGGCTCATCGCCGCTTTTTCGGTCACTTTCACCGGCTGCAGATCTCGCCCTCTTGTGCGAGCATGTCATCGCTTCCCTGTTTAGCGTCGCACCTCAGCAACCTCAACAGGCGAACGGCGAGGCCAAGCCGCCAGTCGACGCCGCCGTCCCCAACCTTGGCGAATTCATCGTGCGTCCGAGGCCCCGGCGCGGCCGAGACTCCTGTCCTCGGTCGAGACATACGACTGACTCTCTCGCATACAGGCCTACGCGTTGTACCGCACTCGCCTCCCGGTCTCCATCACCCACCAGGCGCTCTTGCTCCTGACCCGCCTCAAGCAGCGGTATCCCTCCGCTCGCGGGACCTCGACTTCGCCGCATCGCCTCTTCCTCTCGTCCTTGATGCTCAGCAGCAAGATCTCGATGGACGACACCTACTCGAACAAGAGCTGGCAGATCGTTGGCCAAGGCTTGTTTGAGCTCCGCGAGGTCAACCAGATGGAGCGCGAGTTGTTCGCATTCCTTGGGTACGTCCTCGACGAGGTTTCTTTCCGGTGCTGCGCACTATCCCAGAAGCTGACGAATTAAATCGGCATCGACAGCTGGAACGTTGTGGTTCGCGATGAAGAGCTCGAGCTCTGGGTGCACGAGGTGGTCGGACCGTACGAGGCCGAGCGAGAGCTCGCCCGTTCGCTCGCCATCGCCGCACAGGAACAGCAGCGCAAGTCGATGGAGGACCGGAAACGTCGTCGCGACGTCCAGGCTCCGACCCCATCTCCCTCAACGTCGCGGTCTCCGTCGCCGAACACGCTGCGCCAGCGCCACCGAAACGCTTCCGAAGTGGCGATGGCGCTCCTCCGCGGTCACCCGAATCACAGCTCCGCCTCTTCCTCCTCCGCCTCTTCCGTGTACGACAGCTCGGCGTCTCCCTCCGGCTCGTCGACGCGGTCTTCCCATCGCCGGAGCCGACCCGAGTACCGGACCTCGTCGCCGTACTCGCGGTCTTCATCTCGCGCTCCTTCCACCGCGTGCTCGTCGTACGCCTCGTCACCAACAGGCCACGGCTCCGGCATGCACACGCCCATATCGCCGTGCACTCCTGCCGGTCCATTGACGCCGGAGACGACCAACGACAAGGCGTGGCCGACCGGACCCGATTCGTGCCAGGACGTCGGCGCCGAGGCAGCCGCGAAGCTCGCTGCATACGCGGCGCTGCATCAACCCTACGACGACGCAGAATCGATCATGGCCGACCCGGCCACCGGTCCTGCCGACGCCGTGAACGCCTTGGTCGCGCCGACATGTTGAGCATCGCCTGGCATTCCGGCTCCCACCCTCTTATCATATACCAGTCGAGCTTTGGCTTGACCGCCACCGAGCCCCTCTTTCTCGCCTTTTTCGCCTCTCGCCATCCTGGGTCTTGTCGTCGATATTCCGCCTCCTCTCACCTCTCCTCGATTTCGCCGTCTCCTTTATTACACGTGCCGCCTTCAGGCGCACCGGGTTCCGTCGCTACTAGACGCAGTATCACAAGCAGTGCCTTTCTTTCGTCCTACTATCTGGTGTACCGTTTTACTCCCCCTTTTTGGTTAGATCTCTCTCGCAGTACCCTCACTTCCTGGTCGTTTCACACTCGCAACTTTCTGTCTTCGCATCCCCCTCGCAATTTTGCAACTTGATCGTTCTTCCCACTCTTTCCTGCACTGGTTCGCGACAGGGTCATGGTTTTCGTGTGATGGTCTCGAGCGATCACTCCCAAATCAATTGTTCTCTCCGAGCAGCACCCTTTCTTGAGTCTTACCGAAACGGCCTCTGACCGAGGCTGGCGTCCGTAGAGTAGACCTCGCGGTGCGAACCTGTCCGTCCCACGCCCAAATGCATTCGACTCGTGAGACCGTTATATTGCGAGGGCTAGACCTGACGCCTCTTCATTATGCAAGTCGGTGATGCCGCCGCTCCATGCGGGTTCGGACATCGGACGGAGTTGCGCCTGGCCTGGCCATGAGGACAGCGGGTACATAGAGAAACGACCTATGTACTGTACTTGCCTTGCAGAGCGTCGAACAAGCGCCCTAGCCGCCCAAGGCTCTTTCCTTTGTTCTCGGCGAAGGGATCGAATTTTCGGTTGCTGGCGGTGTCAAAGGCAGACAGCGATGCCTTCGCCTGTACAGCATGGAACTGAATGCAGATCAGCGGTCGCTTGGTGTGTACGCAGCGTGGTCACGCGAGGAGACGCAGCTTGAAAGAAGAGGACGCAGTGGTAAGGGCGTGTGATCCCCAAGAGCGGCGATACTTCTGAGGTGGCAGTAGCGAGCTCAACAGATGCGACTGTAGCAAGGTCTGTATCATGGACCTTGGGATCGGATACGCGGACGCCACACGCCACAGCCGAGTTGTGCGCCGTCGCAGCAGATGAGAGCCAGCAGCCGGCCGATGAAGCCACCTGTGACGAGTAGCAGAGTCGGACTACCGAGCATGTAGCGCTGCCGCTGCTGCAGAGGTGCGGGACGTCGGAGCGGGAGACAAACGGATGCTGAGGCTGTGCAACCCCCGACTCGACGAGAGCTGGCGATGAGTGTCTCTCTCCTGAAGCACACCGGCCTGCATAGTCCGCGATGGGACTGTTTGACAAGAAAAAGAAGGAAAAGATCCCCGAAGTCGGTCAGCCTGCCTATGGCGGAGGAGCAGCGTACCCACAGCCCGGTCCCTCGTCGTCACCGTCGCTCGGCCGCAACAACTCGTACGCTTCGAGCGCACCGTCTGCCGTGTCGAGCGTGCCGCCCTCGTACCGTACAGCGCCGGGCTACGTCCCACCGAGTCAGGGCGGCACCGGGTACCAGAACCAGAGCCACTTCAACCGCCCCCCACCGCCACCTGCGCAGTACCAGCCGCCGCCTTCGGACCGCCCGCCCGTCGAAGCAGCCGCCGCCGGAAAGGGCAAAGGATCTTGGTTCGGTCGAGGCAACAAAAAGGCAGAGGCCGACGCGAGGAACGAACTGCTCGCCGGAGCGCCACCTCCCGGACAAGGGCCTTCCCGCTTTGGCGCAGCGCCAGGGTCCGGTGCAGCTTACGACCCGTACGGCGGTCCGGGATCCGCGTCGGGTGGCAATGACGGCCACGGGCAGCAGCAGGCTCAAGAGTTCGAGACCGAGGAGGACCAAGAGGTCGAAGGCATCAAGCAGCAGATGCGCTTCACCAAGCAGGAATCGCTCGCGAGTACCCGCAACGCAGTCCGCATCGCTCGCGAAGCCGAAGAGACTGCTCGCGCTACGCTCGACAAGCTCGGCGAACAATCCGGTACGTGCTACTGGTCTAGTCCCCCGTCACGCTTTTTTGGTCTCGATTTGATGCCCAAACTTTTGCTGAACACGTAACATTACAGACCGCATTGCCAACACGGAGCGTCACTTGGATCTCGCCAAGGCACACAACGATCGCGCCGTTGACGAGACCAAGGAGCTCGAGGCGCTGAACCGCTCCATCTTCCGTCCTACCTGTGAGCCTACTTACCTCTACTATGCGAGCGCTGCCCTGAAACTGAACGCCTACGTCCACGATCACAGTCACCATGAACAAGGCCGCCAAACGAGACCGCGAAGAGCGCCGCCTCCTCGACCGCCACAACGCCGAGAAATCCGAACGCGAAGAGATCCGCCGCGAGCAGTACGAGTCGCGTCAGCGCATCGACGGCACATTCCAGCAGATGGACCGTGACGCCGAGAACGTCGCTGGAGCTCGTGCGCGCGCGCGCGCCCGCGGTGCCGAACGGTCGCGGTACCAGTTCGAGGCGACCGCGAGTGACGACGAGGTCGAGGACGAGATCGACACGAACCTCGACGAGCTCGGCGGTCTCGCCGGCAGGCTCAAGATGCTCTCGACCGCCATGGGTAGCGAGGTCGATGCGCAGAACAAAAAGCTCGGAAAGGTCAGCGGCAAGGTCGACGTGCTCGACAACAATGTCGTCCGGTCCACTCAGCGTCTCGCCCGCGTCAAGTAATCGAAAGCCGGCACCTACGCCTCTTTTCACGTTCCTTGTTTCACTCTGTTGTCGGAGGTACCTCTGTTTCCATTGATCTTCCCCCTCTCGTAGTTCGTGTGCATTTAATATGTTCTGCCTCAGGATTTATTTACGGGTGTTCTACAACTTCCTCTAGAGGGTCGGCCAGTCCATCTCGATGTCCTCGAGGTCACCGCGGCCCTCGTAGATCTGCGCGGCGGGAGAACCGATCAGTCGACCGATCGTAACGACTTGGCCATGCGCCGCTTACCTTGTCAATCGTCGCCTGCTCAGGAAGCGGAACCCGGTTCACCGGTTCCGGCTTGATCTCCGCGAGCTCTCGCCACAGGTCGAGCTTGTCGCGCTTGTAACCGTGCGCCTTTTCTGCCTCGTTCCAGTGTCCGTACGAGAAGAACATGGCGGTCGTGACTCGCTTCTCCTCCTGGTCCAGCGCCATCGTCACGATCGTGCCGGTCTCCTCGACCCAGCTGATCTGCCAGAGGTTAGGACGAATGCGCTGGTAGTATCTGTGTGTGGGGAGGTAGAAGGAAATGGTGAATTAGCTTTTTCGCCACGTGGGAGAGTGGCAAGCAAAGGACTCTTACGCCGTCTGGTAGTTTCGCCGGCCGTTCATGGGACCGCCGTGAATCGCGTAGACGATGCGCTCGTGGTTCTTGACCCAGAATTCGCTGTAATCATCAGGAGACAACAGCGCTCAGCCACAACGCGGCGTAAGAAAGGCGACGGATATTCCTGCGTGCGAGTCGGCTGCACCACGGACGTGGCTGGAACACCGAGGCGAGGGACTTACTACTTCCATCTGAGTCGAAACAAGTTGCAGAACGGATAGAAAGGACGACAGAGCCCTCGAAGATCAGTGCAAGTTCGCAAGAGGGGTAAAGTCAACGTTCGCCGGAGGAGCGTACCCGTTGTCATAAGTGTCTGCGGGCGGACTAGAGGTCAGCCACGAAGCTAAACGCCTACACCTCGATACGGGCACTTACACTCAAAGTGCTTGTTCAACATCTCATCGAAGTGTTCGGGCTGCGGACGCGATTCTTGAGTCTTGTTGTCGGACATGGTTCCGATGTAGCACGCAGTGAGCTTGCACGTGTGCAGGTAGTGGGTGAAGTGAATGATTGCAGGTCAAGCTTGCGCTACTAGGGTTGCCCGTCCTGCTGTCCAGGAGCTCCAAGCGGGGTCGACGATGAGAATGACGAAGTCGGTTACGCCGCGCTCGGTCTCGATCGACGACGGAGCTCTTCCTTCCTCGTAAGTTTAGAGCTTCCGATAACTTCCAACTTCCATGCTCGCAGAGACCATACACGTACAGCCTACCGAGACGCCTTTTGTAGCTTGGGACTGGAGATGCGGCTGCACCAATGGAAAAACGCCTACAGTTGCGATCGAGGCAAAAACAAAAGTGTACATCGCGAGCCTGCAGTGTCCTCTATCGAGAGATGAGAGTCGCTTAGCATCTACACGCTATGCAGAGCGGGCAGCGAGCAACCATTTCGCCCTTCACAGCCGAGGCAAAACGAGCGGGAAAGCCGGTAAAAGTCAAAAGAAAATTGGCCAACAAAAAGTGTTTACACCTTGACCTCTGCCGGCGCCGCGGCCTCTTCCGCCGCCAGCAGCGTCGTCATATCCTGCAACTGTCGCTCCTGCTCCTCGACTGGGAGCGCCTCAAACTCGGCCTGCACGAGCGCGGCCGCCTCGGCTTCGGCCTCGAGCAGCATTTCCTCCTCCATCTCTTCGACCCACGGACCTTCGGGGTCGACGCGCTCGATCAGTTGGTCGACCGCGTCGAGGTCGAGGATGACCTTTCGCCTCCGGAGGATCTCCCACACGGTCAGGTCGTCGACGTTGTCGACCACGGCGACGCTCGGCAGGTTACCGGCTGCGAGCGCAAACGCCGCGCGTTCGTTCTCGCCTTGCTCGGCGAGGAGTCCGGCGGTGACAAACAGGGCGTCCTCCCAGTCTCGCGCGCCGAGTTTCTCTTGCAGGAGCCGAGTTTTCGGAAGGTCGAGCGCGAGTTTGTCTACGACGGCGAGGTTGCCGCTCCGCCACTTGTCCGAGAGCGAGACCTTGAGGCCGAGTTGCTCCTCCTTGCGGTTAATCTTGCGCTTCCACCCCTCTGGTCCCTTTGCGCGCGGTCCGAACGCCCTTCCGCCACCTTTGAGCATGGGAGACCCGCGGTCGCCGAGACGGGCGCGACCGGTTCCCTTTTGCGGCCGCATTTTTTTGCCCGAGTAGTTGACCTCGGCGCGGTTCTTGGTCGACGCGGTACCGGCACGGAGCGAGGATCGGTACGCGGTGACGATCTTGTGGAGGAGAGAGGGTCGAGACGGGACGTTGAAGAGCGAAGCCGGGAGGGGGACGACCATGCGCTCGGCCTGCTTCTGGTAGAACCCAGACAGCGGGACATGCACAAAGTCATCGTGTGCTGATGGCGGCGCTGCATCATGCACGTTTTGTCGTCAGCATGTGCAACCGTCGTGAACGGCGGAGGCCGGGAGGGAGAGACCAGACTCACGGGTTCGCGGCAGAGGCGGCAAGCGGCTGGACGTAGACGGCTGTGGTGCGCTCGTGAGTTCGCTGGTCGGCGTCGGTGCACTGGGCTCGACCGTCGTCGCGAGTGCTCGCGAAGTCGAGGCGAGCGCGGACGGCTGTGCAGAGATGCCCGAGGCAGGGTAAGTACGGCGAGCCTGGGCAGAATAACAGGGCAGCTGTTCTTACCCTGAACACTCTTCTTGCACCAGCGAGGAGCGACATGCTGGTATGCGGTGTGCAAGTTGACCTTGAAACTCGCGTCTTTGGCGCTCACGACTCTTACAGAAAATTCTCCCGACTATCTCTCGAATGCAGAACAAGTCGACCATCTGCCAACAATTTACGCCTTGCACATGTCCAGTTGGCTGACCGACCGCTACTCAGAGGCGAGCAAACGATGTCACTCACGACTCACTTTCCATCCGCCGCGAAAATCCAGCAGCTGGTCCTTCGGACAGTCGGATCGACCCTCGATGACGGCTACTCTCGAGCTCGTCGATGTGAAGGCGTGGATCCTGAGGCGGCCCGCAGTCCTCCGAGCGGACGAGAGGGCTCGCCCGAGGGAATCGGTGCTGCTTGGAGCGGAAGACGGGTCAAGCATTGCTCGCAGAACTCTGTCCGGCGCCCACAAAAACGGCCCAGGATATCGGGAGGGCGCGAGGTAGCTGTCGGTTCCATCTAGGCAGCACGGTACGCGAGCACTTTGCCCAACCCGAACCGTTGGGTAGAGCAATCCGCCTCCGTGGACCCAAACCCAAGGGTGTCGCGACTCGCCGGCCCTGGTTGTGTGATGCGCACGGGCATCTGTAAAAACTGTTGCCTGCACGATCGAGCTAGGCGTCGCAGCCAGCGTAGGAGAAGGGCGACGAATGAGAAGAGCGAGATTGGGAGACGGGACGCCGCCGCGGAGCTCTGAGCAGCGAGTTGGGGCAGACGAGGCCAGAGCGAGAGACCGGCACCAGACGTAAGCCGTTCAGCATAGCGTTCAGTCAGCGAGTCGATCGAGGAGAGAGCGAGAGCGAGAGCGAGAGAGAGAGAGAGCCGCCGCCTCGTCTCGCCCCTCTTGCCCACCTCCACGACCACCCAGCAACACGACTCGGCCATGTTCCGCGCCACGAGGACCCTGCTCGCAGCAGCTACCAAGCCCGCCGTCAAGGCCGCCCCCGTCCCGCGGTCCAAGGTCGTGACGGGCATCGCCGGCCTCGACGTCCACCCGCGTCCGCTGCCGGCCCTCGCCCAGGCGTACACCTCGACCCTCAAGGTCCTCGAAAAGATCCCCGCAGCCGCAGTCTACCGTCAGTCCGCCGAGGCCATCACCAAGGAGCGCCTCGCCGTCGTGCAGCGCCGTGACGCCGGCGACGACCAGGCCACCGAGGCCGACATCGAAGCCGTCGAGCGGGAAATCGACGCAGGGCTCGTCGAGGAGCTCTTGCTCCAGGCCCAGGACGAGCTCAAGCTCGCCAGCAAGATGCTCGAATACAAGCCGTGAGTTGTCGGCTCTCCCCCTCTCTCTTCCTCCGCCTCCAGAAGGGACTGATCTCGTTTTGCACACCAGGTGGGAGGAACTCGCCGAGGCACCTCCAGCAGGACAGTGGGCTCCCTTCCGCGTCACCCCGTCAACCACCACGGCCGACGATCTGCACCCGAACTAGACGGAGCGACGAAAAGGGAGGTCTGGGAGAGGCGACGACCCCAGACGTGCAGGAGCTAGCGGTACAAGGCGGTCGCTCTCTGGGCAGAAGCGCGACAGCCGAATGTAATCAGTAAGAGTAGATACTCCACACACACGTACGCTTTCGCTCGGCCCGCGGAGAGGCGTCCTGAGGCCAGACACCACGCGTTGCCGGCCGGATCATCTTGCCCCCATCACACTGCGGAAAGAAGCTGGCTGCAGCAATCTCTAGCGAGAAAAATCCCCTCTATGGCGAACAATTTCTAGAAAAGCTCGACGACGGCTCCGATCGCTACGTGGTCAGAAGGTTCAACGCCCTTGCGCGGCAGCCCGGGCTCGCACGTCTCGTGAAAGTCGTGCATCGCGAGGAGTTTGCGCCATCGCGGTTCTTTTCTGGGTGCGGGGGCAGTGGTAACCTCCGATCCCTCGTCTGTTGTCGTACCGGGCGGAAAGAGGAGAATATAGCTGCCGGCAGGGGTCAGAGTACTTCCTACGTTAACTGTCTTCATTTTCTCGCCAGGACTTTGACCCGCCCTTTCCATCGAAAGAGCACTCACTCGAGAGTGCACCTCCACAACGGGGTGAAATTCGTGTAGACGGGTTCAAAGTCGCCCCGCCGGATCCGCTCGTCCATCTCGCCTTGCCGCCGCAACTCTTTTTCCGCTTCCGGCTCGGGTGCCCTCCAACCGTTACCCATCTGCACTTCGGGCTTGCGGGAGCAGTACCACCGCTCCTTCTCCGAATCGATCAGGCCGTACGCTTCGCCGTAAGCGGACCGGACGCGAGGGGTTCCCCCTCCGCGGGCCGCAGAACCGCCCGAAGGGGAACTCAGCGCATTGCGGATCATGTCGCGGAGTTGCTCAAAGGTGCCGAGGCCATCGTCGGACGTCGCCTCCCGCGTGTTCTTGATCGTCCGGTCCGGATGCTGCGACAAGTCGCCCGAGTTGACCTCGTCCCCTTCTTTCGCCTCCGGCTCGGGCGGAGTCGGCGGTTCGTACGCAGGGTCGTAGAGCTTGTCGACGGATTGGTGGACGACGCGGGAGCGGTCAAAGTCTTCAATAAGGTCTTGAGAGACCGCAGCATCGTTCAAGAGTCGGTAGGTAAGCTCGCGCGGCTGGGTGTTGAGGTCTGCCGGGGGCCCGGGATAATCAGCGATCAGTATTCAAATTTGTGCGCATGAAGGCGCCATGAACGGGGCTCGCAAATGCAGGGGTGCCTGCGGCGAGCGCAACAAGAGACCGGAAACTCACCTCCAGCCAGGAACAGTGGCCAATCTGCCCACCGACCTTCCCCGGCTTCCCTCCTAAACTTGACCATCTCCCTCGAAATCAAGGCCGTCTGCCGCACCCGCTCATAGACATGCGAAGGGTGCCAGAACGTATGACTCGTGCCGACAATCACCCCCCTAGTCGGATCGTCTTTGAACGCGAGTGCGACAAAGAGAGCGACGTTCCGTGTCGTGCGGGACAGCCCGGCCGCGCGGCGAGCGGCTCGACCCGATGTACTCGCCGCGTCGGGGGGTCGCGCGCGGATTTCCTTCTCTTTCTCACTCAATTGCTCGACCGGCTCGGTCGAACCGTTCGTCGCCGAGACACCAGTCGCTTGCCCGCTCGGGGCGTTCGCGTCCGTCTCCTCTGCCACCACAGGGACAGGCGTACTCGTTCCCGATGCGGGCGCCGAGCCCGCGGGCGTCGGCTGCTCTGCAGGTGGGGTCAAGAGCGGCTCGTTCTCATCGAGGGGCAAATCGTCCAACCGGATCCCGCGCTCGCCGACTTTGTCAAAGACGGACGACTTGTGCGCGATGAGGAGTCCATGACTCTTTTGGCGGTAGCCGACATAGGAGGTATAACCGTAAGAGAGCGTTAGACTAGGCAGGTGCTCCGACAAGCGGTCGACCTCTTGCAGGCACGCGATGTCGGGATTGAGGTACAGGACCCTGTAGAAGTAGTCCTGTGAGCTCAAGGACTGATCGAGGCAATTCGGAAAAGCTGCACGGACTGCTGCATCAGGGTTGGTAGCCGATCCTTCCCCTGCGAAAGGTGCGTTGATTCTTCAGCCTTACATTTCGAGGAGGACAGGATTCGGCGGCGTGTCAATCATAGCTGCTGAAGGACGACGCACCTTGAGGCAGTCGCTTCCGGGAAACAGCTCGCGGCCTGTCTGGAACGCACTGTCAGTCCAACTCGGCTCCGATACTTCGATGGTAAAAGAAGCGGAAACTTGCGGACAAGCGCCTGTGCAAGCATCTGTAAATCAAGTCGGTGTCAGTCATCGTGGGGCGAACAAAGGTGAGGTCTCTTCAAAAAGATAGCTGCCGTGGATGAGCCTCGACTCACGTTCCAGGTTACGATCGAGACGTTTCTGCCAGCACCAGACTCTTCAACCCCTTCTCGGAGCGGCACGTCGATCCACTCTCTCGGCACGAAGCCTTTGGGTTTGACCTGACCATGGTGCGCGAGGTCCCCCGCGATAGCCTTGGGCAGGAGAGCCGGGTCGACGCCCGTTTCCTGCGCAAACTTTTTGCGCTCCTCCTTTCGGCGTTCCTGCTCTGCCTTTTTCGCCGCCCGAAAGGCGCGCTTCTGGTCGGCGGCGGTGTTGGTTGCGGCAGCGTCTGCTGCGGTTCCCTGGGGCGGAGCGGGGGCAGTTGAAGCAGCCGAATCGGTCGTCGGTGGGGTCGAGGACGAAGCAGCGGCACTGGTTGAAGCTTGCATCGCTGCAGCGAGAGAGCAGCGGGTAGCAGCAGAGCGCAACAAGAGCTGTAGACGTTGCGCCAGGACTTTCCCTTCTCGACGTGTACGTGAGGGATGTCGACTCGACTTTCGGACTCGATCAGCGGACAGCGGCGGCACGCGATGGGGAGCCACGAGATCACCCGCACATGAGCCCGAAATTGATGTAGGATAGCTGTTTGCTATAGTGGTGTGTAGTCTGTCTAGACCTTCTTGGCACCCAGTGGCCTGCATAGAGAGATGGGAAGTGAGAGACAGGTTTCCCCCTGACAGTCGAGCCGTCGCGCGCCGTGTTGGCAGTCGCTCGCAGCTCGCAGCTCGGAGTCTGCTTCCTCCGTCGTCCGCTCGCCCGCCATGGTTAGTCCGATCTGCTACAGCTCGAACCTGGTCTGTACGACGCTCTCGTCCGTCCTGCCCCGTCGCCCTAGCCGCGCGAGGTCGCGTCGTGCGAGGAAACGGGGCCCGTCGTCGAGCTGGCATCGCCTGCCGCTGCCCCTCGAGCGCGACCCGCCAACGCAACACCGCCGTCTAGGGCGGATCATGGCATGTCTGGGACACCGTCAAGGGGTATAAGGACGAGCTGGAAACAAGAGGCAGGCGCTACGGGTCCCGAGGAAGGGTTGGGCGAGGACGCTCCTCACGGGTCGAGCTGAGGATCGAAACCGCTCGCGCCCGTTCGCTCGTCTCGGCGGTACAGCGTGCAGATGGAACTCGGGAGCTACTGGAGACCACACAGGAGCATCTGAGCGGTATTGCGCACTTGACCGTTGAGGACCGAGCGAGCTGACCCCCGTGTGCTCTCACCTCTTTGCCAAAACCTTCAGTCCGTTGCCGCCAAGGTCAGTCTCTCTCGTTCTCGTCCCGCCCGATACAGGAAACTGACCAGACAAGTGGCCACAAACAGATCTTCCGGACTGCCAACGCGCCGCGCACCGCGCCGGACGCCACCGAGACCCTGGTCGCCCAGGCGCTCCTCGACCTCGAGAACAACGTTCCCGACCTCAAGGCCGAGCTCCGCCCCCTCCAGATCTCGGCTGCCCGCGAGGTTGACGTCAAGGGCGGCAAGAAGGCGATCGTCGTCTTCGTCCCGATCCCGCAGCTCAAGGCGTTCCACAAGATCCAGGGCCGCCTGACCCGTGAGGTCAGTAAACTTCGACCCCTCTCCACCCCTTCGCACCTGAAGTCGCTGACGGATTCCCTGTAAATCTACTACAGCTCGAGAAGAAGTTCTCGGACCGCCACGTCGTCTTCATCGGCCAGCGCCGCATGATGCGCAAGCAGGCCCGCGGCTCGCGCGCCAAGCAGCCCCGCCCCCGCTCGCGCACCCTCAAGGAGGTTCACGAGCGCACCCTCGAGGACCTCGTCTTCCCGACTGTACGTTGATTCATTTCTATCCAAGAGCGGCATCATGGAGACTCTCGGTCTTCCCTCTGTGTTGGCGTTCCCTTGCCGAGCCTTCACATGGAACCGAATCTCCAGGCGGATCGCGGCTTCCGGACGGCCAGACTCTTGTTTGCAACTCCCTTGCGGAACGCGAGCAGGGGTTTGGTCGGCCAGGGAGCTCGCACCCTCCGCTGGCACGCTGACGGCTAGAGCAAGTGATGTGACGCATACGTGCCGGTGCTGATCGCGGCTCGCCACCTGCTCTTTCCCACTCCCTTATCTCCATCTGCCATCCCCTCCCCGTTGTGCACACACGCGTTGGATATGGGTTCCTCTTGGATCAAAAACTTGTAGGAGATCACCGGCAAGCGCACTCGCCAGGCTGTTGACGGCTCGAAGACCATCAAGGTGTACGTGGATTCGCTACCTTCTCGTGACGCTGCCACTCCTCTTTTCTGCGGTGCTGACTTTTTCGTCCACGCATGTAGCTTCCTCGACCAGAAGGACGCCACCAACCTCGAGTACAAGCTTGACTCGTTCTCGTCGGTCTACCAGAAGCTCACTGGCAAGGTGCGCATTGTCCGCCAAGAGAGCCATACTTTCGTCTCAGCGTTGCTGACCTTCCATGCTCGTCTTCACAGAACGTCCACTTCGAGTTCTCGGAGTCGGCTTAAAACACCCACCATACCACCCCCCCTCTGTTGCTAGCAGCGCTGCAATTTGGGAAATCTTGAGCGGCATTTCTGGGTGCCCTGCATCGAGAGAGTTTGCATGATGGTTTTCGTGAGTGGAGACTTGGCGGGCAGCGAGAGAGAGACTTGTGCGAGCTGCAGTTTGAATGCAAAGATAAAGACGGGAACTGGGGGGTATAAGGGGTTCCTCTAAGGCTACAATAAGGTATCGTGTTGCTTCCCGATCTATCGTTACGTCGTGCTGTCGTTCGACCTCATCACGGTGACCAGTCCGTGGCCGAGTGCTGTTCAAGCAGTTTCGGGCTGCACAACGGGAGGGGACTCGCGATCAGCGCAAGTGTTCCTCTCGATGTAGGGCTATCACGCCGACGAAAGAAAACGCACAATCGTCCTTCCCAGAAGACGGTCGCGCCAATCATGTCGGTCAGGACCCGCAAGAATTCGGTGTCGTGCTCAAGCGAGTGCACGTCTCGCAAGTCGACACGCATACTCCACGGTTCTGCAGTGATTCGAGTCTCAGTTTTCTCTCGGTCGTTCCGCACACATAAACATGAAGAGGAGAGGGCAGGACGCACCAGTGTCGCAGATCCAGTCGGTTGTCCCTGGCGACCAATGCGTCGCAATCAAGTATCCTCTGCAGATGGGCGCAACAAACAGTCGCTTAGGTCAGTTCTCGCAGTCACGTTAATCGCATGACGAGTCGCCGAGCGCACCGGTCTTTGACTCGTTTCTCCTGTATCGAGTGTGCAATTCCAGTCAGTCGTGCGCTCACGGCGGCAAAAAAGCGGGTGGAGAGGGGAGGACCAACCTGGAACAGAGAACCGTTCCACCACAAAGGCTTCCCTCCTGCGGATGGTGAAGTGCATTGCGTCAGTGGCGGTGACACGACATCATGCCGGGAGAGCGAGCGGGAAGCGTACGGTGGTCCAAGTGGAACAGGTGGTCGCTCTGGATGAACGAGTCGATCGAGTGACTCTTGCGGTCGGCGTGCGTCAGTTGACCTATGATGCCTGCGTACTCCTTGTCGAGGTGGTACCGCAGCCCGCACAGCTCAAAAGCCTACAGGGCGATCGTCAGAAAAGTTGAGAACGGCGAACGCGGCGGGCAAACTGGCATGAGAAGGACTAGCTCACCATCCAGAATGACTCTTTGTCGCCTGTACGAGCTCGCCGTTGTCAGCAAATCCGCCCGAGGAGGTTGGTGAGCAAGAGTTGGGTGAAAGCGCACCATAAGTGTTTCGGTATGTGACCTCTTCCCGCACCGCTCGCGAGTTGAGCCAGCCCGTGAAGATGAGACCGTACACGACGCTCAGTCTCCGCTTGTCAAATACGACGACGCCGCTCTCCATCTCTTCTCGCGATGCCATGTCGGTCCACCACCGCGACGACGCGAGTTGCTTGCTCGGGACGCGACCCTTCATGACACTGCGCCACCAGTCGTGGACTTGACCCGGCCCGGCAAAGATCTCGCGGTCGCGGAAAAAGTAAGTGCCCGTCTCGTTGTAACCGGGTGAGTCGAACATGACTTCGGGGTTCTGGACAAAAACGGCGTCGGCGTCGGCGATGATGACCTCTTGGAACGGGCTCGCGAGGATCGCAAACACCTTGATGGCCCACCCTCCGCCGTGGATCCCGACGTACTCTTCGTCGAAAAAGTTGAGAATGTCGACCGTCTCGACCGAAGGGTGGATGGACCGCAGCGCCGACCGCTTGGCTGGGTCGAGGTCGTCGCCGCCGGCGTAGACGACCCAGATCGGCAGTTCGGTGCGGTGCACGTGCTTGAGGGTCGCGATGAGAGACACGGCGTAGATCATCTGGTCGTTCCCGACGGGGATGATGATGCCGCGCGGGACCTTGTAGCCGGCGCGGAGCTGAGAAATGGTCCGAGGCGACTCTGGTCTCCGGTTCAGGTACCCGAACAGGGTCTGCTGCAACGCGCGGTGGTGATACGCAATCGAGCGAGTGTAGAGCGCCTTTGTCGTCGCGTTCAGATGGGGATACGTCTCGTTGAATGTCTGGCCGAACAGGTCGAGTTCCTGCAGCAGTTTTGCGAACCCGTTTCTCGGGTCAGCTCGACACGACCGCTCGGCACCTAGGTGTAAAGATGGTAGCGAGGCAGGAGGAAACGCACGTATAAGACCCTGGTCCTGTCTGCGTACGCGGCAATGTCCTCCATGGGCGTCTCTGCCTGGATCGCCTCCTTTGTGCGTACGATCAAGTCGAGCATGGCCTTGTCTGCGAGCTGGACGTCATTCTGACTGTTGGCTTGGTCCAAGCGCGTATTGGCGTTCGACCTGCGCACGAGCGAGACGACGGCGCACACGAGCGCGACGAGCAAGACGAGCACGGGGAGGCGGCGACCGCAGCCTCGTCGTTGCGTGCGGCCGTGGCTCGGCAGCGAAGTCCGGAACGATGCGACCGATGTCACTTCCCGTCCCATCTGTAAAGCCACGTCGCTTCGAGCCAGTGTGGCGGGGGTTCGTGCGGAGCGACAATAAAGCTGTGCCGCAGATGAAGCGCGTCGCGGCGCCGGCAAGTTGGACAAACCCCAGAAGTGGGGCGCTCCCTTTGCAGCAAGTGTATGCACTCGAGCGACAGCGATAAATATGCGAGTGTCACAAAGCGTGCAAACCAGACCCGGGACAATTGCCACAGTTCAGAAGGAAAGAGCTTGGCTCACCCCCCGAATCGAAAAAAGCCCATGACTGGGACTTGCAAGAGCCTCGTTGCATGCGTCCTCACACCGGCGGAGACTGCGCCGCGCCGACCGACATGCTACTCCTCCGCCGCGCCGCACTCGACCTCAACACGTCCCTGCACTCCATCCCGACCTCTCTCACTCCCGGCACTCCAGCGTCCTCCAAGCTCCGCAGGGCCGGTTCCCACGTGCCCCAGAGCGAGTCGGCTCGCGCGCGGTGGTCGGCCGCAGCAGCAGCAGTAGTCGTCGCTGCCGCTGTCGGTTGTGGGGGAGAAGCAGAGGAAGGGAGCAGCAGCGACCGGAGAATGATCGGTAGCGCGAGGAGGGCCGAGAGGTGCAATACGGGCGAGAACGGCATCGTCGGGAGCGGTGGAGGCGCAGAAGAAGGGGAAGAAGGGGACAGTGTCGCCGAAGAGGTCGAGCGCTGCCGTGTCGCCGAGCTAGAGGGCGGGCTCGTCGCGTGCGTGTCGTCGGACCGGGATGACCGTCTCCGATGCGTTTGCGGCTTCGGAGTCTTGAGCACCTCCGCGGCGGCGCCGTCTGCTTCTTCCGTGATTCTGCCTCTCGAATTCGTCGGTTCACGACGAGCTGCCGAAGCGCCATGAACGGTAGGATCCGAGGCCGAGGCCAAAGTCGTGACGGTCGCGAGCGAGGTCGACGACTGCGAGATTGATTCGAACGACGACTTGAGCGATTCGAGCGAGTGGTCGAGCGCTTCGGCTCGGCTCTTCATCTAGAACAACAACGTTGTATGTGTAGTTCAGCTACATCTGCTTGACTGCAGCAGGAAGAGAGGAGAGGGAGCTGTTACCTTTCGGATCGTGTCGCTTGCGTCTATCAACTCGTGGTGATGGTTGTAGACGAGGGATTGACGTTCTCCGTCCAGTTCGCGTATCTCTGCAGGAGTCTATGTGTCAGGTCCTTTTTCCTAGCCAGCGCCGCCAAGCCTTCTTTTCCCCCCTACCGTTCAAGAGTTCGTTCTCGCGGCGCAAGAGGTCGGGCAAAGACGCGGTCGAAGCGAGCGAGTTGAAGTAAGCGTCTGCGTCGAATGCGCCCGGCACGTCTGATAGTACGGCCAGTCAGTATTCGTCTGCGATCTCCAGTCTCGCGCCATGCGACTGAACACGGGCAGAAGGAGACACGAACCGATGTCGAGGGCTTGCCCCGCAGTAGCTGCCGGCGCTGCCTTGCCGAGTCCATAGTAATCTCTAAGCCTTGAGCGTTTCTTCCTGTCTGCGGTCGCTGCAGTCGCGGGCGAGGCGTGCGAGACGCCGGCTGACGAGGAAGCGGTCGAGACGCGGCGCGTGAACGACGGCGACAAGACGGGCGACGAGAACTCGGACGGCGGGATTGACGGAGTGTAGCTCGCTCTCCGTGTCGGTGTCGCGTAGCTCATCTTTGCTGCGCTTGGGCAGGCGACGCGAAGCTGGGAGCAAGAGTCGTCGAACCAAGTGGGGAGAGTCGCTCTTTCACCTCGTTCCGCCCAGCCCTGCAGCGCACGACAGCGCGAGCGAGCGCACGGCCGACGAAGCCATGGCGAGACGACCCCTGCTCGCGAGCCTGGCGATGCTGTGCCTCGTCTTGGTGCTGCTCGTCTCTGCACCTCGGACCGTCGCCGCCTCGTCGTCCTACACTGCCATGTCCTACTGCCGCTGCACCTGCTTCAACAGGAACTCGACCATCATTCCCCTGTACCGACCCGCAAATCCCGCAAACCCCTGCTTGACCTGCACCAGGCAGTTCTGTCTCGATCAGAAACTGCCCGCCTGCGTCGGCGCTCAGAACCCAGAGGAGGACCCCGACACGGCTACCGGGATCGGCTCCGACGTCGAGGCGAGGTGTTTCCGCAAGTCGGGCCACCCCCTGTACCAAGCGCTTCCAGCGAGGAGCTGACCCGACTCTGGTGGACTTGTACAGAACGCGACTCGCCGAAATCCCATTTCATCGTCATCTCGTTCCTCGTCATCACCTCCATACTCCTCGCCATCGCCGGACTCAAACATTACGGGATCGACTTGCAAGCCATGTCGAGCCGGATGGGGCTCCGAGGAATGTTGACCGTGAGCCATTTCTCCTTCTCCTCGCGTTTGCCGCTCCTTGTGCGCACAGTCGGATTCCCCCCAACACTCTAACAAGCCAGTACTCGAGCTCTGCTTCCGCACTCCCGCTTGATCACTTTCCTGGCAGCCGAGACTCGAAACTGACCGAGCGTTTGCGTTCCCTCGACAGGAGCTACTGCACCGGATACAGAATTATCGGAGACGAGGGCGATCTTCATATGCTCCAATGTCGACATGACAATGTACATTCTTTCTTTCTTCGACTGCTTCCGGATCGTGATTGGCGGCTTTTTCAAGACAGTAGTGAGATGGCTTGCACCTTTCTCGGTGTCCCTCCGCTTTCTCCAACGGCCTGTGGATCTCGCGACGTCCTCTTGTTGTCCGCGAACCTTGCCGACGTGTACTTGCGCTATATCGATTCGTCTCTCTTGTGCAGGAACGTCGACTGCCCGCCAGAAATTCTTCGGCCGCACAAGCGTTCAAGCAGGGGGCCAATTTGACCGATAGTTCATCTCGCCAATCTCCCGCTACTCGAGCGTGCAACCCATGGACTGTGTTGGACAGGGTGTACTTTCCTAGATTTAGGACCCGTCAAATATAGTCGTAGCACCGCCTCTCGCCTTGTCTGCGAGCGTCGTTCTTTTTTTGCGCACTTGCCTTCCCTCCCTCTCTGACCCGCTAGCCTCTCACCCTCTGACACGCGCCACCTGCAGCTCCTTCATCAACAACACAGGTCGCGACCACTATGGAGTCCCCGACCGAATTGGCAAAGGTCCCGATCAACGAGGCGCCGACCTGAGTGTGCGCGATCGGTGTCGTCCCACGAGGCCTCAGCGCATCGAATGGCCTCGCGAGCTTGTTCCAAGAGCGCTCCGTCAAAGAGCATCTTCAGACACCGCGAGACGGGTCATACGGAAACGAGCCCGTGGTGCTCTGAAGCGATAATGATATTCTGTAAACGGACATTGCTACCATCCGTAGCTGCGCCGCCTCGACGTCGCTCCGGCAGATGCGAGGAGGGTCCAAGCCGCCAAGCCGATATTCTGGATGTATCCCGCCGATCCGACGGCATTCTCGACGCCTTGCTGACGGCGGGTGCACCCCGTCGACTGCACGGTACCATCGAACGCCTGCTGCAAGAAGGCGTAGACGTCGCCTTCGAAGGCGACGTAGGTCGCGCTGTGCGCAGTGCCGGTCGTGTTGGCAAAGGTGAGCGCCGCGCCGCGAGCGCATTGACTATCGAAATATGCCGGTACCGGAGCGTAGGCGACCGTCCCGTCCGACTCGCTGTGGTACATAAAGACCGGGACCGGTAACACGCCGTCGATGGAGGTGGGCGCTTGAGTCGTGTTGAGCGGCGCGCCGAGCTGCTCCAGCTGGATATACTTTTGCGGAACGGGGTCGTTCAGCGACGCGGCGCCGTTAGAGAAGTAGCTGAAAACGTCGATGTTGTTGAGCGATCCGAGACCTTCTGCACATTGAGTGCGGGCGAGCTGGAACGCCTGCTTGCCCGCCTCGTTGAGATTGGCCTGATACCATTCCTCCAAGTCTTGGTACTGATTACCGAGACCGGCGAGCGCCGATGTTGCGAGGAATGAGGCGGAGCCGTTGCTGAGGAGGTCGAGCGTGGGCAAAAGGCTGACGGGCGTTCCTCCAAAAGATGCGCCGACAACCTGCGGTTGTGCGGCAACGCTTCAGAGGTCAGAGAGGTGTAACAACCCGTGTACGCTGCGCCTGAATATACTCACATTGAGGCCTTGCCCGTATGTGCTCGATAGGAACTGCGTCGACCAGCTCGCGGCAGCCGCTCCGCCGGAGTATCTGGGAGGACGGGAATCGAGGTCAATTCGCAGCCAGAAGGCGCACCAGCGATACCTCCTCGTACCCATGGTAGACGGCCTTGTAGCCTTGCGAGTCGGGAATGATGTCGGTAAAATTTAGGGTTGCTCGCAGAGCGTCGATGCCGCAGTAAGCGGCCGTCACGCCGCTGATGAAAGCGGCTTTCGGACCTTCGTGATCGGGTACGGAAACATACCAGCCTTTCGACAGGCCGGCCACGATGTCGGCTGCGACGGACGGGAGCAACGTGGTCGCCTTGCTTTGCGAACCGTTCTGGAGGGCGTAGGCGATCTGACAATCCGGACTTGCCGAGTCGATCGGCGCTGCGTTCGAGTGAGCGAGCAGTCAGCGAGGAACCTCCTCGGCCAGGACATTGTAGTCACGAGTCCCCGTCTTGCTTACTCATGAGCATCATGATTTGCGGTGGTGAAACGGGCTGCTTCGGGGCAAACAGCGTTGTCACCGTCGCGCTTGCATTACCGAGGGCGTCGGTCGTCCGATAAAAGATCTGGGCAGATGCTGCCGTCACGGTAGCAAAGCTCGTATTGACGGGTCTAGATCGCACGATCGCGCCGGCCTGGTACAGGTCGAGGGAGTCGGGCGCGGAGTAGAACGGATCGCTCGATGGCGGCACTGCGGGGTCGATAGCGAAGCTCTTGAGCGCAGAAGCGGGAGTCACTGCTCTGTCCGGCCCTCCGACTGGAGCTGCGAGGATCGAGGACGCCCAGGCGAGCAGGCCGACGATCTGTAGCAGGACATGCCAATTCGTCGACATGATGCGGCCGATTGAAGAGAGTACTGGGCTCCGAAGCTGCCTCAGGGCGGGCCTCCTGTCGCAGCCTACGGTCTTGGAGAGGAAGCTAGAGCGAGCCAGCGAGGGAAGGTGTGATCTCCGGATGAGACGGAGATGAAGCCGGAGTCTTGACATCGCTGACGTGGCACCGCCAAGCCTACAAAGTGATCGAAAGGAAATGTCAAAAAGGAATTGAATGAAATCATCACCGCAACCTCGCGACTTCGCCAAGCGAACCTCTCCGAGACGACCTTTTTCCACGGCCACGAGTGCCAGATTGACCCTCCTCGACACAAGTACAGACCGCTGAACATGAGCGCCGCAGCAGCCCGCATCCACAGGCTCGTTCCGAGCAGAGTGCGTCGCACACTGGCAGGTTTCCGATCTGCAAAGGGCATTGCTGACGGTCGACGCGCACCAGACCGCCTTCTTCTTATGCGACTTGCAGGAGCGATTCCGACTTGTCGTACACTCCTACCCGTCCGTGCTGGCCACGGCCGAAAAGATGATCAAGGCGGCCATGATCATGGAAATCCCGGTCATCGCAACGCAACAAGCTCCGAGAGGTGCGCGTCTGCTCCCTGTCAGCAACCCCCTCTTTCGGGCTGACCGAGTCTGAACCTCGCATAGCTGCTCCTCCGGGAGCGAATACAGACGCCGGAATGAGTTTGGTCGACATTCGCGAGAACGTGCCGCTGCCTCTGCACGAGCTGCCCTCGCCGTCTCTGCGTCCTCCATGGGTTCCGCTCGTCAAGACAAAGTTCAGCATGATTGTGCCGCAGGTGGAACAGCAATTGAAGGAGTGGGAGACCAAGAGCGTGGTGCTCTGCGGAATCGAGGTTCGTCTTCGCGCTCGTCTTTTCTAAAATCTTGCGACAACATTACTGAGGCGCCCCTTCTGCACACAAAGGCACACGTCTGTGTACTCCAAACAGCTCTCGACTTGCTAGAAAAGGGAATTGACGTCCACGTCCTCGCCGACGGCGTCTCGAGTGCCAACGGCGACGAGGTCGGGTTAGCGATCAAGGTGAGGACGGTTGGATTCCTCGAGCTCGGAGCTAAAGGAGCTTACTGCCTCTCGCCCTATGCATAGCGCATGCGAGACTCGGGCGCGCAGATCACGACGTCCGAGTCGATCCTCTACCAAATTATGCGTAGGTTGCCGCCGTCGGGGCGTTTGCGGCCGAGAACCAGAGCGCTGACCAGTTCCCGATCTCGACGCGGCAGGCGATGCCGACCACCCTGGTTTCAAGGCCCTGACAGGCCTCATCAAGGAGTATGACCCGATTACCCGCGACTCCTTGCAAAAGTTGATCGCAGGTCGCGGCTTCTGAGCTTCTCTTGAATGAAGTAGCCGCACGCGCAACCCTGCCAACCAAATGCACACAGTAACCCCAACAAGGTGACTCTCCATACAGCTGATCAGGATAATGAGGCAGAAACAGGTTGGGTATCATTACGAGAGCAGAGAATTTGCGTGAGAGACAGCGTCGGCGCGGTCTCCTAACGACGTCCCGGCAAGGGCGGACGAAAGGAGGCGCGTCGACGAAGAGAACCGGGGGTGAGAAAGTCCATGCTGTTGAGGAGATGTCGTGAGGTGTCGAGGAATAACGAGTGTGCTGAAGGTGGAAGAGGGGAGCGATGCTCGATAGGGGAGTTAAGGTACGGTGCAAGTTCGCGAGAGTTTGTTTCCATGGCGGGAGGAGGCAAAAGTGTCCTTGATGAGGTATAGCAGATCAGGCGAGAGAGAGAGAGAGAGAGAGAGAGAGAGAGAGAGAGAGAGGAAGATAGGGTCATGTGCGAGGGTAAAAGAGTAAGGAAGGGGAGGATAAGATAATGAGCGGGGGAGGAAGCGGAGGAGGAAAGGTGTGGGCAAAGGGACGATTATAGTGCGATCGTCGCAAAGGTGGTGGGTGCGGGTGGCCGATGTATGAGACGGGAGAAGAGATGGAATGTGGGAGGGAAGCGAGAAATCGGTCGAGCCGTCAACGTGCTTGAAGAGACGAGCGTCGCCGCGGTCACTTCTCCTCCCAGTCTAGACGTCAAACTGTACAAGAGATGAGAGAGAGAGAGTCGCAGGTGAACCCAAAGTCGAGCCGGTGGACACGCTGCGCTCAGAGAGTCCGCATGACCGAGTAGGCTCCGACGACGCCAGCGGCGACCATGATGCCGAGTTCGGCCCACTCGGCGCGCTGAGTACCGTCGCTGGTGGTGCCAAACAGGCTCGGGAAGGTAGTCGGACGGGGACGGGTCGTCGCCGTGATGGCCTGCTTGACGGTCGAGCCGGCCGAGTTGGTGGCGGCGGGAGCGCCGGCCGAGGAGATCGACGTCGGCGGCGCGCGCGAGGCGGCCCAGTAGAACGAGCCGCTGAGCGAATTGAGGTCGGCCTTGAGCTCATCCAGGACGGCCGTGTTGTTCAGGACTCGGTAGTCACGGAGGTCGTCCGAGCCGTCGTTGGCCGTCTCGACCTTCTCGTACTCGAACTGGTTGTACAGCTTGATACGCGGGAACCGCGTGAGCATGTTTTGACTCGTGATGCAGTCCGTGAGCCTGTAGAAGTAGGGACACGCCAACGAGTTAGCCACGCCTTTTAGACTTCTGAGGGAAAGCGAAGACGCACCAAGCCTGTTGAAGAGCGGCAGCCGAGACTCCGGGGTCGTTGACGTGGAACGCGGCACCGCACTCGGCGAACTGAAAGCGTGTACGGCAGAGCGGGTCAGTCATTGGATAACGCTGACATGGCTGAAGGGTCGAATGCTCACCATGCACGCTTTCGAGGGCTTGTTTGCGCAGTACGTCTGGTACCACTCGGTGATCGCGTTGCCAGTCCCGGGGTCGAGACCCGTGATGACGTCCGAGCAGTAGTTGTTCGGCTGGATGCTGTTCTGAGTATCGGACGGGATACCCTTGTAGTCTGAGAGTCGGGAATGAGGTCAGTCAAAGCACGCCATCGCCCATGCAGAGTCGGGAAGCAGACGAACAGATCGAGAGGCCGATCCAGTCGACAAGGTCGTCGCCGGGATAGTACGGCGCGAGCGAGTCGTCTCCGGCGTCGAGTACTCCGTTTCGGTTGGTGTCGAGCAAGGCCTGATCCACCGCGCTGAGCGAGGTGAACGCCGTGCCGGTCTGGCCGTACGGGTAACCTTGCGGCGTGTTGGGTGCCCAGACAATGACCGTCTCGGGTGCGACCGACTTGACGAGGGTATACATGTTCTGCCACGATTGCAGGAACGCCGTCGGCTGCTGACCGTACTTCATCCACGTTCCCTGCATTTCGGGAGCGTATCGGAGGAACGTCGTTCGGTTGAGTGTAGTCTGGTCTGTGGGTGTCACCATTGCATGCGTCAGTGAAGCAAGGGGCAATCGCGACGGACGGAGAACCGGAGAAAGAAGGCGCACAATCCAGGATCTGCTTGCCGAGCGCGATAAAGTCCTCATCTGTCACGGCGGCAAAGCCGTCTGTCGGGTAGATGGTGAGGAAGACGGCAGCGTCTGTGCCGGATTGCTCGATGGTCTGTACGAGAGGAGGCGAGCCAAGACAAGAGTGTGGTCAGCGACTCGCTCAGCCGGGGGTTCTGCATGCAATTCCACGCCAACGCGAATGAGGGGGTGCTCACATTCTCTGGTGCGGGACCGCCGACACCGGTTGTCCAGTTGTAGGGAGGAAGGGGGATAGGCTGGGCGATTTGGAACACCGGAACATTGTTCCCGAGCTTCTCGTTGATAATTGACGGTCGGTCGTTGTACGCTGCCAGGGATACGAGAGCGTCAGTCCTCTGCACACACGCTATTCTGACCTTGTTGCGATCCATTTCGTGTATAGCTCAGTCCCCCGCGCGCCTCCACACGGGTTCATTCTGGAACCGGAGATCGGGAAGTCCAGTGAACCCCGCGTTGTCGAGGCCTGAGCGCGTTGGCGCGGAGATCGGCCGCGCAGCGCCATGATCACCCGCGAGAGATGGAACATGTGCACTTTATGCAAGCGCTGCTTTGCCCGTCACGCGGGAAAGAGAGCGAGACGCGGGTTTGACGACCCGTGGCGCGTTCCGTCTTCCGGTGACGGCGATGCGTGGTCGATGGGCGCGCGCGGGTATTCGAGGGCGCAGCGCTGCAGCCGACTTACGGTTTGCCGGGTCGAACCAGAACCCGAGCATGACCTGGCCCTCTGGCGGCTCGTACATGGCGCCGTTGACGGCCGAGACGGCGGTGCCGGCGACGGCGAGCGCGAGCGCAGCGCGAGCAGCGCGCGCCAACGGGCTTCTCCTCCTCGGAGCTCGGCTCGGCCGTGAAGGCGCCGCAGTCGACGTAGATGCAAACATTGGCAGTGCGGGCTGCTCCTGCAGGTCAGCGAGACGCGAGGCGAGAGCGGCGGAAAGAGGCGGTCGGCGAAGGGATGCTCGGCGGCGACACGGGCGGCGACAAGACGAGAGAGACGAGCACGCGAAGTGCGCTGCGCGGTCGACACGTCGGCGAGATCGGGTTCGTGCACGAGATCGGCTGGGCAAGCGCACGCAGCTAGGCAGTACACGGGCAGATCGAGGCGGCGGGCGATGCTGGGCTTGTTGTCTTCTTCCTGCAGCCTCGCTTGACCCAAGTTCCCCCTGTCAACACATGGAGGAGGCGGTGCGGCCCCTCTTCTTTTGATGGGCCGGGGTGTCTAGCTCTGCAGACCTTCGTATATGCTACGCTGCAGGCGGGGAACTGGCGTGATAGCTTGTCTACAGCGTAGAGTGCAGAGCATGTCGGAAAGAAACGAGTCACCTTTGCATCTTTCTCGGACTGCGCAGCAGCGGCACCGCGTACTGGAACACTGGTTCAACGGTCATCATGGTCCACCAGTCTTTACGATCCGTGCGTAGATACCTGCTTCCCAGGGAGGAGCAGCTCATGAGCGAGAAGCGCGATCTCGGGATATGAAAGCCGTATGTGATCGATTTGAGAAATGCAAAATGCAAGCAAGCACAGCGGAAGACCCTTGCCCGGAACGAATCGCTGTCCCGGTCACGCTGGTTCGCGCTTGATGGGCTCAATCGCGTCACTGCAGGTCGAACCAGGGGGGAAGAGAGGTTAGTGGTCAGCAAGGCGAGGGCGAGGAAGGTCAGGCCGAGAAACGAGATGGGCTCACAGGCAGTCCATCCGCACGTAGGAGAGGAAGTACGCGTTCGTATCGCCGGCTGCAGAGACGACGGCGTCTGGTCAGTCTCGCTCGATCGCTCACGACATTGCATCCGAAAGTCGATCGTGGCGCCATGGCGAGACGCAGGAAGGACAATCTCGTATTTGACTCACTCGTCTCGCGGAAGATCTCGTCGGCGTCGACCTCGGTCACGAGTGAGTCATTATCTGACGTAGCCCACGCCGTCAGCGCAGGAAAACCTAGCAAAAGCGGGGGAAGGAAAAGAAGGCCTCACATTTGAGCCATCGCGTCTCTTCCCGCGGATCGCGCTGATAGATGTAATAATGCCCGCTCAGGGCCGTGCCTGTACCCGTGCGAATAGAATCCGTTAGGAAAGAAGCTACGTAGTCGTTCCGAGAAAGCGCGACGTACCGCGGTGGATGAAAACGGCAGTCAACTTGTAGCGCGACTTGCGCTCAAGTCCACCCTCGTCCCACGTCTGGCGCATTCCTCGCTTGAGCTCGACCACACGGTGCGCGAGGGAAGCGATCTCGTCCTCGAGGTCTTTCACTTCCTGCTCCGTGTCTTCGAAAAGTTGTTCCGTAAGGAGTTCCCGCAAAGCAACGCTGCTTGGCTGAGGTGCCTCCTCCGGCGATGACGCCATCAGCTCGTCCTCGTCCGACGTACTCGGAGGGAGCAGCGAGTTTGCGAGGTGTTTGGCATGGGACAAGGCGGAACGGACGAGCGCGGCAGAAGTTGATGTCTGCGAGATGCCCGGTGAGCATGCGAGGCCCATGGACGATGAAAAGGTAGCTTAGGACTCACAGTGTTCTGTGTGAGCTCACTGAGGCGAGCGCGAACCCTTCTGAGCTCTTCGCGGGCCGCGTCCGTTCGGCTGTGCTTGGCCTGCAGGTCGGCGTCGTCCGCCTGACTCTCGAGGTACCGCCCGACGTCGAGCTCATCTTCGAAAGCAAGATGGGCATTGCTCTTATACACCGACTGGCGCTCGCGATCGTACTGCACCCGCTGCAGCTGCACTTGCAGAACTGGCGGCGGAGGCGCGATCAAGCGGATGTGGCGACGAGCGGAACGAGACTCGAGTTCGACCTGAGCGGGCTCGAAGAGCGTATCGAGCGCGTCGTAGATGTCACGGGTCAGACCGGGGACGGTTGTCGCCGAGCTGGCGGGGACGTCGACGAGTAGAGAAGAAAACGCCTGATCTTGGCTGCGGACCGGGTCTTCGACCTCAGCCGGCTCGTCGAACGCGATCTCCTGCCGCAGCGTTCCGAAGAACGTTCTGAGGGGGCGGACGCACGGGCGTGCGTCAGTAATGCCGGCATGTGTGGGACGGCCTGTGTTACTCACTTGCGCAGCAGGTTCGCAGTCTCCTCGCCGTGCCCGTTCCTCGCATTTGACAGCAGGGCCGCCTCGACCTGGAACATGACGTTGTCCATGCACTCGGTCACGTCGTTCTGGCGTCCAAAGGCCATGTACGTCGACACTTGACGTTCGAGCTCTTTCTCCTTGTCCTGCGGCGGAGCGGTTGGCCGAGGCGGCAACGGCGGTGGAGCAGCAGAGGCGGCCTTGTCGAGCTGCATCAGCGAAACCTCGGCCTTGTCGCCGTCGGTCGACCTTCCGCGCTTAATCCGCGGATAGTCGTCGGCGTCTTCGGGATCCGGCTCTTCGCTGGTTCCGTTGAAGGTCTTGCTCGCGGAAGGCGCATCCAGGGAACGATTCAAATCTCGTTCGCCGAGTGGCCGATCTGCCTTGCTCGCCACGGGGGAGAGGAGGTCAAGCTGCATCGCCTGATCGTCAGGGTCGCCGTTTTTGCGTTTGCCGAGCACCGACGAGGGCGATTTGACCGTGTCGGACGAAGCCGCCGGTGATGCCCTCGACGCAGTCTGCGAGTCAGAGTTGATCGCCCCTGGCTCGTTGGTGAGAAGCGATGCATCGGGCGAGGCAGCAGCTGCCTCGACTTCTTCGCGTGAGGGGACGAGAGCGAGGTAGGCGAGCTCGGTCTCGGGCGTGACTGCCGAGACCGGTGCGTGGATGAG
The DNA here is from genome assembly GCA_021654155.1 of Rhodotorula sp. CC01. Classification (NCBI taxonomy): domain Eukaryota; kingdom Fungi; phylum Basidiomycota; class Microbotryomycetes; order Sporidiobolales; family Sporidiobolaceae; genus Rhodotorula; species Rhodotorula sp. CC01. The sequence continues at coordinate 276,295 of JAKEZK010000008.1, forward strand.
TTGCTCGAACAGTGTCTTGAGCAGGATAACAACTGGGTAAGAACGCATCAGTAGTCTGCTCTCTGATTAAGAACCAAACCATGACGGGGAGGGACTGACATCGCTTCGACCGTTTGATCTCTGCCGGACTGACCAGCCGACCGCCAACGCGGATCTGCGACTGGTCGTCTCCGTCGGCGTGCGGATGTTCCTCGAAAGTGAGGATGGTCTCGCGCATCTCGCGAACGGTGAAGAAATACTGAAGCAGCGAGTTGAGGTAGCAAGTGTTGGCGATGTTGGTCAGCCCGACGGGTATCCGCGGATCCGCAGCGACGCTGGCTTCCCATCCCGCATCCGAGTCTAGAAAGCGCGGGGGTAAGTAAGCTGCTCCGAGGTGGGTTGAAGTCGACCATCAGGCTCACTGCTAGTGTTCGTTTGCAGAATTCGCTGCAGAGCCGGGCTGTTTCGGGCTTCGGCTACGACTCGCAGCGCGTCCTTGACCTTGACCTTGTCGGACTCGCTTTCGGCGTCGATAAGCTGTGAGAAAGCACGGGCACATTAGTCCATGCGGGCTCCTCGGCTATCGGGGGTTCTGCCCACTCACGCGAATGTCGTAAGTCATGATGACGAACTCGTCGTCAGTGTCCTTTTCGATTCCGAGAGCTCGACAGGCCGCCTCGAGGTCCATCTTCGGTTTCGCAGGCGTCTCGCCGAGCTCCCCGGCAGAGCTTTCGAGGACGGCTCTGAAGTATTCGCTGCCGGTGTGGTCTGCAACCATTCTGGCGGCCTGCAGAAGGACGGTGCGTCGACCCGGGTGCTCGACTTCGGCGATGCGCTTTTGCAGAGCCTCCACCAGTGCCTCCTCGCTGGTGTACGTCGACGAGTTGAAGGGGTCTGGGAGGCGAAGCTCGCCAAACGCTGCAGCAATCTCATTGGCGGGATGGCGTCCGAGACTACGCTCCTGCGCGACCTTGAGGCGCAAAGCGTCGGTCGCCCGCGATTCGGCGATTCGACAAAGCGCGTGGAGTCGGAAGGGCAAGAGATAAGGTTCCTCTGAGCACTTGACGTCGTACACCTTGATTATCACCTCGTCGGCGACATTCGGCATCACGCCCAAGTCGCTGTACTCGATCGCGAGCGGGTGCAGCTCGGCTTCGACGTCCGGAAGGTGCAGCCTTGCCACACCCGGTGCTTCCCAAGACTGACCCGCTGGCACGCGTGGCACTGCAGGTGGCGACGTGCGTGTGGGTCAGGACATTCCGATGGCGGGAAGGCAAAAAAGGTCAGAACTCACGGTCTCCGTGGCCCATCAATTCTGCGATCCTCGACCTGGCGTTCGTGATTGAAACACGGGTGTTGATCCCAAACTCGTCCGCTTTCATGCCTGTCCACGATCGCGAAAGAGGGATCTGTCAGTACAAAACGGGCAGCACCACGATTGTCAGCGCTTGGAGACCCACCGTGCACACGCTTGGCGTGCTCCAACCAGATCGCGAGTTCGAGCCAGCAACGGAGCAGGCGCGTCCGGTTCTTCCGTCCGCCTTCCGTTTCGTCGCTCAAATTCTTGAACGTGACAGTATCCTGTCCATTCTGCTGCAGCACTGTCGCCCCGAGCGTGTCGATCAAGATCGATTCACTGCAACGCGGGAGGGGTTTCCTCGTATTAGCGCTCGGGACTGTCCACAGACGCGTGGTCCGACTCGCCTGAGATCGTCCCATCCCAGCGTTTTGGTGAAAGTTTTGCCGGTGATGGGCAAGCCGCGCTGTTCGCCCACAAACAGCAGATTGTCGAGAGTCCTACAGCGCGGTGATCAGCATCAGCAAGGTCTCTCACCGAGCGCAAGCGCAAGCATTTTTGGCTAACCTCCAGATCGTCTTGACCGCTTGGAAGCGCGCAGTCAACGCGGTTTGCCCGGCTGTCGGTCGGCTGCCGCGATGGTCGAGCAGCGCGTGAAATTCGCTAGCCGGGATGACGGCCGGGTACCAGTCTTGGGTCGAGAACGCGCACACCCGACGGCGGTTCGAGACGAGTTCGACCAAGCCGGCCGGATTGAGATCGTCGAGCGAAAGCTGCTCGAGCGACCTGTTCGCGAGTTTGGCGGGCGCGATGGGGTCAGGCGGAGGCGGATCGATCCCCGCAGCGGTAAACCACGCGCCGATGTCGTCCTCCTGGGCGCCGGCCATCCTCGCCTGCCACAAGACTGGCTCGTCAGTCGGAACCGGTTGGCCGTCTGCCGTTCGGGCGAAGAGGCACCACGAAAAGGTGTGCGGGCAGAAGAAGAGCGACGGGTGTGGGCGGATCGCGTCGAGTTCTGCGCGGGTGGCGGTGCGGAAAAGGATGCGTCGGGGCGGAGCCGGCGTGGGTTCGTCCGGATTCTCGATAGGATCGTCCGCTGAAGCCTCGCTCGCGGTAGCTGCAATGACAGACTGCGAGCTACCGCCATCGAAGATGAGCATGTCCGAATCGGAAGCTGGTTCGGCCGAGGCGGCATCCCCAACTGGTTTCGGCGCCAATTCTGGTTCGACTGCCTCAACTTCGGTGCCCATCGCAGAATACCGCAGCTTGGCGGTAGCAGGCTCTCCCGCCGGCGTGTCGCCAATCTCAAAGTCGTACATCGTGTGCTGCCAAATGCCGGGCTTGCTGCCGTACTCGCCGGCTGTGGCGAGCACGCGCGGGGTCGTCCAGCCGCCAACTTCGACCGGCGGGGCCGAGGCGACGACCAGCGGTGGCGGTGGAGGAGGCGGTGGTGTCCGACTTTTCGAAAAGTGACGGGAAGTGCGTCGTTCTTGCTGCGGATGCTGACTCGCGTATCCTGCTTGAACTAATTCCTCCCACGTTGCACCACCGCTCTGCCCTTCCGTTCGACGACCGGCACCTTCGTAACGAGCAGCCGAAGTCGACGCGACCAGTTGAGTCGGAGGCCCATTCGAACCGTCCCCCCAGTTGTCTTCGTCCCACTGCATTGGAGGCGGACCCGCTGGTGGAGCCGCTTCTGCGCGCGAAGAGTACGACCGCTTCGCCGCGCTGCCGTACACGCGGATGGCCTTGCGACCGGTCGTAGGACAAACCGCGGGCGAAGCCGAATAACCCTCGTTGCCGGCGATGCGCAACTCGTCGTCGTCGCTCGAGAGTCCGTCAGCGTCGTCGGCGGGGATCTGGTCGTCGTTCGGTTGAGCGGGTTTGGCAGCGGCGAGAACCTGGCTGTAGCTCCCGGGCGTTCGAACCGTCGTCGGCGACGTGCTCATGGGTCGCGGACCGCGCAGTCCAGACGTGGTGACTGTCGTTGCCGGTCCTTCGAAGAAGGTCGAGGCTGCGACCGGTCGCGAGTTCTGCACTGCCGGCTTGGGCGGACGAGGAGGCGGCGGATCACGCATCGTTTGATCTGCCGAGGGACTGCTCGCGCCGGCAGCCGCGACCAGAGCAGCGTACGAGGGTCGAGGCGGACGCGGCGGTGAAGAAGCAGCGACAAGAGCACCGTCTGCACCAACCTCGACGGAACTTGCGGTGGGCTCCGCAGGCGTTTCTGTAGATGAGCAGCTTCAGCAGGATTCTTGCACGTCTCCGTGGGGCTATAGGCGCGACTGACCTGTCGAGTCGGCCATGACGGCGGACAAGCTGACGCGGAACCAGCGAAGTCAGGAGGCCGTGCAACCTTCAGTAAGCCTCCCCTGAGTCAAGCACGTCAGCACTTTTCTCACGTGCTGGGCACACGGCGACAAGGCCGACTCTCAAATCCCGGCCGGTCTGTTCGACGCCTGCCTGAATGGCTGCCAGGAGGGTGCGAAGGAGGAACGACAGTGCAAGGCAAGTACTTGTATGCCTCTGCTCGTAACCATGCTTGAGCTGAGAGACGGCGGCTTGTTTGGTGATCGGCGGTGTTGAGTGAGGCGCGTGCGCACGCGCGCAGTCCTTGTCTTCCGCTCGAGTCGCCTCGTCTTCCTTCGTTCGTACTCGCATCCCAACTCGAGGCTTTCTCGCTGGCTGAGAATCCCTTGGACCGACTCTCGTTTCAGTAAATACCCCACACTCGCTTTCACTGCCCCCTCATCATGCGCACCGCTGCCGCTCTCGTCGCGCTCGCTGCCACCGCGACCGTCGCGTCCGCCCACTGGCCTGGCGCTGACGCCGCCAGCGCTCGCAAGCGTCACTCGGACATCAAGCGCTCGTCAGGCTACCAGCTTTCGGGCTACTATGCCGGCCAGGACTTCCTCAACCTCTTCGAGTTCGCGACCGGTCAGTCCTCCAACCGTTTCGGTGTGATTGTTTGCATGTCTCGGTCGCGTGCACGCGTCGCCTCTGCCGATCGCTTCCAGACGATCCGCCTTGGCAATCGAGCTGTGTGTGTGTGTACGCAATACAGCAGTGATGACTGATATCCTAGCCCTCCCCGTCAGGCTCGCAGAACGGCGGTCTCGCCAACTTTGTCGACCAGGAGACGGCCTGGAACCAAGGCCTTGTTGAAGTCAAGAAGGGCGAGGTACGCATGGCGCCAAGTATACATTTACACCGCCGTAGAAACCTCTGCTGACGAAAAGTGGTGATGCAGGTTCACCTCCGTACCGCCTCGTGGGTCAACCCGGACGGCAACACGCTCAACGCCATCAAGTTGACCAGCAAGGCCACCTACGCCGAGGGTCTCTACCTCTGGGATATCGCCCGCATGCCCCAGGTGTACGTGTCTTCAATGCTTCGTTTGTGCACCGAGCAGCCAGGCTGACTCTCGTGTGTCCTCGCCGCAGCTGCGGTTCGTGGCCGGCGATCTGGTCCACCGGCCCCGACTGGCCGAACGGCGGCGAGATCGACCTCGTCGAGTACGTCTCGCTGCAGAGCAAGAACGGCTTCTCGGTCCACACCGGTCCCGGTTGCTGGGCGGGCTCGACCGGCTACTCGGCCAAGGGCATGCTGGCGGGTGGCAACGCCCTGAACTGCGACGCGCACGCGACCGACTCGCAGGGCTGCGGGTTCCGCACGACCCAGAACGCGACCTGCGGCGTCGGCGCGAATGCCAAGGGCGCCGGCGTCTATGCCCTCGAGTGGTCCAACGCCGGCATCAAGGCTTGGTACTTCCCTCGCGGAGAAGTCCCGCAGGACATCTTGGACAAAAACCCGAACCCGTGGAGCTGGTCGACTCCCGACATGTACATCGCCGCCGAAGGCTGCAACCCGTCGACCTACTTCCAGCCCCAGACCCTCGTCGTCAACAGCAACATTTGCGGCACGTGGCCGGAAGGTGTCTGGCACACGGACGGCGACTACTCGGGCCAGTCCAGCGGAAGCTGCGCGGCCCTCACTGGCGCCGACACCTGCCGCGACTACGTCCTCAACTCGGCCCACGACTTTTCGCACGCGTACTGGCGCATCAAGTCCTTCTCGGTCTACAACTACTGAGAGGTTCTTCCTTTCGCCGCTCCCTCATCCCTTCGTTCTTTTCGCCTTCTTTCTTTCTTGTTCCTTCCTTTCTTTACACACGCCATGCGCTCAGCCCCAAAGCAGCGATAGCAGCAGGCTCCTCCACCCTCTCCCGCTCCTCTCCTTTTCATGCATCGAATCTGTCGCTCCATTCGTTGCATCTCGCCCCTTCCCCGTAGACCGATTAAACACCTTATATGTCAAGGGCGGTGCTAGCCGGTTCTAAAACCCCCTCTTACGTTCTCGGATACAAGCTCTTTTTTCCTCGTCGCCTCCTGCATCCGCTCCTTTTCAAACCACTTTCGTGCAGACCGAGGAGAAGGACACATGAGCTCACAGTGAGGGTGCGTAGAGGAGGATGACGAGGAGGACATATTGCGAATCCAGAAGGGAAGAAAGGCTCTCTCCCATGTCATTGAGGATTCGCAGGCCGTCCAATCCATGCACAAAGCACGTACCATCTCAGAACATGTGCACAAAGTAAAGAGTCGCACCGGAAGTGCACCTAAGTCCGCAACAATTCACATCTTTGAGCCGGCGGGGCTAACCTTCTCGTCGAGGAACTTGCGCCAGTCGTCTCCCGAGAAGCTGGACGAGATCGCAGGCTCGACAAGTCCGCTGCGCAGTCAAGAGGGCACATGCATACAGAGTACAAAGAAAGCTTTGTCAGTTGCGAGATCCCCCCGGTTGCGACCGTTCGAAAGGCCGCAGCAGGAAGAACCTGCCGCTGCGGAGAGCCGGGTAATATGTACTTATACTCACTCGAGCGTAACGGTCGGGGTGACGTGAATGCCGCGCATGCGGTGAAACTTGATCTGCAGCTTCAGGTCGGAAGAAACCTGTGCAGGCAGTCAAATGTGGTCGCGAGTCAGAACTGTTCCCGCACCTTGGACGTCGCCTCAAACCTCGTCGATACCCAGCTCAAGTCGAGACGGATAGTTCTGTGCGACTCACTGGAGTGCCTGCGTTACCCTTGCCAACCTTGACGGCCTCGAGGAAGGCCTTGCGGTCGACTCCGACCGCCTCGGCATAGTCTGCGAGCCGCTCGCGCGTCTGGTTCGGCGTCTCGACGGCGCACGGCTCGTCGTGGAAAGCCTGCGTCAACGCACAATCGTGTGGTCCGGTCAGGCTCCAATCAGCGACTCGAGTTGAATGAGCTGTTCAAACAACCGTCGCACCTCTTGCTCGTCGATGAGCTTGTAGAAAAAGTCCCTCCATTGCGGACCCGCTTCGGCCCAAGTCTGGACTTTACCCGAGTCGATCAGGGCGCGAGAAACGCCGAGCGATGCTTCGTGGACCAGCGTCGCCGAAGAGTGCCATGCTTGCGGGACCTGCGCGGAGGGCGATGACGGTACGGTCAGACAGGGTCCCGGTCAGGGGTCGTCGTCTCGGGCGCGGAGGGCAGCGTACCTGGCGGATGATGACGGTCAAAGCTTCGGGGTTGGCCTCGGCAAAGGGCAGGACGTGCTTGCGGATCCCCTGCAGCTGTGTGCGGCTGTAGGGGCAGATGATGTCGAGGTAGACTTCGAGGACGTGAGCTGCAGTGGGCCGGCCTGCGATGCGGTGAGTCGCGAATTGGGGTGCGAGTGCCATGTCGTCTGTCGAGAGCTGTCTCCTGTCTATAGCGTGAGTGGAGGGCTCGAGATGACGACTCACGTTCGGCCCGCAGAAGTGGGGCCCGCGCAAATTGCAGCAATCTGTAATCTCAGATACAAATGCTCAGGAATACAACCGGTTGACATTTGGTCGCTCAACCTCTTCTGCCCAAGTCCCTCTCGATTCAGGACTATAGCTGCCTTGGCAGAGGGCGATGTCGCCATACGAGACCCGGCCTACACCCCGTCGACCGCTTGCCGCCCTCCCGATCGAGCCCTTCCTCGTCCGCAACCGCTCGCCACGAAAGCCGAAGCCCACACTCCCACTCCAACTCCGGGACATGTCGCTCTTGCCGAGTCCGTTCTTGACTGCTTCGACTTCAGCCGCCGTTACGGCCGTGCAGCAGCGCCCCGAGTCGAGACCCCTCGCGACCTTGTACGAAGCGCCGCCGAGTCGCGACGCGTCGAGTGGGCCGAGGTCGTCGCCAAAGGCGCGCCTCATGATGCAGGAGGACGACACACCGGCTCATGTGTCCGACAAGGACGCGACTGACCGCGCGGACGATGATGACGACGACGACGAACAGGAAGCGCTCGCGTTGGGCAGTTCCCCCCGCAGGCTCTACGACGCCTTTGTAGCGGTCGCGAGTCGTCCCTCGGCGGCCGCCGAGCCATCGCCGCGGCCGTGTAAAAAGACGTCGACCTCGTCCCTCAGCGCGGCGCACTTTGTCGCCGAGCGATCGCACATGATGCTGCCGCCGCCGAGTCCGCGCCGGACCGGTTCGCCGAGAATAGCACGGGCAGTGCTGCGAGCGGAAGACGAACCTCCTCCTAGTATGTGTCTTTGCTCAAACAGGCTGTTGAAATCACCTTTCACTGACCGCTCTCTCTCGCGCGCGAACAGACTGGTCTTTCTACCAGGACGACGATGAAGAAGAATCGGGCGACGTCTCGATGTCAGCGGTGACGGCGGACGATGGTCCCGTAGCCTCTCCAGCCGGAAGCAGCAGCGCCGACATCCATGGCAGCGAACAGACGATGCCAATCGACAAGGAGAACACGGCGCCAGTTCGATTCGAAGCCCGATCGCGTTCCAGCTCGCTCCTTGCCACTTTAACAAACCCGATAACTGCGCCTGCTGCACCCGGATCACCACCAGCCTCGGTTCCCGCTTGGACGACTCCGACTCGTCCACCTCCCACGTCTACTCTGACCGCCGCCGCCCTGCGCACGCCCCCTCGTCCAATTTCACCGCCCCTGCCCCTCCTTTCTCCGCCCCTTCTTGCCGCCGTCGAAGCGTCGTCATCAGCGTTTGGCGACACGGACGCTACCAGCTTCTTTGTGAGCGCCCCCCAGCTTGGAAGCACAGATCTCGATCTTGCCGGACAGGAAAACACCCTCTTGCCGCCCACCGTGGGCACGGACGGAACCGGCGAGGCACCGCGGAAGAAGCGTCGAAGCGACGAAGCCGGTCGCTCTATCGTGATCGATTGAAGGACTACCCCTGCCTACCGCTCGACACCTCCCGATGCAGATCATTTCCCGTCTTTTCTTGTGGCCGTAGCTTGTCGTACTTGTTCTTGCCTTCCTGTCTTGCACTTTACAGTTCACTCTTCACGCGAGTAAAGGAAAGGATAAAATGCAGAGAGTGAACAGATGATGCAAATGCTCTGGGGCTTCTATTCGACTCCGACAGACACCTGGATACCCATGGCAGCGAGTTCAGCGACCAGCAGCCGGAACACAAAGGGCACTGCCACGACGTCGAGCTCGCCTCCCTGGACGCGGTCGACGCGGTCGCGCGCGAACGACAAGCTCGTCGACTCGACGCCGTTGCTCCGCTTTGCCTTCTTGGCGGCCGAGACGCCGTTGTTCAGACCCAGCTCCTCCTCGAGCTGCGCCTCCTCGTAGTCCTCGATCGCCTTGGCGCGGCAAACGCGGCAGTACTCGCCGCCCGGACCGCTCGACAATTCCGGTCGACCGGCCTGACCGGCGTGGTCGATCGCGGACGCGAGCGCGACCTGGTCGTACCCGAGCGAGACCATCGAGCCGCACTCGCGGCAGACCCACGCGGTCGAGTAGTCGGAGCAGTTCATCAAACGGTCCTGCAGGAGGAAACTGGTTCCGTGTGCGAGGAGGGCGTCGCGCTCCATCTCTCCGAAACGGATACCACCGCCTCGCTTGCGACCCTTGACGGGTTGCCGCGTTAGCTGGTCGAGCGGACCAGTCGTCCGGACCTGCCACTTGTCGCCAACCATGTGACGGAGACGCTGGTAGTAGACGACGCCGATGTAGATGTCGGCCTGGAACTCTTCGCCGGTGATGCCCGAGTACATCGGCTCGTTGCCGTAGTAGTTGTACCCCGCTTGGCGCAACTGCTCGCCAAAGTACTCGAGCGGCGTGTCGTCCTCGCTAAAGTTGAACGGCGTGCCATCCTGAGCGAGACCGTGCAGCGCGCCCGCCTTGGCCGCGATCGACTCGACAAACATGCCGATCGTCATTCGGGACGGGAAAGCGTGCGGGTTGATGATGACGTCCGGCTGCATGCCCGACTCGGTGAACGGCATGTCGATCATTGGGTACTTTTGCGAGCAGACACCCTTCTGACCGTGTCGCGACGAGAACTTGTCGCCGATGACGGGCGAACGCGGGACGCGCAGCTTGATGTGCAGCTTCTTGGCCTCGCCGTCAGTCGTGTCGTCGCCTGTGAGCAAGCACCGGGAGTGTGGTCAGTGCAAGGAAACAGCTGGCAGTACGAAACTGGTAAGAACGCACCGATCAACCGGACCTCGTCGATGTACGCAATCTCGTCGCCCTTGTACTTCTCCGCCTTGGTCTTGCCGGCTGTCCGGTCGTAGTAGGCAGCGAGGATCGATCCGCTCTGGACGCGGGTGCCGATGTGCGGCAAACCGTCGGTGTCGACCGTCGCCCACTTTTCGTCGTCCTTGCGGACATCAGGACCGAGGCCAAAGTGCACTTCGGGCGTGCCCCCAGAGCCCTTGTCACCGCGCACCGTCTTCAAGTCGACGATGTGACTCTTGTAGATCGATCCGTGGCCGAAACCGCGTTCGTGCGCCGACTTGTTCAGGATCATCGCGTCCTCCATGTCGTAACCGGTGTACGAGATGACGGCGACGATCGCGTTCGTACCGTTCGGGTAGCCATCCATGCCGTACGTGTTGTGCAAGTCTGGCCGGACGATCGGGGTCTGGCCAGTCTGCAAACGGTACAGCTTGTTGTCCGTTCGGTGCTGAAGCGCGGTCGACGGCGTACCCATCGTCTGCTTCGACATCTGGCACTGGTACATGTTTCGAGGCGACTGGTTGTAGTCGGAGAAGGGCGTCAAATTGGCGAGGAGGGAGAGGACGTGCGTCGGCGAGTACTCGATGTGCGACGTCAGGCCCTGCTCGACCTCGTCCGGCATGCAGGCGATGTCGAGGTAGACCTGCTCGAACGGCCCGACCGAGTCGAGCTTGCCGTTCGCGAGGAGCTTGACGTCACGCATCATGCGTGCCCGCGAGGCAAAGAGGTACAGACCGGGATACTGACCCCCCTTTGACTGCGGGACGAGACCGATCTCGAGGTCGAGCGGCACGTCATGCTGGCCTTCCGTCTTCCAGAGACGGAGGGTGTCGGCGAGCTGCTTGGCGAGCTTGGGAGACGCCCAGCCGATGACGCGACCGTCGAGCTGAACGCAGACGTGCTTGCGCGAGTCGATCGACGGGTCGAGCGGCTGCAACATGCCGAGGGAGGAGAGGAGGGCGGGGACGTGGTCGACTTTGAGGTGCTGATGCACGAGGCGACACTTGTGCGCAAAGTGGTTGAGCAGACCACAGGGCGAGCCGTCGGGGGTGTGGACAGGGCAGAGGAAACCCCAGGCTTCGGGCAGCAACTTTCGGACCGTCGTAGTCTTGAGTTCGGCGAAGAAGGCCCCACGATGCACCGATCGGAAGTGGGAGATGTAACGGGTAAAGTTGAGCTTCTCGCCGACGATGGTGTATCCCGAGGCCTGCTGCAAGTCGAGACCGGAAGGCGAAACGAGGTTGCCCGTCGCGAGGAAGTACGACAGCTTGCCGCCAATGTCGGCGTTCACTCGTTGGATCGTCCGCTGGATGTACTTGGCGTCGGTGATGTCGGTGCCGGGAATCTGTCGTCGGATGTCCTGGACCATCTGCATCCTGATGCCGGTCAAGAGCTCGTCGAACTTTTCCTTCAGGATGATGCCGTAGAGGAAACCGGGCATGAGGATCTCCTGGTGCTGAGGAGAATCGGGGTTGTCGGCGCAGCATTCGCCGCCGACGAGGGCGTACAGCTTGCGAAGCATGAAGCTGTCACCGTGGAAGCGAGACCATGATCAGCTCGAGAACCCGAAATGACAAGGAACGACGGAACGTACAAGAGGAGGCGGAGCTTGTCCCGCGGGTCCTTCAGATGCGGAAGGACGATCGTCTCAACCATGTGCATGCCGACGCGCTCGTTCGACCAGTCCTCCGGGCATCCGAGCACGACACGGAATTTGTCGCCGAGGAATTCGAGACACTGCGCGCGCGTGTAGAGGCCATACGTTTTGAAGCCACGAAGCAACAGCTCGACACGGTCCGTGACGAACGTATTGTCAAAGTCCTTCTGGAGGATGCCGAGGAAGATCTCCTTGTCGGTCGCTCCCGTGAGAGCCTTGAGGATCATGACGATGGGGACCATGTATTCGGATTTACGCCAGCTGAATCGCAGCGTCGAACCACCGTTCGAGAGGTAGTGCAGAGTGTTGGTCTGCGAGGTCTGGTCCGGTCGGACAGATCGCACCTGGACACCGTACGGCGTGTAGGCGGCGCCTCGGTTCTGGAACGAGTTTCGGATGATGGAGGTGACGTGATTCCGCCTCGGCACGATCAGGAAACGGATCAACCGCTCGTTTCCGTTGATGATGAAGTAGCCGCCCATCTCTTCGGCCTCCTCATGGTGCGCGACGAGTTGAGAAGGCGGCAAGTTGCGGAGGTGACATCGAGCGGACTGTGAACGGGACGAGTTAATTACTTTGATAAAATGGGCAAATGCCACGAGATGCACCCACCTTGACCATGATGGGCAAGTTTCCGAGCTCGCGCGTCTCGATCTGCTCTGCGCCTCCGTTGACCGACCACGCAATCTTGGCTGTCATCCGGCCGGCGTAGGTCGAGAGTCGCTCACGCGCCTGTCGGGCAATCTTGCGTCAGTTTTCGAACGCGTGAGTGGACATCAATACAGTGAGCTCACCTCTGTCGGGTAAATGCGCCGTTCCCGCGAGTGCGCGCCCTTGTGCAGCCCCATCGGGCGGCCCACCGTGACCTCCATGACGCGCACTGAACAGCACACGTGATGGTCAGCGATCCGGCAAAGCTCTACGAGCCCTCTCTGGACTCACTCTGCAAGCGGTTGCCACGCGGTCCGAGGCTCTGGTCCTCCTTGTGGTCAAAGACGACCTTGGGCAACAGGTCGTCGACGCCCATCTTGAGCAGCCCCTCCGTCTGCGAGACCTGCCCGTTCTCGAGCGGTGCGCCCTCGAACAGGGCATCGAACGAGTGAATGTGGGGAGCGACGAGTTCCTGCGGCGCCGTGTACTTGTGCCCGTCCGAGGAGGGGTTGGTGAACGCCTTTTCGCGGTCGAGCGTCCGGAACGAAGTCGGCGCGAACCCGGTTCGGGCTTTGTACGCCGCTGCCGACTTGGACGGCCCGGCGACTGGCGCCGGTATAGGCGCGGTCACGACGCCTGGCATGCTTGGCAAGCGGGTCGAGAGGACGTTTGCCGAGCGGAGTCCGAAACGAGACGAGTGGGAGTCTCTCTCACGCGGCCGTGAGAGGTGCTGGGCTGATTCGGGCTAGGCTGCTCGGCTTTGTATGGGCTGCCCTGCGCTAGGTGCCTCTACCGACCTCGGCAAGCTACACTTTGTACAGAGCGAGCTGCTCGACGGTCAAATTGAAGCACGCTCGTCCAAGCTGCTGCGATTTTCCCGCTACCCCTGAAAGCCGAGAGCCTAGATACGGAGCAGCTGTACATCATTCGCTACAAGATAATTGGGCAGTGTGCGTTCTCGAAGGGAACTTAGCTCGAGTTGAGAAAATGGGGGAGGGTTGTAATACCTCAATCTGTATTGGAAGATCACAAAAGCCTCAATTTCCCTCCTCCGAGAAGGCGGTCTCATCGCCGTACGAGCGTCGCGCGCGTAGTCTAGAGACCAGGCTGGACACGATAGACGCGTTAAGAGCGACGGACTTCAACACCGAGACCCGCGCCGAGAGACGACGCTGCTCGCACCTCTATTTATCATCGCTGCTCCGACTCATCAACCCAAGAACCAAGTCACTCGTGCTCGCGGCAGAGCTGCCTGGAGAGATCCGCATCGCTTGACCGAAACTCAACTTTTACACGCCGGCCAGAATGAGCGCCGCGACCGAGGATGCGGCAGTCTTGCTCGCCGACTTTGTCTCTTCGCTCGACAACCTCCCGTCCGAAGTTTGCCACATACTCGAAGAGATTGGACACAAGGAAGGCCGCGTCTCCGACCTGCGCGCGAGGGCGTCGCAGCGGGATCAGAACATCCAGAAACATGCCAAGCCAGCTGCGGCAGGCGGACAGGGTCTCCTCGTCCCGAATCCGAAAGAAGAGGCAACGATCCAAAAGATCAGGCACGCCCTGATCTGCCCGCCTCGCACTGTGGAAACTCAGTCTGATTAGGGATCTCCTCACAGGGCTGACCTCGAGAAGGCCGAAGCGACAACCAAGGAAAAGGTGGCTTTGAGCGAGCGAGGGGTCAACCTGGTAAGTATCGTGCCTGAGATGTCGGGCACGGACTCGCCTTACTGACTCTCACGTCGCAGCTCTCTCGTCACTTGAACCGCCTGCAAACCCAGCTCGAACTCTTGACGTCTTCCGTACCGCCGTTGCCGACCCTCCCTGCCTTCACCGCTCCGACGAATGCCGCGCCCGTGCCAGCAGCAATGTACGGAGCGCCAGCCGGCTACGCCGGAGTGACGGCGCAACCTGGTGGATACAACCCTTACCCTACGGCTGGTATCGCGCAACTCGGTACTCCGGGCGGAATGGACAGTGCGTCCTCCTCTTCCCTGGCTCGTTCTCCTGACCCACACCTGACACGTAACACGCGCGTCTGCAGAGCGCAAGATTCCCGGGGCTGTTCCTCTCTTACCTGCGCAAATGACGCCGGGTCAGAACGGCTTGCCCGCTGGCTACAACTACGCCGGCACACCCGGAACTCCTGGAACTCCCATCGGTGGTGCGAGCGCGAACCGTCGCGCGGGCCCTTCCCGGCTCCAGAATGTCGCCTACGCATCGCCCGGTACACCAGGTACTCCTCAACCTGGCGTTCCGCAACACTCGGCGACGACCGCCGCCTTCCTGCAGCAGCAGCAGCAAATGCAGGCGCAACAGCTGCGCATCGCCGCGCACGCACAGGCACAAGCCGCCGCTCAACAGCAATACGCGACGCAGCAGCAGATCGCGCAGCTTCAGGCGGCGCAGCAGGCGCACCATCAGGCGCAGGCGGCGGCGGTGCAAGCGGGCAACAAGCGGAAACGCGAGCAGGACGACGGCGGCAGGCGGGCGCAAGACGAGTACGAAGGCGAGGCGGAGGGAGAGGACCTGACGCCGTATTGCTTCTGTCACCGACCATCATTCGGAGAGGTACGTGCTCCCAATCTCGCGCATGTGTTGCGTCGCCGCGCGATTCTCGCGTGACTTTCTCTCCCACATCCTGATGCTGACGTCTCGTACTCTCGGCTATGAAGATGATCGGCTGCGACGCGCCCGACTGCAAGATTGAGTGGTTCCACCTGAACTGCATCGGCTTGAAGGAGTCTCCCGAAGGGTCCTGGTACTGCAGCAACTGCGAGCCGAGGATGCGGGCACAACAGGCTCGCGGGCGGAAACGCTGATGAGGGTGAGCGCTACCTGCCCTCGTGCGTGCTGGACATCCCTCTCTCTGCCGTGTTGTGTTTCTGCGTAGCTCTCGTAACCCTTGTTGTCGTTGAATAAGATGAATGCTGTCCAGACCGGCAAGCTTGCAGCCCCAAATGGAGCGAAACGACGCGAGAACGTTGGCATATGTTACAGACATACATGCGGGGAAAGCAAGTGAGAGAGCAACAAGAGGTACAACCATCCCGAGTGAGCCTGAAAGAGAAGAGGCGAAGGCGCAGATCTGTCGTCATCAACCTGTCCAGTTCTTGTAGGCGAACCTATGCGCACCAGAGTGCAGAAGTCAGTACATGTCCGGCACACTTGATCGAAACGCAGGCGCACTTTTCCACCTCCTTCATGCTGTGGTTCTTGTCGTGACCACGGCCTCCGCGCTTGCCACCCTTCTTGACCTCGTTGGCGCGCTCGACGGGGACGCGGCCCCTCCTCATCCCGCTGTTGACCCACTCCTTCCACAGGTTCCCCTCGGGTTGCAGTGTCCGCAAGTTTTCGGCGAGCTCGTCGCCGAGTTGGAACGTGACGGGGGCGTCGGGCACGCGCGCCGGTCCGGACCGGAAGCGAGTCAGGCCGCGTTCCGAGAGGCGGAGCTTTCGTGCGCGGAGCGCGAGCGCCTTCTCCTCGAGGGACATGGTCTTGGATGCGAGGATGTCGGCCTCGACGTCCTTGATCCCTTGGACAGACGCGATCCGCTTCTTCATCGCGCGCCGGTCCGCGAGTTCCTGCATCTCGGCCGTCACGCGCAGCTTGGTGTTGCGTTGCTGCTTCGTCTTGCGCTTGGCCGCCCGTCGCTTCAGGAGCTCTTTGTGCGCCGCCGCCTCCGGGTCGACGATCATGAGTTCCGAGTCGCTCTCGCCCGAACCGACCTCGTCCGCGTACGCCTCCCACGCCTCTTTGCCGCGCGCGAGTTTCCGCGCCTCGTCCATCGCGTCTTTCGCGTCCTGTCCACGCTCTTCGCGCTCTTCGACCGCCGTGTAGTGATCGAGTGCCGAGGCGAGCAGGGCCTGGTGGTGTTCGTGCGCCGGGTTGTACGACATGCCCGGATGAGGGATCGCGATCGATTTCGGTTCGGCGGAAGCGAGCAGAGGGTGCTTGGCGAGAGATGTCGGTGCCTAAAAGGGGAGCGTGTTCAGTTCGGTCCGCGAGAGGAGCCACTGTCCGCCAGTCTCGTCTCAAACTCACCTTGGGTACCGGGCGCGTCTTTGCGCTATGCGGTGCGAGGACCTTCTTCATCTCCGCGTCCTCGTCGGCGTCTGGTTGCGGTGCAGGTGTCCAGGCGTCGTATTTGCCGGCTTCCTTGACGGACGACGGGACGGCCTCTTCTCCTGCTCCACTCTTGATTCCCCAGAGACCTTCTCCCTTTCCGTCGCGCCCCGCCATCCGCTTGAGCTTCTCCTTGGTCGCCCGATCGATCGCGCCGAGTTTCGCCTTGGCTCGCTTTGCCTGGACGTCCGTGGTCGGCGCGACTTTGCTCGAGAGTGCCGGTACGCTGGACCGCTGCGCGAGGATCAAGTCGCTCCGGAGGGGCTTCTTGAACGAGGCGCCCTTGCGGAGCTTTGCGGCTGCGGGAGCTTGGTCTGCCAGGAGCGCATGGCGCACGGCCGAGCTGCCAGTCGTGTCGACTTGGAACAGCGGCTTGTCTGCTTCAGCTGCTCGCTGCGCCCGCTCGGACGTCGGTGCTGCCTTCTTCGAGTTGGCGCGTTGAGCTTTGGGCATCTTGAGCGCTGTTGGTCAATCCCTCTGCTCGTACAGCTGCTCAACAAGCTGATACGGTTGCGTAGAGGCTGAGCGATTTGCAGAGATGTCGGATTCGAAGCTTTCTCACGCGCAAAGAAGAAAAACTTTTCACGCGGAACCAAAGTGAGCGAGGCTGAGGAAGAGGTGCACGGGGCGACGGCTCTACGCACGCAAGTCAAACGGGCAGTCGCTAGAGAAGAGCTGCAAAAGTGGCTCCCAACAAGCTCACGGCAAAGACCCTAGACCGCTTCCAGAAGAGGGGACAACCCGCCGTCAGCCAGACGCGCCCTTCCCTGTCGGCGTGGGTCAACTCGACTGCGACCAGCGCATCAGCAGACGACCAGGACGACTCGGACGAGCAAAGGGACAGGAACTCGATGGCGGACCAGCAGGGCGGAAACGCAGACTGGGAGGCCGTGGTCCAGCAGGCGCGGAGCACTCTCGCAGGGACTCGACCTGCTCCCAGGAAGGAGACTCTCGCGCAACTGCGAACCCTGGCCAGCAAGCGTAAGTCCCAGAGCGGTTTTGCAGATGACTTCCAGAGCTCAACCGGCTGAATTCTGGTGGCCCGCAGCTTCTCTCGAACCGAACCAGGTGCAGGACATCGTCCGCCTGATTTTGCCGACAGTTCCCCGATACCAGGACGCCGCGTCCCGGCAAGCCGTACTGGCAGTCGTATCCGCACTCCTCGCCAGGGACTATGCGGCAGGAACCGCGAACGAGTCGGCGGCGCCGGCGGCCAACGGTAAACCGGCGAGCGCGCTCAGCACTGGCTTGATCAAGTGGCTCGAGAGCGAGACCGGCAAGGTCGAAAAGAGTGGCGCCACCTCGACCAGGCTCGCCCTCCTCGGCTGGGCGGCGACGATCTACGCCACGGTGCCGGCGGAGCACCCGCTCGACGATGCGCCGTTCTTGTCGCTCGCCACCAGCCTCTCGTCACTGCTCAACGTCATCCTCGACGAGAGCGCTGGCGCCAAAGAGACGGTCCGCAAGTCGGCGCTCGTCGTGATCCGGAGAGCAGTCCGAACAGTGAGTCTTTTCGGCGACACGCGATTGACCCGCACGTCCTCTAGCGCGCTCTGATCTGACTCCACACTTCCGACCTCTCACAGCGCCACGAAGCTATTCCGCGTCTCGTCCGAACCCTGACGTCTGCGAAAGCGGACCCAACATTCCGCCACGCGCCGCTCATCGGTTTGGCTATCGACGTTGCCCTCCGCCTGCGCGACCCCAAGGGCAAGAAGGATGTCGGCAAAGGCTACGTTGACGAGCTCAAGGACGTCGTCCGGGATTACTACCTGTCCGCGGTCGTGCCGTCCAAGGTTGTCCCGCTGCGGCAGGTCGTCACGGCCTTTACCGATTTTCTGGGCGCCACCGTCACCTCCGAGATTGCCACTTCGACCTACTTGCCCGCCTTTGAAAAGGCTCTGAACCGTTTCGCCGAACCGGCGCTCGTGATCCTCGAAGGGTTCCTTGCGGCAGTGCCAAAGGTCGTCCAGGGAGACGTCGCCCTGCAGCAGCGTCTCGCGCCCGCCGTCCTCGCGTCGGCAAAGTCGACTTCTGCGCCGACCCGCGCCGCAGTCGTCCGCCTCTTTGCGACTCTGTACGCATCCGGAGACGAAGCGACGTTGCTACCGATTGCGGAGCAAGTCTACACCCCGATCCGCCAGGGCAAGACCACTTCGGCCGACCACCGCACGACTTTGTACACGCTCCTCGCCGCGTTCCCTCCTTCCGCCAAGCTCTCTCCCGAAATCTCATCGACCGTGCTCGGAGCCCTCGCGAAGGAGACGACCGAGCACACCGTCGTCGCCATGTCGCGCGCGCTGTCCGTCCACCTCCCGCAAGCCTTGCTCGCCGACGCGGCCGTTCCGGCCCCCCAAGCGGCCGCGCTCGTCAAGATGATGGCCGATACCAAGCCCGTTCTGCGCCGGCTCGCCCAAGTCATGGTCGGGAACGTCTTTTGGGCGCTGCGACAGGCCGATGCCGATGCGACCGAGGCGGAGAAGGCGTTCGCGACGGCGCTGTGGCCTGGCTTCGAAGCTTCGCTCAAGACGGTTACGACGAGCATGCTCAATTCCCCATCCGGTCCTCTCGAGGGCTACGTGGCTGTTGCGGTTCTCAAGAGTCGCGCTCACAAGTGGCAGGTCAAGAAGATTGGTGAGCTCGAGGGAATACCTATCTATCGGTCCTCCCCATCGAGCCCGATCGCTGAGCCGAGACCTGTACTCCTACAGACGATGCTATGGCTGCCAACGCGACATTGCAGACGCTCGGCCAGACCGGAGCCAAGCCAAACTTTTTCCTGTACGACAAGGTCTGGCGCAAGGCGACGACTCCGGAAGATGGGACCTGGCTCGCGCACGCGCTCGAGGCATACTTTTCTCGCGACGAGGACAAGGTCGCGACCGACGAGACGATCCGTGCCGGCTTTGCCGCCGCGCTGATCCAGCTGGCGACCGAGGGCGCCTCACACACAGTTCGAGACCTCGTCGCCGCCTTTGTCCGCACCGCCAACACTCACTCGCCTAAACTCATGCACCTCGCGTTGCGAGACGGCATGCGGACGTGGCTCGTGCAGCAAGAAAAGGCGAAAGCGACCGCCAAGCCGGTCACTGCCGCGACCGCAGAAGACGCCGCCGCGCCGGTCGACGTCGCCCCGCGGCTGCGACAGCTCCTGTACGCTCTCGCGACGTTCGATCAGGAGCTCGAGGAACCGGTCCGAGAGGAGTTGCTCGTCCAGCTCGCAGTTCTTTCGCACCACCCGCGGCTCGCGACCACCGAAGGCAGTCTCTGGGTCGAGCTGCTCATGAAAGCTCGGCTGGCTCCTGACGCGCTCATTGACCGAAACCTGGATGCATTGCTGGACCAGGTCTTGGCCGATGCCGCTTTCGTTCCATCGGTTCGTACAGCCTCCTTTGAAAATGGTGATCTCGCGCTGTTCGGAAGAACTAACTAGTTATCCCTTTTCAGAGCAAGGCTTTCTCCGATGCAGCTTACAGCACTGCCGCCACCATGTCGCTCGTCCTGCCGGATATGGCGATTCCGGCTATCTTCGCCCAATTCGAAGACGACTTGCAGCCCTCTCACCTCGAATTCATCGGCGCGACCGAGTTTGGTGTCTGGGGCACTCCCGAGGGCCAGGCGTTCGTCGACGTTTTGGCGGACGCCAAGAAAAAGTCGACGACGCCCGTCGGCAAGGCCAACTCGAAGGAGCACCAGATCGCACTCTGGGAGGCAGAGCTGCGAGAATCGCTCGCCCGCAAGAAACCGGTCGCGACGCAGCTCTCAAAGCAGGACCGCGCCGCCCTCGACAAGCAACTCGCGCTTGAGGCAGAGATCCGCTCGCAAGTCGCGACTGCACTCGGACGGCTCCATCGCGGGTTCCGGCTGGCACTCTGCCTGGTCGAGTCGCAAGCCGAGCTTGTCCGCGAATACCTAGCGAGCATGATTGAAAAGACGCTTGCCGTCATTACGCTCCAGCCAGCAACCCTCGTCGCCGAGGAAGCTTTTACCACCTACAAGGTACGTCTGAAGTGACCAGCTGTCTGCACCTCTGTACCGGTACAAAGTTAATCGCGCATCTTTGTCCAGGCACTTGCGAATATCTGCTCTGAGCGACTGGGCGTTTTCCGGGTCGCTCTCGGCGTCGCTGTGCTCCGCAGCGTCGAAGCCCAGGTCGTGCCTGACAACTTCCGCGCCGAGCCGCTCCCGGACCTCGTGTCCCGCGTGCTGTTCCAGCTGCGATTCCTGTCGGAACAGCAGCCGTTCGATGCAGGAACTTTCGCCTACGCCGCGCCCCTGACGAGCAAGATTCTCCGCAACGGCGGCGTTGGGATCGACAAGACGCAGGCCGAAGCCGCCCTCGAGCAGCTCTCTCTCGCCCTCGACTTCATCGCGTTCCACGTGCGAAAGTGCGGCGACACTGCGTACCCCCGGGCCACCCTGATTGGCGACTTGTTCGCCGCCCTGCTGGGTTACCCCTCGCTCAGTCGTCCTGCCGCGACCGCACTCGCAGACCTCGGCACGGCCATCGCCGACAACGCCACTGAAGAGGAGATTGCCGCCATCCTGGACGGTGCTCTTGCTGAGGAGGCTTTCGTCCGTCTCGCGGCGTTGCAGGCTCTGCAGCCTCTCGACTTGACGGAGCTCGAGTTCCCGACGAGCCTGTGGGTGCTCAGTCACGACGTCGATGCGCGCAATCGCGAACTCGCCTCGACGATTTGGCAAGAGAACGGCCTCACTGTGCCAGAGTCTTTCCTCCCGCAACTCATTCCCCTCCTCAGTCACGCGTCCAACGCAGTGCGAGAGGCGACTGCTGCTGCCATCGCCGACGGCGTTGCACTGCATCCCGACCACGTTGCCGACGCCCTCATCCAGCTCATCGCCGAGTACGAGGACAAGGCAAAAGAGCTGGTGCCCGAGTACGACCGCTTCGGCATGCTCGTCGAAGAGTCTCTTTCGCGCGAAGACCCGTGGAAGGCGCGCAAGGCGCTCGCAACGGCGCTCCGCCTCATGTCGCCCTCTTTCTCCGCTGCCGAAGTCAAGACTTTCTTCGACCTCTTGATCGACGGCAAGGCGCTCGGCGACCGCAGTCAGTCTGTTCGATCCGAGCTTCTCGAGGCAGCTCAGGTCGTGATCGATCTGCACGGCAAGGAGAACTTGCAGGATCTCATTGCTACTTTCGAGGAGTACCTTGCCCGTCCGCGATCGGGCGACGAAGTCGAGGATCTCGTCGTCGAATCGCTCGTCATCTTGTTCGGCCGCTTGGCTCGACACCTCGACCCGACTGACCCGCGTATCAAGACCGTCGTTGGCCGCCTCGTGGAAGCGCTCAAGACTCCCTCGGAGGTCGTACAGGCCGCAGTGTGCGACTGCCTCCCGCCTCTGATCAAGGTTACAGCGGACGACACGCCCGATCTCGTTGACGCGTTGCTCAACGACCTCTTCAACGCCCCGAAGTATGCCGAGCGTCGCGGTGCAGCTTACGGCCTCGCGGGCGTCGTCTGCGGTCGCGGTCTCTCGGCGATTCAAGAGTTCGGTCTGATGGGTCGCTTGCAAGACAACGCCGAGGACAAGAAGGCGGTGCAGGCACGGCAAGGTGCTGTCTTTGGTTACGAAGTGCTGGCGACGGTCCTCGGTCGCCTCTTCGAGCCGTACATTTCCGACATCATTCCCACCCTGTTGACCTGCTTCGGCGACTCGTCCATCGACGTGCGTGAAGCTACTCAGGATGCCTCGAAGGCGATCATGAGTCGCCTCAGCGGACACGCCGTCAAGGTCATCCTGCCGACTCTGCTGGAAGGACTCGACGACAAGCAGTGGCGGACGAAGAAGGGCGCGATCGAGCTCATGGGCGCCATGGCTTTCCTGGCTCCGCGTCAACTCTCGGCGTCCCTTCCGACCATTCTGCCCCGCTTGACCGAGGTCATCACCGACACGCACAAGCAGGTTCGCGAGGCAGCCAACACGAGTCTCAAGCGGTTCGGCGAAGTCGTCACCAACCCCGAGATTAAGGAGATGACCAGCGTGCTTCTCGACGCCCTGATCGATCCGGCGCGCAAGACTCCGGCCGCGCTTGACGCCCTCTTGACGACCACGTTCGCTCACTTCATCGATGCGTCTTCGCTCGCGCTCCTGATCCCGATCCTCGACCGCGGTCTGCGCGAGCGCAGTGCCGATGTCAAGCGCAAATCCGCTGCCATCGTCGGCAACATGGCGACCCTGACCGAGCCCCGCGACTTGATCCCCTACCTGAACCAGCTCGTGCCGCTCCTGCGCGATGTTCTCGTCGACCCGGTTCCGGAGGCGCGGTCCACGTCTGCCAAGTCCCTCGGAGGCCTCGTCGAGCGTCTCGGCGAGAGCAACTTCCCGGATCTCATCGACTCCCTCATGAGCGTACTCAAGTCGCCGGCCGCGCAGGTGGACCAGCAAGGCGCTGCACAAGGTATCGCCGAGATTCTCGCAGGACTCGGTATTGATCGCCTTGAAGACCTCCTGCCTGTCATCCTGCAAAACACGAGCAGCCCGCGCGTCTTTGTGCGCGAAGGCCACATCTCGCTGCTCGTGTTCCTTCCCGTCACCTTTGGCGACCGCTTCTCGCCGTACCTCGGCAAGATCATTCAGCCGGTGCTGTCTGGTCTCGCCGACGATTCCGACTTTGTTCGCGAGGCATCGATGCGTGCCGGTCGCATGATCGTGGCGAACCACAGCACCAAGGCTATCGATCTCCTGCTGCCGGAGCTCGAGCTCGGCTTGTTCGACGAGTCGTGGCGCATTCGGCAGAGCTCTGTTCAGCTCGTCGGCGATCTGCTGTTCCGCATCTCGGGAATCAGCGGCAAGGTCGGCGATGTGGACGAGGATGCCGCCGAGGACGACGACGAGGCGATGCCGGGAATGGAGGCCGCGAAGAAGGCCCTCATCGAAGGTCTCGGCAAGGAGCGTCGGGACCGTGTCCTTGCGGCGATCTACATCGTCCGGCAGGACTCTGTGGGCGCCGTTCGTCAAGCTGCGATCGGCGTCTGGAAGGCTTTGGTCTCCAACACTCCGCGAACAGTCCGCGAGATCCTGCCGACCCTCAGTGCGTTTTTCCTTCACGCTCTGTTCCCTTTGTCCATCAGGCTGATCTCTCGCCCGTCCTCTAGTGTCGATCGTCGTGCGGATTCTCGCCAGTCCCGCTTTGGAACAGCGCGAAACCGCCGCTCGTTGCCTCGCGGACACGTGCCGTCGGCTTGGCGAGGCTGTCCTGGGCGAGGTCATTGCCATCCTGCAAAAGGCGATGGCCTCGGACGACCGCCGTCAGCGCGAAGGTGTTTGCCTGGCGCTCACCGAGCTCATGGCCAACAGCAGCAAGTCTTCGCTCGAGGCTCACGAGGATGCTGTCATCGCGGCAGTCCGGACCGCTCTCGTGGATTCGGACGCGACTGTCCGCTCGGCGGCTGCGCAGGCTTTCGACATCGCGCAACAAGTCATCGGCACGCGTTCGATCGACGAAACCATTCCGACCCTGCTCGACGCGCTGCACAAGCCGGGGCCGACGGCCGATGCCGCCCTCGAGGCTCTCCGCGAGGTGAGCAGGATCCCCTTCTTCACTAACGAAGATTAGCAAGCTGATGCATATATCCCGAACAGGTTATGCAAGTCCGCTCGGAAAAGATCTTCCCGGTGCTCGTTCCGAGACTCATCGCCAAACCCATCACGGCTTTCAACGCTCGCGCGCTCTCCGCGCTGGTCCGCGTCGCCGGGTCGGCCCTTGGCCGACGTCTCACTCATATCGTCGACGCTCTGCAAAGTGCTCTCGAGAGCGAACAGGACGAGGAGACCAAGGCGGCGCTCGACGACGCATTGACCGCCGTGCTCGTCTCGGTCGAAGACCACGAGAGCGGTCTCGGCAGTCTGCAGATGCACATGCTCGGTCTCGTCAAGCACGAGTCCCCGAAGAAGCGTATCATCGGTTGCGAGCTGTTTGCGCGTTTCTGCCAGTCCACCGAAGCCGACTTTTCCGACTACGTCGTCGACTTTATCCGGCAGCTGGTCTCGCTTTTCGACGACCGACAACCAGAAGTGGTCGGCGCAGCATGGTCCGCCCTCGACGCTCTCGTCAAGACGATCTCGAAGGAACAAATGGAGCCGCTCGTGGTCCCCCTGCGGCGCACGATCGAAGGTGTCGGCGTGCCCGGGCACCCCGTCGACGGCTTCTCCCGACCGAACGGTCTCAAGCCGATCCTGCCCATCCTCCTGCAAGGTCTGCTTGCCGGTACCGCCGAACAGCGAGAGCAGGCCGCGTACGGCCTCGGAGACCTCGTCGAGCGGACTTCGCCCGAAGCGTTCAAAGCGTACTGCATTCAGACCGTCGGACCGCTCATCCGTGTCATCGGCGACCGGTTCCCGCCTCCGGTCAAGTCGGCGATCCTCTCGACTCTTACCACGCTCCTCACGCGGGTGCCGCAGTTCGTCAAGCCCTTCTTCCCGCAACTGCAGCGCACCTTCGTCAAGTCGCTCGTCGAGCCGGCGTCGCTCTCGGTGCGGAACCGAGCAGTCGCCGCGCTCGGCGCTCTCATGCAGCACCAGCCGCGTGTCGACCCTCTCGTGACCGAGCTCGTCAACCTCACTGCATCCGAGGAGGGCGACGTGCGGGATTCCGTCGTCAATGGTCTCGCGGCGACGATCGCCTCTGGCGGAAAGAACATGTCCGAGACGAGCATGTCGTCTGCCGTCGACATCATCTCGGAGGCGTTTGCCGAATCCCCGAAAGAGTCGTACGCGACCGCCGTGGCCCGACTCGTCGCCGCCGTGGCTCAGCACTCGCCCGACATGCTCGACTTTATCATCGAGTCCTTCATCCTCGCGACCTCGACCGATCTGCCGCCGACGCAGCTGTCGGCGCTCGCGCTGCGCGAGTTGATCGACTCGGCCCCTACCGTCCTGTACGAGATGAACAAGGACGCGACCGTCGAGCGGGTCATCAAGGCCGCGAGCGGCGCGGCGACCGGCGGGACGGCCAACCCGGCCATCGCCCGACCAGCAAGGGATACCAAGGAGCTCATGAAGGAGCGCGACCCGTGGCGAGACGACGACTCGGTACTTTCCCGGCTGTAATAATCGGAGACTTTATGTCGGGAAAAAAGATGATACCAGGGAGGGAGGTTCCGTCGCATATAGATCGCATTCTCATTCAGCCGCTCTTTCGGCCCTCTCTCAAAAGTGTAGCTCTCCCTGGAAAAACATAAACGGCGTGCACCACAATAATGACGAGGTCCTCATGGCAGTCGCGACAACGCGTCTCGGAAATAGACCCCTTTCGTCACCAACTCTCCCACTCTTCCTCTTCGGCAGTCTTCTTCGGGGCCTCCTTCTCTTGCTGAGCTCGCCTCGCAGCCGCCTGCGGCGCGAGAGAATCCCAGGAGGCGTCGATAACGGGCGCGGCGGCGGGCGGCGGGGAC
The DNA here is from genome assembly GCA_021654155.1 of Rhodotorula sp. CC01. Taxonomy (NCBI): domain Eukaryota; kingdom Fungi; phylum Basidiomycota; class Microbotryomycetes; order Sporidiobolales; family Sporidiobolaceae; genus Rhodotorula; species Rhodotorula sp. CC01. Next base: position 301,927 of record JAKEZK010000008.1, read on the forward strand.
AGCCGACGAGCAGCAGCAGCACCCTCCTCCGCTGTTCCTGCTGCTGAGGAGGAAGAAGGCGCCGGGCACGGCGACGGGCTTGGTCGCGAGGCCGCGCGCGCTGTCGGCATGTCTCGGAATCCGCCGCCGTCCGCAGGCGGGGCAGTGTTGCTGCCCTTCGTCGTCATCATCTGTTCGTCGAAAAAGTCGCCCCGACCAGGTTCGAGCGCGCTATGCGCTGCCGGCGCGTGATCCTCCCCGACGCGACCGTATCCCTCGCCGGCCCCGCGACCGGTCGCGCGGTCGAGGTAGCTCGCGCCGAGGTCGCCGACGTTGACGCCGAGGTCGCGGCGGAGGATGGTCGAGCCTTGTTCGAGCCCGGTCGAGAGGACTTGGCCGCCGACGCGGGCGGCGCCGGTGAAGGTCTCTCTGGCGCGGGAGGACAGCGCCGAGAACTGAGACTGCAAGGCTGGGTCGTTCGCTCGCTCCAGAGTCGGTTGCAGGACGGATCTGACCAGACGAGGAGAAGAGGTGGAGCAAAGCTTAGTCAGTTTGAAGCGTCACGCGCGCGCGCGTCTCCGACGAGAGACTCCGCTCACTCGTTGACCGTCTTGCCAACAGCGCCGAGAGCAGCGCCGAGGAAATCCCACCCTTTGTTGAGCGCGCCCATCGGGTCATCCCTCAAATCATCGATGCCGGGCAAGTTCCGACTACTAAGCGGGTTGGCCGACCCTCCTCCTCCTCCGCCGCGAGCCGCTGGGCCCGGACCGCCCGACCCGAACCCGCCGTACTTGCCTCCCTGCGAAGGGGGCAAGTGATCCGGACGCGAGTCGTTTGCGGCGCCCATGCGGGCGAAATAGTCTTCGTTCTGGGCCTTGCTCGGAATTCCGCTGGTGGTGGCGGGCGAGCCGGTCCTCGAATTCGGACCCGAGGAGGAGACGGACGAGGCACTCGAGGCCAGGTTGCTCGTCCGCGGTCTTCGGAGCGAGCCGGTGTTCGACTGGCCGAGTCCGGTCGTGCTGTTGTTGTTTGACGATGTGGTCGAGTTGGGGTCGGGCGAACTGGGTTCCCACGGCCGGCCTTCGGCATCGCAGATGAGCTTCTCGCGGTACATTGTAGCGATGTGGGTATTGTACTGCATGTTGCAAGATGGGTGTGAGCTGGTAACCTAAAGACTCTCCTGAGACAGGAGAGAGAACGCACTTTCTCCGTGATGGGCATGCTCTTGAACGGTTGGCCGTTGGCCTCGAAGAACTCTTTGCACTTTGCGTTGCCGCCAGCCTTCATGCGATCGATCTGAGCGGGCGTCCACTTGTCCATGGTCAAGCTGCGGACAAAGCTGAGGTGCGAGCCGAGCGAGCGGTGCGTTCCGCTGCACTGGAGGCAGAGCGAGACGGCGAGCGAGAGGGAGCACCATTGCGGGTGGGGCGTGTTGCATTCGACGCAGAGCTTGTTGTCGCCCCTGCAGGACGTAGCACGCGCACACAGAGACAAGGAGGGTCGAGGTCGATCGGAGGTGGGGAGAAAGAGCCGGCAAGATAGGGAGACGGCAGCAGGTCAGCGATCCGCCTTGAGCTTGGCCAGCAGCGTGCCAGCGTAGGGATTCATGTATGCTTCGGCTCTTGCTCGCCCCCGGCGCCGAGTCGAGGTTCCAGAGACGCGACTCAACTCTTTCATCCACTGCGACGACGCGACAGCAGGTCAGGTCTGGTGAGTTCGGCAGACGGCGGGGACGAGCGTGTGGAGACTTACTTCGAGGAGCACGCCTCGCGTGTCATACTCGTACGCCATGCCCGCCACGCGTCGAGTCGTAGTTGCAAAGAGCGGAACCGATGAGAGCGGAACCGTGTTTCCGGCACTCGTCTCGACGGCTTCCCTCGTTACCGATAGCGCTGAACCTCTGTAAGCCCGATGTAACTAGTATGCAAAGTTGCGGGTGTATTGCGATGCAAACGGGCCAGAGGTGACTACATGATTATGCTTCCGAGGAGTCTTGCGCAGGCGCGCGCCCCGCTCGCTCTATGCCTGCGCTCCGACCGAGACCTGTTGCTGCGCGTCGGCGGCTCCCGTTGTAGTCGCGGTAGGAGGAGCAGCAGCGGCGGCGGTCGCAAAGTGCTCGACGTAGCCGAGCCCGCCAGTAAAGGCGCCTTCGCCATCGTCAGTGGTCGCCGCGGCCGCTGCCGCCGCCTCTGCTGCTGACCGCGCGGGCGGAGCGACCCACGTGACACCGCCGATTGCAGAGAGTGCCTGCGCCTGCTGCGCCGCGGCCGACGACGAAGCAGCCGAAGCCGAAGCGGCGGCACCGGCACCGGCGCCTCCTGCGGCGTTGGCGGCGGCAAACTCGTCCTGGATCGCGCGCGCGTCGACCCACTCGTCGAGGACGCGTTCCTCGACCTGTACGCCGCGCTCAATCTCGCCAAAGAAGGTGGCGCCAAAGGCTTGGGCTTCGAGACGCGCCGAGCGAGTCGCGGTCTCGTGTTCGGCGCGGAGGGTGCGGAACTGGGCGATGCCGTGCGGGTAGGCGGCCGAGAGCGGGAGGTGGTGCGCCTCGACGAGGTTGGCGATGTAGGCGATGCAGCTGTTGACGTGCAGGGCGTGTCAGCGTGGCCGGTTCATGGGGGGACTCGATCGGGACTCACTCTTCTGCAGTGGGCACGATGGACCGCTGGCTCAGTTCGGTCCACTCGGCGCCGGTCGGACCGCGGTCGTGGCGGACTTTTTCACCTTCGACGAGGGTGACGGCCCTGTAGGCCTCGAACGGGTGGTCGAGGAAGAAGAGGCGGCGGACGTCGTCCTCTGGGAAGACGATCTCTCTCGGCCGCGGGTTCTTTGTCCCTGCGGGTCGGGGCGGTCTCCTCCTGGTCTGGGTGGTGGCGGACGGAGGTTGTCTCGCCGGGGGCAAGTCGGCGGAAGGTCTCGGCGGGAAGGCCCTGACGAGGCTGGGCGGGGGAGGGTGAGCGAGGAGCGGGTAGAAGCTGGGCGGCGGTTGCTTGAGCATGGCGCCCGACTTGAGGAAGCGGCCCATGGTGGCGGGTACAGCGCGGGCTGCTTTGCGAGAGTTCATTCTTGGTCTCTCCCTCTGCACGCTCTGGCTCGCTGCTGGTGCGTGCTGTGCAGGAGAGGAGGGCGACGAGAATCGAGTCGGCGTGCTCGCCGAGTCGCGAATCGTTCCGCGCGAACGGGCAATCGACGACTCTCAAAGTTCGGTCTCTCGGACGCGTAGCCATCGGCAGGAGCAGCTCATCTGCTGGTCAGACAGACTGCTGTTTTGAATCATGCGCGCTTCGCTGTGGTCCCTCGGCGCGGCGACCGTGTTGGCATTCACGTCGACTCTCGCTCGCGCCCACACCATCGACCTCGACGCGGGCGCAAAGGAGTGCTTCTTCGAGGACCTCCACACAGAAGACAAGGTAAGGCCGGCCGGTCCGTAGAATCGCGACCTCCCGCGCGCTGACAGAAAGACGCCCGCACGCACCCTCCCTCCCGGCCCCACTCTCGCTCGTCGCGCGCTCGCCCCCCGCAGATGACCGTCACGTACCAAGTCGCCGGCGGCGGACACCTCGACATCGACTTTAAGCTGACCGGACCGGGCGGACGCGTCATGAACGAGCAGCGGAAACGCGACACCGGCACCTACTCGTTCACCGCAGAGTCGGACGGCAGGTACACGTACTGCTTCAGCAACGAGATGAGCACCGTCAGCGGAAAGACCGTCAGGTGCGCCCCGTCCACCTTATCTTCGAGCGCGTAGAATTGCCGACTGATCTGCTCCACCGCCCTCCAGTTTCAACGTCCACGGCGTCATGTATGTCGAAGACGATGGTGAGCTGGCCTGTTTCTCTCGCCCTTGCGGACCGTGGTTCTGACCCTGTTTCTTCTCCCGCAGGCCACACGGCGCCGATCGAGCGCGAGATCCGGCAACTCTCGGCAGCGCTCGAGGCGGTCAAGGACGAGCAAGAGTACATTGTCGTCCGCGAGCGGTTACACCGCGACAGTGCGTTCTCTCTCTCTCCCCCTCTTTCTTCTGCACTGCGTGTACGGCACCCTGACGTTCTCGCGCGCATGATTTGCAGCGGCCGAATCGACCAACGACCGCGTCAAGTTCTGGTCGATCCTGCAGACCATCATGCTCGTCGGTGTCTGCGGCTGGCAGATCTTTTACCTCAAGCGCTTCTTCGAGGTCAAGCGTGTGGTCTAAGACGCTGTCCTTCCTGAACCTCTGTAGGTCGCCTTTCAACCCCTCACCCGCGTCTCAGCCTGGTACTGACCTGCTCATTTTTCTGCAACCACTCAGCCCCCGTCCCTTGTGTCCATATATATTGCATCTGTTTCTAACACCCTCACGAAACCTCTCGCATCTCGCTTCCAGGGCCCCGATGCTCCGTCATTGGCCCTCCTCGATACCCTTCGTTCACCTTCACCGTCTGCAAAACAAGAGACTGGTTTGCCAAACTATGGCGTTTCCTGTGCTTGGAAGGCCAGATAATAGCCGTTATACCACGACAGCGAGTTCATGTAAATGTCGCCGCAGGATGTCGCCAAGTAGCCCAGCCCCTCCTCGTCCTGCCGACCGAACCCGTCAAGCCAACCCAGCCCCGCCGAGCTTGCCCCCTCTCCACTCCCCTCTCTACCTTGCCCTCGCGGCCTGTCCGGTCCGACCAGTTCGGTGGGTTGCTCTATACCTTGACTAAGTACACTCTATGCTGTTTAGGGGGGTCGAGATGGAGACATACACGGCGTCGAGTCGCGCTGCCACGCTGCCACACTGATGGAAGAAGGCACGTCCGACTGCTTCCTGCAGACTTGAAGCGCAACTCGCGAGGTGGACCCGACCTCCTCATTGATTCCAAATAGCGGAGGCTTCCATGCTACAGACTGGCGGTTGAGATCACATCCAGCCCAGAAGCGCGCTCGTCCAAAGCGAGGGGTTCAGAGTCAATGTGTGTCGCAAGAAAGCCTCGCCGGCTCCGGATCATCACATGAAAACTGGAGCAGCCTTGCGGAAAGCTTCTGGTGCGTCCCGCTACTGCTGAACTTGGCGATGGCTGTGATGATGCAGCGCTTTGATTAGTGAGGAGGCAGCTGACTGACGCGCGGACTCAATCGACCATCCTCCTCTTCCCGTAATGGCCTGGGGAGTCTCAATTCGCGCGCTCCTCATGGGGTGAGAGCAAATCAGGCACACTAGAGCTTTGTCCGGGGTTGATTCAGTGGCCATTTGCAGCTGAGGTTTGAGCCGGACCACAACCGGATCTCCTGCGCGACATCGAGGTGAACACTCTGAAGCACTTGTGCAATCTTCTTCACAGTTGCGCAAACTCAGAACCTTTCGTAGTGGATCGAAGGCACTTTGCCCGTGGACGTTTAGCACGACTGGAACTCGGAAGAAAGGTATGGCTCACGACTCCTGAGATTGATCCTGGGAAAGGAAGGGGTCATCAAAGAACGGTGGACGCCGAATCACACAAGTACGGGATTCTTCCATTTATCAGCACCCCTCAGCTAGCCTTCGCGATGAAAGAGGGGACAGCGCCGCACCATCTTCGGGCTGCAGAATTAGTAAGGTAGGGGCCGTTCCCAGCTCTTAAGGGTGAGCGTGGAGTCGCAAATATCGGTCAGCGGTTGCTTGATTGAGTGGTAGCGCATGCGGACGAGTCTCGATCAGCAACGGCGGCTTGCGCAAGCGTAGCGCTCTCTTCAAGACACATACAGGCGTCTCGTGAATGTGAGTGAGGGATGTCTCGTGTGGGTAAGTCAGGGCAAAGAGCAGGGGCGCACGGACGCCCCTCCACGATTTGGGCAATTCCCCGCGACTCGTCTCCCTTGCGCTGTCTCAAGTCTCTCGGGCATAGACCGGATTGTAGACGGCCCTCATGCCGTATGTGTTGAAATCGGAAGGAAGGGTCGCAGGGGCTGCCAGAAGAAGACACCTTCTGACCCAGCTTATGACCGTGCTCACGCTTTCGCCTCACCTTGTCCCCAGCTCCTTCTACGTTATCAACCACACATTTACATCTTGTCAACTCACTACTCTCCAACAGCGGAGCTAAGTCAGAGGTGGTGCAAGCGGCGAACGTCGCATTGCAGAGCGACGCTCTCTGTTCAGTCCCTCCTGGGACATGCTGGACTATTCTTCGCTCCCTCTTGCTTGCCATGGTTTCTTGCTGCTCGACAACTTTGTGGATCAGGGTCTCCTTCATGCCGCATCAGCTCAACGCGGCAAGCGACCCTTCCGCGGCTTGCCAGCTCCGGCGAAAGAGAACATCAGGATACCCCACATCTCTGCGCGACACCTGGTGGTACGACTGCATTAGACTCTCCAGCGATGCTCTCTCGCCTGTACGGCTAGATACTTGGGGGAACGGATAGAGCGAGCCCGAGCAGCGAGTAGTCGCGGTGTCCCTGCAGTCGACCGCCCGACTGGCGCTCATCGTTGACCCGTATCTCCTTCCTTCCGCTAGCTGCTCACGTGCGGAATGCTAAAGCAAGCCGACGTCATGACTATGCTGCCTCCTACGGCTAGTGAACGCCTTCATACGCTGGAAAGAATCTGGCGAAAGTGGGCCTTCTCAATGACCTTGAGTTACCCGTTCAGTCGCCACGAGTGGTCCAATGGTCTGTCCAGTACATACACAACTTAGCTCCGACACTCAAGGCGGGCTGTTGGCATCAGGAGCGGAGCACACGCGGCCAGCTCCTGGCAAAAGACACCGGCTGGCTTGTCAGTCTGGGCAACCCAAATTCTTCCGCTTTGCTGACTGCGGGTACTACTCGGCTCCCGTCCTTCCCGCCTGCGTACATACTAGAGTGGAAAGGCTTCGCTGCGACCGAGGAGGCCAACGTCCCGGCACGAGGCGGCGACTTTGGGAGGAGAAGAACTCGCCAGCTTGTAATGTACCCGCCCGTGTATAGAGCAACCCACCAAACTGGTCGGACCGGACAGGCCGCGAGGGCAAGGTAGAGAGGGGAGTGGAGAGGGGGCAAGCTCGGCGGGGCTGGGTTGGCTTGACGGGTTCGGTCGGCAGGACGAGGAGGGGCTACTTGGCGACATCCTGCGGCGACATTTACATGAACTCGCTGTCGTGGTATAACGGCTATTATCTTTGCCTTCCAAGCAAAGGAAACGGGTTCGACTCCCGTCGACAGCAATATCTTTTGGTAGCTGCAAGTTTGGCAGTACCCAGTGGCGGCGACGTCTTTTTGGCTTTGGTGACCCCTTCAGCCTTCCGAACGGCACGCGCCGTGACCATAGTGTATCTGTATGTCATGCGCCTGAGGGGGTGTACGTCTCAGGTCTAGCCACTGCGCGACAAGGCAGACCGAGCAAGACCGACGAGCAAAAAAGGCGAAGAAATTTGCATCACCCATTGCCCGGACTGCTACACATGCTAGGCTAGAGAAGAAGAAATCTTTTCTATGGCAGAGAATTGCTATAGAAGTGGGCAGTCAAGCATATAGAAGGGGTGCGGAAGAGCTATTTAGCCCGAGCCGCCAGCGTAGACCTTGCCGAAGACGAGCTCCTGTAGCTTGTCGTACATGGACAAGACACCAGCTCCCGCAACTCCTCGGAGGATGTTGGCACCAGCACCCTTGAAGCTGTGTGTAGATCAGGGGGTAAAGATGGGAAAAAGGTAAGACCCGCACCGAGAGAGACAGTGGAACACCAGGGCGTCGACGAGCCGTCGTCGCTTGTGACCATTTTGTCACCGCAACATCAAATCAAACTGTGTATATAGTACCATTAAGCATTCAGAAAGGACCGGTCTCGACTTGAGTCCAGTGACAAGCAGTAGGGCTACCCGTGCAGTGGCGACCAGGTGCCCTTTTTTTCCGCCGGCCGCTGGTGCTGCACGGCGGATGAGCTTACAGTTGTGCGCTGTAGATCGGATTCAACTGTTACTATCGTTGCGCAGGGAAACAGATGCAGAAGACAGCCGTGAGAGGAAGATAGCCGAGATTTCATGATCACAAGGCCGACGGCGCTCATCCACCTTCTAACGAATAACTGCTCCAAGCTCGGATGACTCGGCTCTTGACAAACAGGCTATGTTACCGAAGGCGCGATGGATCCCGCTCGAAGGTAATGGCGCGCTTCTTTGCCTCTGAAAAGAGAACAAGTCTACGGCGCGTCCAAAGGCAACTCCTATCCAAGAAACTCGAGTGCAAGCAATGCAAAGGGCTTTCCGAAAGCAACCAGTATCCACATCTCTACGGCACGCGCGGGCGGATCGGTCTGCGCCAGGTCTCGATGGCACGGCGGCGATTACCTTGAGCTCCGATTCGGCAGAGGCGCTCGTAGAGCTCGAGGCGGGTTTCTTGGCTGCAGCGAGTGTGAGGTGTCAGTATCCGGCGAAAGACGAAAAAGGAGGGAGTGACGCACTCGTTCTTGCTACGAAGCTCGGCAAAGTTGTAATCCAACACCAGCTCGTTGTAGTTCGAGTCCCCTTTGTGGCGGTCGGCCTTGGCTCGAAGTGCTTTGAGTCGGATCTGCGCGTCCTCCCGCTTGGCGATGAGCGTCGAGCCGAGTCTGTCGAGCATCTTGTCCGAGGCGAGTTCGAGGTAGGCAGTCTTCAGAAGCGCAAGCTGGACAATGTCTGATGCGGTGCCAAGTGTCAGCTGCATATCGCGGCAGATGAAAATCGGCGACAAGACGCACGCGTGTACCAGATCCAATTGTTCTCGTACACGAGCTGGAGCACCGACCGGCCCGACGTGTTCGCGTGTATGTCCGGCTGGCCAAAGACGGTGTCGAGAATGCGGACAAGGTCCTCCGTCGCGAGACCATGCCGGTCGCGCAAAACTCCGACTTCATCCTCCCAACTGCGCCATCGCTCTGGAGTCCAGAGAGGACAGCGACAGGCTCGACCGCGACCGGCGACTGGCTTGTGCCGCTCAGGGTGCGAGGCGTCGAGCAGATCGGTCCACAGCATGGCGCAAACGTCGAAGGAAGGACGAGTTGACAAGAGCTTCTCGGAGCTCGCTGACTGAAAGTCCCGGATCGGGAAAAAGCGCTCGGATGGAAGGGCGACGCCGAGTTTCTCGAGCTGGTTGCAATCTTCTCGATAAGCCGTGTACAACATCGCCCTTTGCCGAAAGAATGCGTGGTCCGTTAGCGCAGGGAATCTGACACGAAGCGCGAAGAGAAGGCATGCTCACTCGGGGAGAGCCTCGACATCCCGCTCGACGATCGCAAACCACCGACTGAGCGCTCCCGCCCGTGTCGGCTTGCGGAAGTACGCTTGCACCTCAAGGAGGTCGACCCCTTCGTACTTTGGCGCCAACACGGCTTCGGGCGGCTGATCCTCTTGGTAGTCCGGCAGCTCCTCCGCGCCGTCGGCGTGCGGACCGGAGCCGCTTGCGCCGTCATCGTCATCATGACCCCTCGCCGAACCGTCAACGTGCGGCGAGTCGTCCCTCTCGGTGATCGGACCCGTACGAGAGCCGTTCGCGTCGGAAGCCGAGTCGGGCTGAGCGGTGATGGCCCTAGACTGTGGCCTCTCACGAACCGGGACGCGGTCGACCCTCGCATTCAGGGGCAGAGTTTTGGTCTGCTCGGCAAGCGCATTCGAAAGTCGCGCTTTGACGGACAGTGGCGTGTACTCCGGAGCTGGGAGGTCCACGCCCGCAAGAAAATCGGTGGCTGCGAAGAAGGGTGCGCCGAGGTCAATGACAAGGAGGCGCCAACAGACCGAAGAGGAGTCATTGGAGGCTCACCCTGCGCTTCGACCTGTCTTTGGATCTCTTTGGCCGTCTTCTTTAGCCTTTTTCGCGGCCTCGGCTGCAGAGCGTTCGAGCCTCTCACCGCCCGCCCCCGCCCACTTCGGCGGTCCCTCTCGTCCTCCTCGCCGAACGCAGCGCCAGAAGCGTCAGAGTCTTCGTCGGACGATGCCGCACTGAAGAGCGAGATCCGGTTGGAGCGCTCTGAGGGAGCATAAGTTTCCGAGCGGGCGCTCCGGCCCCGCTCGGATCGGTCCAGGTCGTCTTCGGAATCGGAAGCTCCTCGCGTAACGCCTAGCTCGACACCTCGCTGAGAGTGAAGACCGCTCGGCCCGGCGACAGGCGGCCATTCCGCCGCTCCCTCTGAGTCGGCCGTCGATTCTCGGACCGGCGGAGTGTCGAGGTGCGGCCGCGTCTTGTGGAGATGGCCCGGCGGCGGGGCCATCCTCCCCTGAGATTCGTCCCAGGCACCATCCTCCCCGCCTGCGTCCGACCCGTACTCGCCAAACAGCTCGGCCAAGACTGCGGCGTCGCGTTCTTCGCGGAGGTGCTCTTCCGCCTTGCGCAGCTCCTCCGGCACCAGCGAGTGCGGCGGTTCGACGGATGGGGCGGATTCGCGTTTTTGGCGAGGAGCATCACGGAGGCGTTGCAGCTTCTGGTGGGCGGCGTGCTGCTCGAGCGAGCGAGGCGAAATGAACGGCGAAGGCGCGTGAGAGCGTTGGCGAGGGATTCGCGGTTTCTCTTCCAGCAGGCTTCCGTTGTCCGGATCTACGCTCTGGCTCATACTGCGCCTCGCAGAATACGCGGTAGGGTACGTCATTTTCCCGTCCGAGCTTCGTAGGCGCGAGAACCGGAGTCGTGTCGAGATTGTCCTGGCGGGCAAGCGACGGCGATTTTCTCAATCTCAGAAGCCTCGGACCGATCTGCGAGCTCTTGCTCGACTCTTTGGCTATTTGTGACAGACGCGTTTGAAGCTTTTCAGGGCGATCTAAAGGGCATGTGCGTATCAGCTTCCGGAACGACGGTGCGACGCTCGACCCGCTCTAGAGACGTGATTCGCGACTCGGTCCAGGCACGTACCGAGCCTTGAAGTGTCACTGTAGGCTCTGTACTCTGTAGCGACTGCTCCGTTACGCGTCTGCTTGCTGCCGCGACATCGCAATGTGGTGCCCAGCAGACGGACGTTGCGAGCAACGCACGCCTTCTCTATACCCGCGCGCCCGTCTTCCTCGAGCTCGAGGCTTTAGAGCGCGAGTTGCAGGCGGGGCGAGGCCATCCAGAGTGGGTGCGAGGTCTACTCACACTTGCCCGGATCCCAAGCTGCCGGTTCCTGGGGTTACTGTAACATAGATTACAAGGTGATGTAATAGGAGTTGGGAATGAGAGAATATCGGGTTTTGTCGGAACCGGCCGGAGTGCGAGGGCGGCGCGCGGAAAGAAGAGACCGAGCTGGCGAGATTTCGAGTTGGGCGCGTGTCGTCGGCGAGCTCTGCTCTTGTTCTCCAGCACTCGCTCAAGGTCACTCCACCAGGTAAGCAGCGCAGTCCTATACCCCGGGATACACACTACGTCCAACGTCGCCTCCAACGCACGTTCACCCGAGCTGACCGCGTGCCGTAAATCCTCCCAATCTCGCCCGCCCCCCTTTCACCCTCGAACAGGAAAACTTTGTACCTCGCTCGCCATGGCCAAGAAGTCCAAGACCCCGCAGGAGTTCTTCACCGACTTCATGATGGGTGGTGTCTCGTGAGTCTACACTTCCCGAAACTGCAGCGCTCGTGCGAGGAGCAGGGACCGAGCCGCGGGTGGTCCGTCCACGCCGGATCGTGGCGGAGCAAACGTGTGGCCACGCTCGCTCGCCCGCTTCTCGCTCGCGCTGAGCGCGTAAAAGTATCCGATCGGGACTGTGGAACTGAACATGCTCCGAATGCAAATAGCGCCGCCGTCGCCAAGACGGCTGCTGCCCCCATCGAGCGTATCAAGCGTGAGTCGCGATATCCCTCGGCCTGGCTCGCCCACCGCGCTCGCGCATCGCACGCGCTCCAGAGCCTGCGCAGTTAAGGATTCATACTGACGTTGTCACTTGAAATGCAGTCTTGGTCCAGAACCAGGGCGAGATGCTCAAGTCGGGCCGTCTCGCTACCCCTTACAAGGGTATCGCCGACTGCGCTGCCCGTACCTACGCCGACGAGGGCCTCGTTGCCTGTGCGTGCTCTCGTTCCTTGCTTGCTTTCAGTTGCCATCGAGGAGATGCCCCCGATTGGCGGCGATAGCTCCCACAAGAATGTGTCGCAGGCTGACCCGGTCGCCGTCACCCCTGCAGTCTGGCGTGGTAACACGGCCAACGTCATCCGTTACTTCCCGACGCAGGCCCTCAACTTTGCCTTCAAGGACTACTACAAGTCGCTCTTCTCGTTCGACCAGAAGCGTGACGGCTACGCCAAGTGGATGGCCGGTAACCTCGCGTCGGGTGGTGCTGCCGGTGCCACCTCGCTCCTCTTCGTCTACTCGCTCGACTACGCCCGTACCCGTCTTGCCGCCGACTCGAAGGGCGCCAACAAGGGTGGCGAGCGCCAGTTCAACGGCCTCGTCGACGTCTACAAGAAGACCCTCGCCTCGGACGGCATCGCCGGTCTTTACCGTGGCTTCATCCCGTCGGTCGTCGGCATCATCGTCTACCGCGGTCTGTACTTCGGTATGTACGACTCGCTCAAGCCCGTTATCATGACTGGCCCGCTCCAGGGCTCGTTCCTCGCCTCGTTCCTCCTCGGCTGGGGTGTCACCACCGGTGCCGGTCTCGCCTCGTACCCGCTCGACACCATCCGTCGTCGCATGATGATGACCTCGGGCGAGAAGGTCCACTACTCGTCGATGATGGACGCCGGTCGCCAGATCATCAAGGCCGAGGGTATCTCGTCGCTGTGGGTGTCTTTTCCTTTCATGCTTCTCTAGATCAGCTTTCACTGACTGTGCTCTCTTTATCTTCCTCCCTATCCCCCGTCTCGTCGCGCTCCGGCTCGAATCGGATTGAATTGGACCGACCTTGACCTCGTCGATGCCCTGGTGTTCCACTGTCTCTCGGTGCGCGTCTTGCCTGTTTCCCATCTTTACCCCTTGATCTACACACAGCTTCAAGGGTGCTGGTGCCAACATCCTCCGAGGAGTTGCGGGAGCTGGTGTCTTGTCCATGTACGACAAGCTCCAGGAGCTCGTCTTTGGCAAGGTCTACGCCGGCGGCTCGGGCTAAACAGCTCTTCCGCATCCCTTCTATACTACCCCTTTCGCATTTGTTTACCAACCCTCGTCTCATGCTGTTATGCCCTTCCCTGCCCGTCCGGTTTTCGCTTTGTCCTTCCAGACGAAAAGAACAGAGTTCCTGCTTCACTCCGCCTGCGGGCTCTTGAGACTTGAACCGACAGCAAGTGCAAGAAAGCAACAGAGCGAGTGTTCCATACTCTGTACCTGTCTACATACCCAGTTCTACTACGCAGCGTCCTGCTCTGTATTGGGCAGCCGACTTCATGTGAACGCAGCTACTGCTCAAGCTCTCGGCCCCACCCGGCTCTCCTCCGACCCTCTCCTGCGTTCCCTGGACACAGCCAGATGCCGACCCAGCAAGACGTGCACGCGATCGAAACCGAGGACGGCGACTCTGCTGTCCTCTCGTACGCGCCACTGGACCCGGCTGCGATAGAGGCGTCTTGCCGCTCGACCAAAGACGGCGCCGTCGTCTCGTTCGTGCGTCACTCACCCCGTTTGGCATGAGAGCAGGGCTTAACAAGGAGGTGCAGCATGCTGACGCTCGCACCCACCAGGTCGGCTACACGCGTGACGAGTTTCAAGGTACGACGAGGCGATCTCTCCAAACACGACGACCTTCTTGCCCTGACCAACCCCTACAGGCCGAATCGTCACCCGCCTGACGTACGAGTCGTACGTGCCCCTCGCGCTGCGGACGCTGCAGCAAATTCTTGCCGAGGCGCGGGCTTTGCCGCCTCCGCCGCCGACCGTCTTTCCCGGCCTCGAGGATCAACGACCATGCTGCGGGCACGCCGCACCGGGACAACATCCCGCACACCAACATAGTCGCACCGACGCCCAAACGGGCAAGACCCCAGTCGTCGAAGTTTCGCGGATCCGGATCGCACACCTCCTCGGCGAGTCGCCGCCGTTGACTCCGTCCATCTGCATCTCGGTCGCGTCGCCGCACCGGCGCGAGGCCTTTTACGTCTGTGAATGGGTTCTCGAAGCCGTCAAGCGCAAGGCGCAAGTCTGGAAGCGCGAGTGGTACGCGTCCGAGGCGAAGGAGAACGGGGAGAGCTTTGTCGGCAGGGATGGCGAAGGTCCGGACGGACGCGGCGGGCGCGCGCATCAGGACTCCAAGTGGAAGGAGAACTTTCCTCCGCCGGCGGCATCTACCTGAATCAGCGGCGGGGAGGGCGGGGGTGCTCCTTGTCCGCGGTATGCTTGCGCGAGGCAACATCGCGCGGCCGGCGCGACCGGGCGACCGGGCGACTCAGACGACGGCCGCCGAACGGCGACCCTCCGACGAGCACCGCCGGCTACGACGCGCTCACCTCCGAGCCTCACATTTATCTCGATCTCGGAGGGGCCGCCGTCGTCGTGGCCGGGTCTTCAGACAAAGTCGGAGTCGAAGGACGCCCAGCGACCAGTCGGTGCATTTCGACCGTCTGCGGGGAATTTCTCGGGTCTGGCGCGCGCGACACACTGCCAACGCAGATTTGCCAGCAAGCCTCTCGGAAAAACCTGACGCGGATTAGATGTCGAACAGTCGAAGCGCCGCCACCGACTGCGTCGTTGCCGGCAACTTCCGATCTGGCCTCTCCTTCGACAAGCATCGAGCGGCCTGTTTCGCCGATATAGCGGATAATGTATGCAAGAAAAACCAGATTTGTACGTCAGAACGTGTGACTCAGTGGCGTGCTTGCATTGATCAGGGGGAGAAAGCTTGAACCGGGTTTGGGCTGCTTGCTCGCAATTCAATCCCACGGGCGTCGTGCGCCTCCCGCGAGTTCACCAAGGTGATCTAGTGCTTTAACGAGGACACTTGCTATCAGGGAGGTCGAAGGAGCAGCGTCTGCCGCTCGCGCCTAGGGGGGAACTAGTCTCGATTCTGTCCATTCATTCCCACAACCTGACCTTTCGTGCGCAACCTCGAGCTTGCATGCAAAGGCGCACTCCACACCATCCACATGAGGCGTAGGAGACCCAGAAGGAATGCGACATTGTGGGAGAGATCGCATGCGATTGCAACACGTGGAACGCTCGAGCCGTCTCTCTCACGGAGCAGTCGAAAGTAGAGCCGAAGCGACAGCCTGCTCGACCGCTTCCTCGTCGTCTTCGGAATCGCTGCCATAGTCGGCAAAGAGACCGACGCCTGCACCGGTCGTGGGTGACTTTGGAGGGGCGGGAACGGAAGCTGTGGTGTCCGAGTGGGTTTCTCTCGGGGCATCAGAGGAGAGGTCGACGGCGGAGGACTGCGGCAGGACTTGCTCATCCGCGCCGTCAGGAATTTCGACAATGGCGGCAGGTTGCTTTGGCGCCTCGTCCCCCTGCCCCTCTCCGACGACGACCGCCGCCTCGTCCTGCGTCGTTTCGCCGAGGACATGAATTCCGC
This sequence comes from Rhodotorula sp. CC01, assembly GCA_021654155.1. Taxonomy (NCBI): domain Eukaryota; kingdom Fungi; phylum Basidiomycota; class Microbotryomycetes; order Sporidiobolales; family Sporidiobolaceae; genus Rhodotorula; species Rhodotorula sp. CC01. The sequence goes on from JAKEZK010000008.1 coordinate 317,261, forward strand.
TCTCCTCGTCGACCTGGCCCCGTCGGATCTCGACGCCTTGCAACCAATCATTCGCGCCGAGAAACTCGATCACCTGCAAGACGTCAGCCACGATGTGGCGGTGGTCGCGCTCCTCGACGAGCGAGAACGGGTCCGAGAAACCGGCCGGGCGCGCGAACGGGTTGTGAGGAGCGGGAGGGGGCGCGGGACGACGCCGTTTCGGTGGAGGTGGCGGACCTGCGTTGGGAGGGAGCTGTTGCGGATGTGTGGAAGGGGGCGGACGAAGGGGGGGGGGGGGGGAGAAGGCCGGTCAATCAGCTTCTGCGCAATTGAAGATCGCGGACACGAACATAAAAAAGACTTTTGGAAGGGACTCAAACGTGATGGAGGTACGGACAGTCGACGTCTCCGAGCGCGCAGTTGCCCTTGCGCCAATGCCGGCACACGACCTGGAACCGTTTCGGTGCCGGTTCGCCACCACCGCCTCTTTCTTCTTCTCCTTGACCTGCCGCGGATCCGGCCACGTCGCTGTCGAGCCGCTCGGGGCGATCTGCCGGCTGCTCTCCGAGAGGGGGAGCTGATGACGATGCTTGTCCCTCGGCGTTGACAGGCTTGGTCGGCAGCGATTCGACTGCCATGGGCGGTTTCGCTGCCAACTCTTCCGGCGCCCCGTCGTCATCATCATCATCGTCGTCGTCGTCGTCCTCCTCCTCCTCCTTGATACCGTCATTGTTGTCGTCGCGACTGCCATCTTGACCCGCCTCGCGCAACTTGAGCCTCTTCGCCGCCGGCGGTTCACCTTCCGCCCGCTCCGCGACCGTCTCCGTCTTCACCTGCGCACGCAGCCCCTGCTCGGATCGCCCCTCTCCGTCATTAGCACCACAAGCGTAGCCTCCCCGACCCAGGCCACCACGACCGCGCCCGCCGCGCGTACCGAAATCGGATGGACCACCACCTCGCCCACGTCCGCGTCCGCGCCCGCCGCCACGCTCTCGAGGAGGAGCTTCCAGTCCCGCGGCAATACGTTCGGCGCGTGCTTTCTCCTGTGCAGCACAAAGTCAGCGAGGTCAGCGATGGAAGGGGAGCGACGGAGAGCACGCCCTTCCAGAACGAGAGGAGAGCCAACTGGATATTCGAGAGACGCACCTTTTCTTCGACAACTTTCTTCGAGGGCCATCGCTTTTTGCGCTCCTCGATCCATCTCGCGAGTGCTTCGGGCGTATCGAGCGAGATACCGGTACCTTCGATGACCGACCTGCGGGGGTTGCGAATCCACTGTCAGCTCTTGTGGATGGCGGCCAGTGGACTCGCGCCACGAAAACACAGCGCAAAGAAAGGACAACCGCCCGCGCACCCATCGATCGGCTTCAGGCTCCCGTTCCAGGGTTTCGGTTCCCTTCCCGGAGCAAAGATGAGGTGGCGGTCCTCCTCGTGCTCGCGGACGGCTTTACGCGAGCCGGTAAAAGTGCAGTCGTCCTTGCAGCACCGGATCACTTCTGGACCACGCTGTTGATTTCGAGCACGAGGCGGAGAGGCAGCAGCAGTAGCGGCAGACGGAACATGCTGGTAGTCGTCTTGATAAGGGAGAGGGAGAGCCGAATTGGATCCGCTCGCTGCTGCTGCCGCTTTCCCATCGAGGGTGCGCGGTCTCTTTAGTTGCTGCTGCTGCTGGGGTGGTGGTCGTGCGGGGAGTCCGTGTCGCTGTGGTGGTATCTGGACGGATTGTTGAGAAGGCCCTGGGACGGCGGCGGGATGTTGGTACGGGTACGGGTAGGCGGACGGTCCCGCCGCAGCTGGTGCTAATGCTGGATATCCCTGCGCGGCGTAGTTTGGCTGGCCGTACGCTGCCACTGGCGGTCCCTGCGGGTAGTGGATGGGATATTGAGGCACTTGAGGGATGTACGGCGGCTGTTGGCGGCCCGGGTGCGGCGGGAGGTGCGGATAGAAAGCCGGGTTGTAGTGCGCGTTCGGATAGCTGTAACCCATTCCAGCAAAGGCGTTGGCGATTGAGCCTGCGAGATGAGCATTTGTCGACGACGTCGAGGAAGACGAAGCCGAGGCGGATGCGGCGGCGGACGGGCGTTGTATGAGGGGCGCAGTACGGCGCGGTGGCTGATTGTTGGAGTAGCTCATCGCTCACCGCACGCCCTGCTATACGCGCTGAGCAGTCGACGAGTTCGGATGAGAAGAGTGAGGCGGTGCAGTCGGCAGAGCTCAACCCTCGACCGTTCACTACAGACACGAGCCAAGATGCTGATCCAGCAGTCTAGGATCACAGTAGAGACCAAGACGGGTCCACTCGGTATCGAGATCATCCAGCCGAGTCCGTTCGCCTCCCTGTGCTCCTCCTGCTCAACTCCGGCCCCACTTGAAGTTACTCACCCGTTCGCCCGCCCGCCCGCAGAGATTGCAGGGTACCCGAACGCTCGCTTCCCAGGCGTCGTAGTCTGGTCAGAAATCTACAACGTCCGTGCACTCCTTGACTCCGACTCCGTTCAAACCCGGTTCATTCACCACGAGGAGCCCGTTCGACCTTTGCAGGTCACCGGCCCCGTCCTGCGCTTTGCGAACCAGATCGCAGCGCAGGGATACATTGTCGCAGCCCCCAACGTCTTTCACGAATTTGCCGGGAACGAACCTATCCCTTACGATGCAAAGGGCACCGACGCTGGCAACTCTTTCAAGGTCAGTCCAGCCCGCCTCTCTCTCTCTCTCGTGGGATGTGCGTCGTGGTTGACCCAGATTGTCCTCGCGGACCGACAGGTGAAGAAGCTGCTGAGCGCGACCGACGAGGATATTACAAAGGCGATCGATACCCTCGTCGCGCACCCGAACTGCACAGGTACATATCCGCTCTCGCACACGTCGACGCGACAGGTGGTACAATCGCTGATCCTCAGCCTTTGTCGCTGTACCTTGCAGGGCAAATCGGCGCCACCGGAATGTGCTACGGCGGGCACTTGGCTTTCAGGGTTCGTCTCTCTCTCGCTTTCCGAACAGATCTCACTTTTTCGGTCACTTCCCTCACTCGTGCTCAGACAATATTTGCCTACAGACCGCGTTGGACCCGAGGTGTAAAGCTGCCGTCTGCTACTTTGCGACCGACATCCACTCGGCCTCGCTCTCGCCGACCGGTGACGACTCGCTCGAGCGCGCGTCCAAGGGCGAGATCCGCGGCGAGGTGGTCATGATCTTTGGCACTCAGGATGGTCACGTGGTCAGTTTTTCCATCTTCTCGCCTCATGAGTGGACAAGGTTCCGCCCGGGAGAAACGTAGGCGAGCACTGACCTGCCTTCATCTGCGCTTTGGAAATTGACAGCCACTCGACGGCAGGAACAAGATCCGGAACGCGCTGACGGCCAGCTCGGTGCAACCCCCCCTGCGGTTGTCGTTCCTCGAGCTGCAAGCAAACCATGCCTTTATCCGGTAAAACTCGTGCGCCGCGATTTCCGGGCTGCGGCGGCTGGCTGACTCCTCTCCTCTGATCTCTGTATCGGTGCCGCGCGAACAGCGACGAAATGTCCAAGGCGAGTCCTCGTCACCATCACCTCCTGGACCCCGCTAACCCTGCTTCCAACCCTTTGCACGCATGCAGGGCCGGTTCGACGCCGCCATCTCGAAAGTGTGCCTCGAGCTGTTGCTCGAGACGTTTGGGAGGACAATCGGGCGCGACCTCGGCGAGCCGGTCGAGGAGAGTAAAGGCGACGGGAAATTGGTGTGCTAAGACGGTGGCAAGCCCTGCCTACTCTGTATGTTTGATATGAAAGGATTCCAAGCTATCTCCGCGGACGAGGACTTTGCCCGTCTCAGGTCGTCATCGCTTTCTCTCTTTGATCTCGTTGCTCGCTATACGGAACCCAGCAGAGTGTCGAAGACTACAAGATGCCTAGACCACGCTTAGCTACATTTGATATGCTACGATCAGCGACTCGCCCGACTCTGACGTCTAGTCGACTTGCTCATCCTCCTCCGCCATCCGCTCTCCTCTTTGCGCGGCCGAGAGCGACGCTCGATCAGGTGCAGAATACCGCTCTGCGCTTCTTTGGCACTCCGCCTCCCGCACGCGTATCATACAGGCGATTCGGAGAGCCTCCTAGACGACCACTGCCTCGAGATGCCGGAGAAGAGGAGAGTGCGGAGGGTCGGCTGAGGGGGAACAACCCGCTGCGCCAGGATCTCAACGCCAAGGACGTTATCACCGTCATGGAAATCCTCCGGCGACAACAGCAACAGCAGGGCGGACGGGGCGGCCTCCCTTCGGTCCTCGGATCCGCTTCCTCCCGGTACCGCCACGACCCTCGACAAGGCTTCTCGTGGCACAACTTTAAAGCCTACGTCCGCTCTCCCTTCTTCCTCATCCTCGTCGGCGGCGGCGGAGCCTACTACGTCCTCCACCTCGAACGGGTCGAAGAAACCGGCCGGTGGCGGTTCATGGACGTGTCGCCGTCGATGGAGGTCGAGATGGGCGAGCAGGCGTTCCAAGAGACGATCGGCGAATACGGCCGCAAAGTCTTGCCGGATTATCATCCGCAGGCGCGCTACGTACAGAGCGTCGTGAAGCGGATTATTCACGCGAACGGACTCGAGGGCAAGGCCCCCTCGGGCTGGAAGACATTCGTCGTCAAGGACGATGCGACCAAGAAGTGAGGCTTTCTCACTACCCCATCTGCTGACCTATAGGATGGTGATTGCCGAGAGAAACTGACCTTTTTCGCTCTGACCCGACAGCGCCTTTGTGCTCCCGAACGGGACCATATTTGTCTTTACGGGCATCCTTCCCGTCGCCGGGGATGCGGATGGTCTAGCCTGTGTGCTTGGACACGGTAAGTGAGAGCAAAACCGACATTCATGTGTTCCGAAAAGGTGGTGCGCTGACAGTGAAAGACGCTTCGTCCTCTGCAGAGATTGCACATCAAGTAGCCCGTCATTCGGCCGAGCGCATGAGTGGCATGAAGGTGAGGCTGAACATGCCTCGCCTCAACCCGCTTTCCGTAGCTCTTGCTGATACAGCACTCTTTCTCACCGCCAGGTGTTCTACGGCCTCGCACTCCTCCTTGCCTCGTTCGGGATCGACATGGGGCTAAGCCAATTCCTGCTTCAATACGTATACTCGCTGCCCAACTCGCGCAAGAACGAAACCGAGGGTGAGTCATCCCACTGAGCGGGTGTACTTGTACCGAACGAGATGTTGATGGTCGTTCTCACCCGCGTGCAGCCGATTTGATCGGACTCCGCCTCGCCAACCAAGCTTGCTTTGACCCGCGTGCGGCGGAGGGGCTCTGGCAGCGCATGTCGGCGACGGAAGAGATGCCCGGAGTCGACATGTCGTTCCTGTCGACTCACCCTTCCAGCAAGAACCGGACGGTCCAGGTCCGGAAATGGGCAGATGACGTGAGTTGGGAGCAACTCGGTCGCGACTGGCACAAAGCATTTGCGGTGCGCGAGAGCTGACCTTGACTGAGCACGTTGTAGATTATTCAAGACCGACCAGCGGCATGCGGTCCATTGCGGCACCAGGTGCAGCCATTTCAGCAGGCTTCCCGCTCTCGATGGTAGCCATTCTTTGCCCCATGTAGAAAGATACCGATACAAGAAAGAATAGGAGTGTCTACGCTGCTCTAGGCCGTCTCCTTCTCCTTTTCTTCCACTGAATCTTGTGCTCTAGTCAGACTGGTATCGCGCGAGTCGCCCGCCGCTTCTCGCTTGGCCCGCTCCTCCGCTTCCTTCTGGGCGAGCTCCTTGGCGAACGGCGAGCGGGCGCGCAGTCTAGCGCCGTAGATGAAAATCAAGAAAGGGGTGCATGCGAGCACGGTGCCCAAGCCCTGCAAGCAGGACGCGTCAGCAAGTCGGACAGTCACCACGCGTACAGGACAAGGCAGACTCACGCTGACAAGCCCCGTAGCGCCTTGAATTCCCAGCGAGTCGTACATTTGCTGGGTGAAGAGTGGGAAAACGGCGCCGACGAGGTTGCGAATGAAGCTCATGGCCGATAGAGCCGAAGATGCGTCTGTGGTAGCAGAAGCGTAGGTCAGCTCTAAACACGCCGCGAACCGTGGCGAGCGAGCGCAAGCAACTCACAGAGAGCGTAGGCGTCGGCGAGGTATGAGAACGCCGTGAGATAGGTGCAGTACATGCCGATATCTGCAGCCAACACCGGTGAGCCTTTCTCGAGGGGCGAGTCTTCGCGTTGAGGCGAAACTTACATAGAATCACAACACCGATGCAAGACCCAATCCAGTGTACATGCGCGTATGCCGTGAAACAAAAGATGAAAGCGCCGACGGGAACGCATACCCCGCCTCCGACTGCCGGAAAAAGGGGTAGGCATCAGCTTCAGAACGGCTTCGGGATCGGGGCAGGGAACCGCAAAGCGCACAGGCAGTATACAGGCGGGCTTCCGGGCCGCGCTTGGCCACGTTGCGGCGGTAGAAGCGACCGCAGTACTGATCATAAGCTGCAATCGGGCGCAAGACGTAAGCAAAGGCGAAGGCGAATCGACCCACAACCAGGCTGCATGACTTACCCATTCCGATGCAGGAACCGATAAACTGCGTGACGTACACGACTCCGGATTCGCCGAGGCTGAAGTGGAAGACGCGGCCATAAACATAAGGGATCGAGACAAGGAAGAGATCTGGACCCAGACCGCAAGTCAGCAAACCGGCACGCATGGGACTGTCGGCTCGGTGCAAAACTTACAAAGTACAGCCCAGCTGAAAGAGATCCAGAGGGTGATGGCAAGGAGGACAGGTTCCGTGAGGAGCATGCGGACCGGGCGGCTGAGGGAGGTCTTGAACATCTCGGCGAGCGAGGCGCGCTCAAACTCGTCCTTGCTCTGGTATCGATCGTCGCCCGTCGTTTTGCGCAACTTGGCAGCCTTGCGCGACAGGAGGACGGAGGCGCGCGTCTCATCGAGGACGAAAGGCATGAAGACGGCGAACGCGCCGCTCATGGCGAAGAGAGCCCAGCTGACATAGCGGAAGCCCCTGTACTCGGCGAGGTATCCAAACGCGACGGGACCGAGTCCGGTCGCTATGCAGAGATCCGCAGAAGGTGAGCCGCTGTTCTCGGAAGGTTCGAGAGAAGCGAGGGGACGTACAGCCAAAAGCGGCGAACGAGAACAGCGCCATCGGCGTTCCTCGGTCCTCGTCTCGCCAGACGTCGGCGAGTGTGCCTCCTACGAGCGAGACCGCAGTGGATCCGGCGATGCCCGAGATGAAGCGGAAGACCAGAACGAGGACGATCGATTTCGCGAGCGCTTGCGGGAGGAAACAAAGGAAAAAGACGACGGCGGAAACGAAGTAGATGTATGATCGACCATAGACCTCTGATAGTGGTGCTAGGAGCAGCGGTGCGGCCTGCAGGGAGTAAAATCGGCCGTTAGGGAACATTTTTCGCGCGCGGTAACCCTGCTCGGGAAACGTACGCCGAACGTGACCGTGAAGAGCGTAATACCCAGAAGAGCAATCGTCTTGGAACAGTCGAAAGTTTCCTGCACACTCGAGGCTGCGATCGAATAGCCTGCGAGTGCCGAGAAAGATGCAAGAGTCAAAATCAGGCGATCGCTTGCGATGGAGACATGAAGACGTACCGGAGACGCTGAAGGAGACGAGCGCGCAGAACAGGATGCCGACCCAGGAAATGAGCCACTGGAAGCAAGGGATGAGGGTAAGCCTGCCCATTTCACGGTTGCCCTCGAAACGGGAGAGTGAGCGAAATGCGACGGCCGCCGGCACTCACTTTTCTTCGCCTGCTCCAGTTCAGAGGATTTGCCGGATCGCTAAGGAATGTAGGATATGCGTATTAGCGCAAGTTCCCGGAATAGCGTGCATAGAGCGGTTCGAGTCGCATCGACCTTCTCAGCTGCAGGCGCGAGTGCGGCCAACTTTTCGGCAAGCCTCCACACTCCGGCAAAAGGACGGTTCCAGACGCGACTCACTTTGGTCCGTCCCATTCGACCCAGATCACGCCGGGCGGAGCTTCTTCCAGCGCCCTCCGTTCGGGGTCCACGACGCTCAAGTGCGACAGTCGCGAAGTCGTCTTGACGAGGTCTGCGTCGCCCATGATCGAGTCCGAGCGTCTCGCCTGGTGGTTGGCTTCGACCAGAGTGTGGATCGTTGAAGTCGGCGAGTAGGGCTGGTCGTGCTCAGCCGTGGCGCTCATCAGGAGCGGTGGTTTTGATCGCTGCTGTATGTAGCCAGGGTGCCTGCGTCCTTGTCAAGCGGCGGAGCACAGGGACGCAACGCGGACCACTTCAAATCGGCCGAGAAAACGAGGGGAATTGCCGAAAACCGGCACGCTGAGTCAGGCGACATGCACATGAACCTCGAGGAGAAGGGAGCGTCATGCTTCAAGCTATGTATAAGGCTTCTTGTCAGGTCCCCTGCATCCGTCGAAATGGTTCGCTCAGGAGGTAAGCTTGTGGTGTAAACTCCGCGGAACTGACGCCACTCGAGCTGTCCTTCTGTCGTCGGAAAGCGAGAAGCTATTGTGAACAGACAAACGCCAGGACGCGCATCAAATCTGGCTGAATGGGCATGTGGGATCAAGATGCGTAATGGTGGCAATGTTGCGAGGGGGGGGAGATGCGAGATAACGGGTCACGCTCGGGGCGACCCAACAAGGCTAGGGCTACAAAGGGCAGGACGGTCACGGCTGCTGGTGTTATATATCCGCGAGTCTTACACGAGTGCTGTAGGAGGTGGAGAAGTGTCGGTTGGTGTGAGGAGATGAGTGGCGACTCGGAAAAGGAAGATGCGATATGGAGGACGGCGTGCGGCGGCGAAAACCGTTCCTATAACCTAGTCGCGACGACGTTCCCGCAGCGTTTCGAGGTCGAGCGAGCGTTGTTGCCGTTTCTCGACATAGGTCAAGACGCCCTCGTAGACGGCAAACATGGTGATCGCGTTCGGGATCACGCGCAGCAAGTGCGCCGACAGGCCCGAATACAGGACGCGCCACCCTTCCTCGTCCACGACGAGTTTGAACGTCTGCACGAGGCTGCGGTACTTGGGCACGCCCGAGGGGGGCAACGGTTGTCGCAACCGGGTCCGGACCACCTCGTGTGGGTAGGTGATGATGGTCGCGACGAATTTTGCCCCGCCGGCGGCGAGGCTGACCTTCCATTCCGACCCTTCGACGGGGTTCCCGTCCGGTCCCGCCCTCGCCCAGCGCTTGAACTGCTCGTATAGCGTCCACTGGATCGTCCCCTCCGTGACGCCGAGCAGACTGGCGCTCAAACCGCGATAGAAACCCCGGATCCCCTGATTCCGGAAGATGTCGACCGTCGTTGACCACGAGGTAGGTCTAGGAGGAGGGCCTTGTAATGGCAGCGGCGGCGAGGTGAGGGATCGGAACGAGTGCGCAAAGAGGTGTTTGTGAGCTTTCGGTGGCGTCGGAAGTGGCCGTGTCCGGGATGAGGGGGAGGTCGAAGCGGGGGTTCCGGCCGGATTCGTGTTTGCAGCTTGTCGTTCTTGATGTCGGAGCTGCATATCGGTCTTGACCACCCAGAGAGGATTGGTGGCCGCAGCAGTCGCCACTCCTGCGGGGTGCGTATTGATTGTCAGCCCGGCTCATCGCAGACCTCTCAGCTACAACCAGCACAGTTGATTTCGGGATCATCTGCGGTGCTAGTGCCAGGTAGTCGACATGAGACTTGCCTGCCGTTGCGGCGGCCATGAGGTGGATCGCTGAATTCTCCTTGCCACCGTTGAACCACTCGGCGTAGAGGTGCTTGCCGTTCCCGTAGACGAAAAAGTTTATTGATCTGGAGACACGAGCCAGGTCAGTCTTCGATCGGCAAGAACGAGCAGAGTCGAGGCTAAGCGAACCGTGCGGGTACTGCGCCTGCCAATGTCGGACCGAGACCTTTGAAGAGCGCACGGGGACCTTCGTGCACGTAGACGTCGCTGTCGTCAAAAAGATTTGTGGTCAGCCCTGGGCCCATTGCGTATCGTCCGAACGTACAGCACGATTGAGGGCAGAAGTGCAGGACTCCGAAGAAAAGGCGAGACTGACCGAATGATCTTGCCAGTGTCGACAAAGTTCCACAAGAGACCACGCACGCCGTGCCTGTGCAAAATGGTTCCATCTGCCGCTGCTTGTTTCTGAAACAGGTTGGACTGCAGCCTTGTCTTGACGACGTCGAGCGGTGCGGTGACAATTGCGCCGCACATTCCTCCGATGCTGCAGGCGTCCGGACCGAGTCAGCGTGGGGGTGATTGAATCGCCAGTGTCGAGTACAGGTGCTCACCCTCCGGCCACGAGGTGAACTGCGGGCGGTGGCTTTGTTCGCTTTGTTGGCGATGTTCTCGAGGCGGGAACGGGCTCATCGCGCGGCACCTCGATGACTGGATTGGTCGGGTGAGGCGGCGGGAGCAGGCCAGTCATAACAGCGTGACTCGGACAGTCGAAGACCACACCGAAAAGCGTCAGTGAGAGCGAAGGAGAGAGCGCAAGAGATGAGCGTGAGAGCTTCCTGAAAGTAATCAGGTTGGATACAAATGGTTTGTAATCCCAGGATTACTACCTCGAGAGGAAGCTCGTCGGCAGCACCGCCTTGCTCGTCTACACTCGATCAGACTCTTGCTGGTGATACTGACGAACGAGACAAAAAGTCTAGTCTCTGGCCCGCTTGTCCAGTCCCTTGACCAGTCGCAGCTCTTTTCTCTCTCTCTGCTCCTTGTCTCTCGCCAACTCGCGCCGTCCCATTCGTCAATATGGCGCTCCGTATGCCCAACGCGGGGCCAGGTCTCTTCAAGGAGGGCTACAAGGTACGCTCGGCATATCTTCGTGACCCGCGTCCGCAGCTGACCCGGACGTGGAAACCCCCAGATGCATTCCGGTATCGAAGAGGCGGTCATCAGGTACGCCCTCTGGCAACCTTTCGTACGGCAGGGAGCGCATGTGTTGACTCGTTATGCGCTGTACAGGAACATCCATGCCGTCGCCGAACTCGCCGAGATCGTCCGCACGTACGTCGTCGCTCCTCATCAAACTCCCAACTCGCTCACTGACAGTCTTCTCGCCTCGGTCGCACCCTGACAATCTCATTCTGGACTCGTGCAGCTCTTTCGGTGAGATCAAAATCGCGTATGAGTTTGCCGGCGCAATCGCTGACCACGAGAGACTGCCTCACCAAAAAACAGGCCCAAATGGACGGAACAAGATGGTCATCAACCACCTCGACAAGCTCTTTGTCACTTCGGACGCCGCTACCATCATCCGCGAGCTCGAAGTCGTGCACCCGGCGGGTAAGGTGCTCGTCATGGCGAGTCAGCAGCAGGAGCACGAGGTGAGTACTCGCAGCGCGACACGAAGCATCCTCGTCGTTATGTCGGCCCTTTGGCAACTCTGATGCTGAACGACGAGTGTGGAGATCGTCGTAAACCGAGTACTGATCACCGTCTCCGCCTTCAGATGGGCGACCGAACAAACCTTGTTCTGATCTTGGCCGGCGAGCTGCTCCGCAAAGCCGAGTACCTCTTGACGATGGGCCTGCATCCTTCCGAGGTCGTGCTCGGCTACGAGCTCGCGCGGGACAAGGCCATTGAGGAGTTGGAGAGTGAGTCTCGTGGCGTATTTTGATACTCGGAAAGGCCTTGCCCGCTGACCTCCTAGCCGACCTCGGCAGAGCTGTGCGTCCGGACACTCGAGACGCCGTTGACCGAGGAGAGTCTCCAGGTCGCTCTGCGTCCGACGCTCGCCGCCAAGCAGTACGGCTCCGAGGACTTGCTGTCGCGATTGGTCGCCGAGGCTGTCATGGCTGTCATGCCGAGTAACCCCAAGACTGTACGCCCTTCCCTCCTCTCTCATCGACTTGCCCTGATGAGTTCTCGACCTTGCTCGCGTACAGTTCAACGTCGACAACGTCCGGGTGGTCAAGATCATGGGTGGCGGATTGAGCCAGAGTCGCGTCATCCGCGGAATGGTGTTTGGTCGCGAGCCGGAAGGTGTGTTCGTGTCTCCCGCCTGGCTCAAACCGTGCGACTGACGCTTGCACCGACTCGCTGCAGGAACGGTCCAGAAGGCGACGAACGCCAAGGTCGGTGTCTTCACCTGCGGCATCGACATTGCCCAGACCGAGACCAAGGGCACTGTCCTGCTCAAGAACTCGGAGGACTTGCTCAACTTTTCGCGGGGCGAGGAGAAGCACATGGAAAAGATCTTCCAGGAACTGGCCGACTCGGGCCTGAACGTGATCGTCGCCGGTTCTTCGGTCGGCGAACTCGCGATGCACTACCTGAACCGCCACAACATCCTCGTCATCAAGGTCGCGTCCAAGTTTGACCTCCGCCGCTTGTGCCGCGTCGTCGGTGCGACGCCGCTCGCTCGGCTCGGCGCTCCGACCCCGGACGAGATGGGTCGCTGCGACGTCGTCGAGACGGTCGAGATTGGCGGTGACCGCGTGACCGTGTTCCGTCAGTCGGAGGAGACGACCCGGACTGCGACGGTTGTCGTCCGTGGCGCGACTACGAACCAGATGGACGACATTGAGCGGGCGATCGACGACGGCGTCAACGTCGTGAAAGGGATCATCAAGGACCCGCGCCTCGTTCCCGGCGCCGGCGCGACCGAACTTGAACTCGCCAAGCGGATCGCCGAGTACGGCGAAAAGACGCCCGGTTTGTCGCAGCACGCGATCAAGCGCTTTGCGGACGCGCTCGAGGTCGTCCCGCGGTCGCTGGCCGAGAACGCAGGCCTCGACGCGACCGAGACCCTCAGTCGGCTCTACGCAGCTCACCAGGCAAGCGAGGAGAGCTATGCCGGCGTCGATGTCGAGGTGAGTTCTCGCTACGTGTCGGGCTGGAATCTCTTCTCCCCGTTTGCATCTGGCTGACTGACGAAAGCTGCACGTGTCACAGGCCGAGAACGGCGGAGTCCTCAATGCCAAGGAGGCAGAGATCCTTGACTTGCTCGCTGCGACTCGCTGGGCTCTGCGGTACGGTACCGACGCGGCCATTTCGATCCTCCGGGTTGACTCGATCATGTGCGTCTTTTGTCTTCCAAGGAGGGTTCATCCTTTGGCGCGAGCGAGTATGCTCACTCGAAATCCCTCTCCCGCAGCATGAGTCGCCAGGCAGGAGGACCGGCACCGCCGAAGCAGAACCCGAACTGGGACGAGGACTAAGTGACGAATGAGGGCTAGAATCTTTCTTGCTTCCGACGTTTTTAACCCTTTCACGGACGTCGCCCCGCAACGCAACCCGTCGCTGTACACTACGCATGCAAACAAAAAACGATTTCGACGTATCGCTCTTTGGACTAGCAGATCTCGAGCGACCGAAAGAGCAATCATCTGAAAGGCTGGAGGACAAGGGGAAGTATTACATGTCGCGACGAGATGGAAGCGTACAAGATGTTGAAAGAAAGGGGAAGGAGTATCTCCTAACGAGTTGCGGGGGGCGCAGAAAGAGACGAAGATTACGAGACTGCGATAAAGTGCGAGAAGGAACGAAAGACGTGGCCGGCAGACACGGACAAAATGCCGGCGCTCAAGCAAGAAGGAAGAGACCGGCGGCAAGGCTGGCGGCAAGAGTGGCGACAATGCTGTTGACACCCGAGAATGCGGGAAGGGCGCCGCTCGACGGGCTCGTCGAGGCGGAAGTGCTGCCGCCATTGGCGCTCTGAGTCGCGTTGGTGAGCGCCGCAGCCTTGTCCTCGGACCAGCAGTCTGTCAATACAAGAATGGGAGTCAGCTGCATGTCCGTCGCGGCGTCGGGGAGTTTCGAAGTGTAATGGAAAGCAGCCTCACAGCGGTCAAAGCACGAGCTGCACTCGCTCGTCCGGTTCAGTCCGGCGCGTTCGCGCGCGCGGTCGACGACGGCACATTTGAGGCAGAGCGGCCACTGCTCGTCGGTCTGGGACGAGGTCGAGTTCGGGAATCCGCGGAGCGTGTACGCGTGCGCGGCGTTCAGGAATGTCGAGACCTCCTCGGGCGAGTACTCGAGCTTGAAGGTTGAGTAGTTGGTCGTGCCCGGATTGTCGCCGGGGGCGTTGGGGAGGTAGATGATGAGCGGGTAGGCGCCCTCGGCGGTGACGTTGCCGCCCGCCGTCGAGTTGCAGCCAAAGAACGTCGGCCGCAAGTTGAGTCCTTGCTGGACAAAGTCGGCTTGCGTAGCCGGGATCGGCGGGAACGCCGTGTAGTTGTGCATGTACAGGTTGACCTTGTCCGACGTGGCGATCAGGGACGTCCCGTTCGCATACGAGTAGTTGGTGTCGGCCGAGCCATCAATCGCAAAGATGGCATCAATCTCGCGCGCCTTGACGAGCAGCGGGTCGAGCGGAACGTTCTGGCCGTCTTCTCCTCCGTCAGTGATCTGGAGGATCTCGTTGCCAGAGGACTCGAACGTGTAGCCGCCTTCGGGAGTAAAGTTCCCGAACGAGTTCGGGTAGTTGGCGACGAGGCTGACGCTGTCCGAGCTCGGGTCGAGACTCGAGACTGCCTGCAGGAGTGACGTGATCAAGTTTGCGAACGCCGCGCCGGCGAACGAGCTCTGGACGGCGTTAAAGAGCGAGGCCGACGAGCCCATCATAAAGCCGGCGTTCTCGAACCCGTTGACACAAGCGCTCGAGTTCTGCGGCTGTCCGTTCGAGAGCTCGGTGCCGAGGTACTCGATCGGGATGTAGGCCGACAGGGTCGGCTGGAACGAACCGAACGAGAACGGCGTGATCTCGAACCCGGTATTTTCGAGCGGAATGACCGAGGTCGAGTCGTTCGTGATCTGCTGCTGCTCCGAGACGCGCGAGGTCGTGACCAAGATGGGGACCGGCATGCTGTTGTTTTGGAAGTTCGAGGCGAGGCGGATCGACGAAAAGAGGGTTCCTTCGTTGTGCGGGCCGGCATCGTAAAAGTTGGACGTGTTGGTCTGGTTCAGGAAGTGGTACGCCAGAGCGCGACCCCAGAAGTCCGTCCTGTGTGGAGTCGTCGATGCGGTCAGTCGGACGTTACACGTCAACGCTGTGCACAGGGACTTACAGTGAGATCGGGAAGCCCGCTTGCACCTTTTGCCGGACGTCGTCCTGGATGTCGCCGAGGTAGTCGGCCGTGTCGCCGATCCCGAGAACGCCATTCCCGGGGGTCACGATGGAGTAGTCGAGGTTCCATCCGTCGGTCGGAGGCGGCGCATTGATGCCTTCGACCATGCTCCAGATGGACGGCATGTCGTTGATCGAGACCGAGGTCACGGCTACATGGGCGGGATCAGCTCTTCTTTTCTCCTTGACAGTCTAAACCCTTGCCGCCACATGTACGCACTCCATGAGCCACCAGAGAGACCACTCAGGTGCGACGCGAGCTGCCAAAGTCCGCCGGCGGTGGACGAGTTGCGGTTGTCGATCGCTGACAAGACGCCGGCGCCGTACAGTGAAGCACGCAGACCACCTCCCGAGATCGCAATGCCGCTGTCGTCGAGGATAGTCGAGGCACGGTCAGCGGGGTTGGCGGCTCGCCGAGTCGGAAGCTTGGCGTCATCGACGTTTTACAACTCACAGGTTGGGCTGGGCAGCAACCAAAGCGGACGCGTCGTAGCCAGTCGATCCTGTAGCACTGTCCGCCAGGTACTGCCGCCAGAGGTCGGGCAATACATTGTTGCGCCTGTTGTCGAGGTACTCGCGCTCGCCCGGGTAGAGCGTCTGGTTGTTGGCGAGCGGTGACCCGGCCCTGCTCAGGAGACTCTCGGACGGGCAGCTGACATACGACGGAGCATCTGCAGAGCACGGCGCGGCGACAAGATGTCATCAGCGAGCTGGGTCGCCCATGAGGCCGAGAGAAAGTTGGATCAACTGACAAGTGCCCGTCTGCGCGACGACGGTCGTAACCGACAGCAAGGCGAGTGCAGCCGACGCGTGCATCTCGTGCGACCTCGACCGTAGAGATCAACGAAGAGACTCTGGCACGAGCAGGAAGCGGAGGAGCGTCTCCCGTGTCTTGGTTCTCAAGCCCGAGGAGCTCTGCGATTCGGTCCGAAAAGGTGGGGCCACGACCTCGGCCTCGACGCGGCTCTGGCGATCCCTCAAGCTTTTCCACCCAGTGCGTCTCGCTCAAGCTCCAGGGGAATTATGTTGCTATGTATGTTTGAATAATACAGGTGGTGGGTGTCTACATATCTCGCTGTCGAGATGGAAAAGAAGCTCTAGGACGGACGAAAAAACCATAACCCGGCCCCTAGACCGCCTGGACGTTGTCGGTCACGGCGGTCGTCTTCCACGCGGCAAAGATGCCCGTCATTCCGTCGTCCTCCTCGGGGTGAGCGGCGTGGCGCCGGCGGAAGTAGACACGCTTGCAGTACTTCCAGCCCTCGACGCCCGCGGCAAAGATCAGGAACGCGATAAACGCCGGCGCCCACTCCCAGCCGATCGACGTGTGCCGGAAGACGACCTCGTTCAGACCGGGGATGTAGACGAGCGGGAACGTGATGACGAAGCCGACGACGACACTGAGCAACGGGGTTTAAAGAGTTGTCAGCAAAAAAAAATGCCACTGAAATTCTGGTGCAGAGATGGCGTCGAGACTCACCTCCAGAAGAGGAGCGGGTTGCCCCAAACGTCGTACATCCACTGCGTGTACGGACTGCAATCGACTAGTCAGCCACAAGGCCAAGAGGGAACAGATCAGGAAAAGGAGACTTACCGCTTCTCGGTTCCGGCGCGACCCATGTGGAAGAACGATCGGCGAAGGTCCATGACCTCAAACGCGAGCCACAGAAGGCAGAAGATCATGGTCGCGAAAGTAGCCGAGCGGGCGCGGAACACGAGGCGCGAACCGGGGTCGTTGTCGATGCTGTTGTTCGAGTTGGTACCGAGATCGCCGTTACCTGTTGGGGCATCTCGGATCAGATCGACAACCCGGGGGTATAGAGCAGCGAGGAGTACTCACCGAAACCGTAGACGATGACCGCAAAGACACCGATGTCGACCGCGGCACCGATGAGGCCGTAAACGAGCAGGTCGCAAAGGATCTCTGGGCGGAAGATGCCCATTTTCAGCTGCGTCCAACCGCGGCGTCAGTTTGCTGTCCAGCCTGCTGGTATCATCGGCACAGGGGCATTACTCACGTTGTGCGGTTTGTGCAGCATCTAGGTCACGGGAGAGCTCGCGTCAATTTTCGTTCTCGGGAAAGCAGAGCTCGAGCATGCGGACGTACCACATCGGGGTCGGCCTTCTCTGCACCGAGACCCATGGCCGGGAACGAACTCGTGCACATGATGACCCACAAAATCTCGACGGGGGTGAGCGGGACTGTTAACGCGGTGACGAGGTCAGCTTCCGAGACGCAGGTGACTTGATCGCCGAGCCGGTCCAGCCACTCACAGACCGAGAGGCCATCCTCATCCTTGAAAGCGAGACCGATAAGAAGAACAAGCGCCTGCATGACGTTGCCTGTGGATGAAGTGCGGATCAGAGGAGTGATTTGAGGCGGCAACTTCTCTCTTGGGTGGAAAGACTCACCGGCCAGAAGGTGCAGGACGAACTTCCTATCGGGCGGCGAGCGTGCAAGTTAGTATGCATGTTCGGACAGCGGGATCGCAGACGCGACGGAGGAACGTACGAAATGTTGGCAAACATCCTTCGGCCTTCCTCCACCGCCGCGAGGATTGACGCAAAGTTGTCATCGGCGAGAACGAGGTCCGAAGCGTCCTTGGCAACGTCCGAACCGTTCTGCCCCATGGCGACACCGATGTCGGCACGCTTGAGTGAGGGAGAATCGTTGACGCCATCGCCGGTCATCGCGACGAAGGCCTTGCGACGGTGAAGGGCTTCGACCATGCGGACCTTGGTGTGCGGTGCGCAGCGAGCGATGACGAGCGGAAGGAGCGGCAATTCGTCGACCTGGTCATCGGAGAGCTTGTCGAACCTGCAGGGTAAGGCTCAGTATCGCGATTGGGGGGGGAGGAGGCGCCGAGCGCGGGCGCGGCGAGACTACTTACTGAGCTGCAGTCATGACCATCGCGTCGGTCGATTCCTTGGACAGCATGTGCATGTTGCGAGGCAAGATGCCGACCTGGATTGCGATAGCGCGAGCGGTAGCGGCGTGGTCGCCCTGAGGTGAGAAGGCCAATCGTCAGCAGCTGGTCGAGGAAGGGTAGAAGTGAAGGCAAGCGTACCGTGAGCATGTGGACCTGGATGCCAGCCTGGTGGCACTCCTTGACGGAACCCTTGGTCTCCGGGCGGGGCGGGTCGTACAGGCCCTGGAGTCCGTACAAGACCAAGTCCTTCTCGACGAGACCTCGGTCGGCCTGCTCGCCCGAAGACGATGAGGCGCCGTCCCAAGGCTTCGAGGCGAAGCCGAGCACTCGAAGACCTTCCTCGGCGAGCGCTTCGACGTTGGCTAGAATCTCCTCCTGCATCTTGTCGTCGAGCGGCGCGGGACCGTCGGCGAGCTGGACATGGGAGCAGGCATCGAAGATGCGCTCGACGGCGCCCTTCATGAAGACGAATTGTTTGCTGTTCCGCGGGGCAACGCGTCAGCTGGGGCACCGGTCGCGCCCTGGTTGAAGGCGACGTACCCGTTGCGCTCGTAGAGAACACTCATCCGCTTCAGGTCGCTGTCGAAGGGATACTCGGCAACTTGAGCTGCAGAGTGGTAGAAAGTCAGTTGAAGACCCTGGTTATACGAAAAAGAGTGAGACTCACTCCACTCTGGCGAGTCGCCCTCTGTCCACCGCTCGCGGCCCCAGTCGAAGCGGTGGGCGAAAGTCTGGATGGCGCACTCGGTCGGGTCGCCTCGGGCGGACCACCCTTCGCCCTCCTTAAAGAAGACCTTTGCGACGTTGCAGAGACTCGCAATGTTGAGCAGCGTCGACATGTCGTCTCCAGCACGCTTGAGCAGCTCATCAGGCGGCAAGACCTCGGCAGCGGCGTCTTTTGCCGATTCGCCTTCATGGTCGTCGTCTCCAGGATTCTCGGCGGCTTTACGAGCGTCGTCACGGTCTGTCTTATCCGCGGCCGCTGTAGGCGAGAGCGGAGAGAAGCGCAGTTGGGCAGACTTGGGGTTGAAGGGTTCATTCGATTCGCCGACGTAGACCGTGCCGCGCGAAGGTAACCAGGCCGCTCGGACAACCATTTTTCCTGCAGAAGTGTACTATGAGTTTCGGATACGCCACTGAAGCTGCAGAAATGCGGGAATTCGCTTACCTTGGGTAAGAGTACCAGTCTTGTCCGAGCAAATGTCGGTGACAGCACCGAGAGCTTCTAGCGAGTCGAGCTTGCGCACGATCACGTTACGCGTCGCCATCGCCTTCGTACCACCCGCAAGCGTAATGGTGAGGACGACCTGTGGAAAGGCCAAATCTGTTTAGCGAATCGATCACGGCAAGGGAACGATCATGTCAAAACTTACGACAAGGGAGGCAGGAATCATCGAGAGGGCGGTCGCGATGGCGTACAAGATGACTTCGTTCGGCGTACGGAAGTCGTTCGCGGCAAAGACGAAGAGGGCGAACAGGCAACCGACCAAGAAGAGACCGATCGCGAGCCACGAAAGAGTGCGCTGGAGCGGGGTGCCAACCGTGACGCCGAGGAATTGTCCGATGATGTCGAGAGTCGTCAAGCCCCATGCAGCCGGGTACCGGTGCCAAGGCGCATGTCCGTCGTCGTTGCGGCGGACCTTGCGAACCTTGGAGTCTCCGCCTCGGAGAGACTCAGCGATCGCTCCGATAGCGGTGTGCATGCCGGTCGCCACGACGATACCGCGGGCACGACCCTTGGTGACAGTCGAGGATGAGTATGCCATCGTGATGCGGTCTGTCCGCGGGCAAAAGTTAGCTCGAGTCGAGTGAAAAGCAGACCGAGCCGCAGGCAGGAGAACCCTTACCGCCAACGCCGACATCGCGTGCGTCGAACCCGCCGCTCTTCTCCTCTTCGGCCCAGCTGGCCCCCGCGTCTTTGGCGACGGGAAGGGACTCTCCAGTCAGGAGGGCCTCGTCCGTTTCAAAGTTGACCGTCTCGATCAGGCGCATGTCGGCCGGGATCGTGTCGCCCGTTTTGACTTCGACGATATCGCCAGTGACCACCTGGGGTGACGGAATCGTGAGGACCTTCGAGTTGCGGACTACATGAGCATTGGGCGAAGCGAGCGAGCGAAGCGAATCCATCGTCTTCGCAGATCCGTACTCCTGAATAAAGCCGACGACGACGTTGCTGCAGTCGAAACTCGGGGTCAATCACGTATCCAAACGCTTACAGCTGGCAGGAAATACTCACATGAGAATTACGGCAGCGATAACGCCGCCTTCGATCCACGACTCGATACCGAACGATACGGCGAAGCAGGCTACCAAGACGAGAACCTGCAAATTGCACAAATCAGTGCGCCTGCTCTTCCTTGTACTCCGCTAAAGCCTCGGCATGTCCTCACCATAGCATCTGTCGAGGGAAACGATGTCAGTCAAACGCTTCGAGCGGAGGTCGCAACGACGTCAGCGGACGTACTGCAGATCTGTCCGACCAGGATGCTCCACCACTTTACGCCACCGCCGCCAGTAAGTTCGTTCGGTCCATTGCGTTGCAGGCGGGAAGCAGCTTCGCCGTCCGAGAGTCCATCTTCGAGACTAGTCGATAACCGGTTTGCCGTTTCGGCAGGAGAGAGGAGAAACCAGTGCGTCTCGACTGCAGTCTCTCCAGTCGATGTTTGTGCGAGACCCTTTTCGTTCGTAGGCATCAAATCGTCGTGAGTGCAGCAGCAGCGAGGCTGTGTATGGGAAGAGGACAAGCCGCGAGGGATATCGAGGGTTCGGCGGACGGAGCGAAGCAGGCTGGTGATTGGTAGGGAGCCTTGGCAGAAGCGAGCATCATTGGAAAATGTCCCCCAAAAAACGAGTGGATTCGAAGGGCCGAGAACTGGGCAAACGCTGCGCCGAGGGATGATGTCGACCTCACAGGGCAGCCAGAGATTGAGCTCCAGATGCAGGTCGCGCCTTTTAGAGCCGGCAGAGCCCGGTCACGAGCATCGAGAGGGGTCTCCAACGGCACCCTGTAGCACTCTGGAAGCGCTATACTCACGTCTGTGCAGCCTGTGAAGCACGAGCTGGCTCACAGACGCGAGGGGCGTGCCAAGGCTTGCCACGGAGATCGCAAAGTCTCGGCGCAGCGATGGCGGCTGGCGGCGACTCTTGGAAGCCGGACCTCCGCAGTCGCTTCCGCGCTCGGAGTTCGCGCGGACCAGTCCGAAATTTTGCGGTTCCATGACTTGACCTCGCGTTCCTCCCGATACCCGACCATCGCCACAACGTTGCCCAGCAAGAAAAGCTCACGCCGCTCATCTGCGGCGCTGCCCGGGACCCGTCCCCGCTTGCCTGGCATTCAATGTGGACCGACGGCTGCGCTTCGCTCCGACACAGCTCTGCTTGGCGCGAGAGATACCTCGCTGCTTACGCGGTATCGCCTCATCCTCATACCGGCCGACGCGCTGTGTGCGCGTCCGGACGAACAGGACCTCGTTGGGGGGTACTGCTTGGCGCGCGCTCTACCAACTCATCCCGGCCTCGCACGCTCGACTCCCTCGCCGGCTTCCACGGGTTGTCTGTTCTCGTCCCGCGTACCGCCAAATTCAAAGGCGCTATGTTCCAATTCGTCGACCGTCCGCGCAGAGTTCTGCTCCGGTACAGCTGTACAGAATTGCGCGCGGCCGGGGCAGCCGCTGCTCTAGCTCTTCCATCGTAACCAGCTAAGCTTTTTCGCGCGCGCGCTGCAACTATTCTCGAGGCGTCGGAACTAGCTGGACGTGCAAGTCGAAGTTCGCGACATGTGCGAGGTCTATCGGTGTGCGTGTCCAAAGACGTGGATGGACACGGGCATCCCCGAAGACTGGCAAGGAACTGCACCCGGCGAAGAAACAACGGAATAGCAAAACTACAAGCTCTTGGTCCAGCTACGAAGTGTGTACGTACCGCTGGTTTGCGTCTCGTCAGAAGCTGCGGCATCGACAGATTGTGAGTGACCTCGATGCCTGCCGGTATGATATGTAGCAGCAAAGACAAAAAAAGTTGGCGTACTTTCATTCGCATCACGCTTACTTGGGCCGCTGTACATATGCATGCACTCCTCCCGCGTGCGCGTGAAGCCGTCTGGGCCAGCGGCGAAAGCTGCACATACACAAGTTACATAAGTGCTCGACATATTTTCGGCTCAACCGGCGGATGTAACGACGGCTACGGGCAGCTCGAGGAGTCAGCTGTGAGGAGGAACAAATCGGAACCGGCTGAGCTGCCGGTATGCGTTGCGGAGGTAATTCGGGTGAGCCGCCGATTCGATGCACAAGTCGATGCGCTGGACAGATCAGCCCCGGGGGATGATCCGCGCGCCGGTATGTTCGAAACCTTACTTGTTCACTTTGCTAAGCGGCCCTTTGGAGCGGGTTGTTGCGGTATGCATGCATGCATCAGGCCAGCTCCAGCAGAATCTGACCAGCTCGGTGGGCAAAAAAGGTCAATGTACTTAAGTGCTTCTGCTGCTGGTGCCCCGACATTGGCGTCGAGAGATCTGCAACGAACCTTGTCGCTGTAGACGACGGTGAAAGCACGGCGAGGACCTCATGACTATAGCGAGAGGCCGATCCGAGCTCGAACGAGACTGCAAGCGTAGCCGTTCTCCTTCAGACCCCGTGTACGTACAGTACGTATAGTTTCAACTGTAGAGGTAGTTTACACAGGCTCGAGTTTCGACCACGGTGGCCCCCCGCCCGTGCAGGTTTTCGATCGGTGTGACCCCGCTCTGCTCTCCGCGTCCCAAAAGGCAGGTGCCTTGCGCGCGCTGTTCACCGCCAGAGCTGTCTCTACCAGAGAACCGTGCCGCGCTTGCTTCACGCATACACTGCGCCCAATCCAGCGGAGCATCTGCTGCACGCGAGAAGCTCGACGCCCGACGCGGTCGACAGGTCGAACACCGCCCACCGAACCGAACCGACTTTGGACAGATTGGCAGCAGCAGCCGAGCGGGGGCAGGATTACGTGCTCGAGTTCGTCTCGCGGCAGACTTGACGAGCTCGGTGAGGCAGAGCCAGTCGTAGGTGAGCCGAGTGTACCCTAGTCCTCCCTCTAGTGTCGCTGCCAGTCTGTGTTTCCGACGATAAGCTGACCGCCTGCTATCCCGTCGCCAGCAGCAGTAGCAGTGTCCGTCGGCGATCTGAACGGATCACGCGCGCAGCTGACTTCGTACAACACAGGCATCGTGGCGAGCCCGGGAAAAGTTCGCAGAGACGTGAGGCCCGCAAACTTCAGCCTCTGCTAGTCCGACCCCGGTCCCCGGCGTGCCGATGGCGGATCCTGCCTTTAGGGGGTTCGTCGAGACGACGCTCGACGCGCTCCTCGTCCTCGAAGGCTGCCGTCGCGGCTTCCTCCCCAAGATTACCCGCCGCTTGCAAGAGTTTGAGAAGCGCGCCCTCGTCGTCTCTGGAGCCGTGTTTGTCTTTCACGAGGAGGAAACCGGGATCAAACGGTGGACCGACGGGCTCTCGTGGAGTCCTTCTCGTACCCTCGACAACTTTCTCGTCTACCGCGAACTTGACAAGAAGCCGACGAGCGGGCGGAACAGCGATGCCGGCGAAGACGGAGATCCAGTGACCAAACCGAGCCGCAGTCGGCTCATCGGGCCGCTCACGAGTAAAGCAGACCCGGTCGACGACGTGGACGCCCGCGACGCCGGAGGCAGCGAGGGATCGGACCCGAAGCGCAGTCGGGCCCGTGCCAGCAGCAGCGCGTCTTCGGCCTTGGCTCTCGACCGCGCTCGGGAACGTGCTCTCGTCGGAAGCTTGACGTCGAGCTCCCGCTTCAGCCCTGATGGACTGGTCAAGAAGACCATCTCTCTGAGCGGCCTGCACCTCGTCAGCTACTACCGGATCGACGACGTCACCTCGGGGCGATTGCGCACCCCCTCCTCGCACGCCGAGCTCATGTCTCTCGAGATTTCGCCTTCGTTCCTCGCGCCTTCCCTCTTTCGTCTGCCTCCGGTCGTCGAGATAGATGCAGACGGCCATGTACGATACAAGGGAGACGCAGACACGCCCTTGTCGCCGCGGACGCACACGTCGTCGTCTCCCGGCGCTCAGCTACCGCCTTCTGGGGGCGCTGCCAACACTGTGCGTGCATTCCTGAAGTCGTTCCACATCTCCCTCATTCACTGACGCATTCTCGCTTTCGCGTGAACGCAGTCGCGACCGGACTCGTCCGGTTCGGATCACAAGCCGAACGTGCGGGCGATGCCCGCTTGGGAGGTCGTCACCTCGCAGGGTCCTCAACGGCGACCCACCGCATCTACATCACGGCTCGACCATCGCTACAACCCTTACGACTCGGCACGTCTTCCTCACGGGCCTCCTCCTCATTCTGCGAACGGTCTCTCCGCCGGTCACGGACCCACTCCTCTCCGTCCGCTTCAGACCAATGCGCCTCCGTATGATCACAACTTGCCAGTTCCCGCCGCGCCGACTGCATCGGGGTCTCGATTGTCAGGATCGATGGCGGCGTCGTCTTTCTCGCCTTTGCAGGGCTGGCAGCGCTTCCAGGCGCACTCTCACAGCCCGTATCTGCCACCGACTGCGGCTGGCGATGCGGTATTTCCGATCTCGTCTGCCTTTCAGCAACCTCGTCATTCTGCGCCTGCGGTGCCGAACCCCGCGTCCGCAGCACACGACATGTTCAGCTTCAATGCGCCGGCCCCGGCCGACGCTCAATCGCTGGGCCATTTCGCGCCGCGTCAACCACCTTTTACCGCCATCGGCTATTCCGATCACCTGCACCGTTACTCAGCCGCACAATCATCGCAGCCGGTGTACGCTATCGCCGACGACGGGCGGAGCCTGCAACCCAGTCCGCAGTGGGCCATGACGAGCGACGCCGCCTCGTACTCGCACAACCGCGACGGCAGCAAATCGCCGTTCGCTACGCCGCCGGCGACTGCGGATCCGCTCCGCTCGTCGACAGGATCTGTCGATCCTGCTCAGCGATGGGCACCGACAAGCGGCCTGCCGTACGGCTCGTCGGCGATGCCCCTGCCCGGCGGAGACCAAATGGGCTCGGCGTTCGAATGGGACGGTGCTCGCTACGTCCGAAGAAGCTCGACGCTCGCAACGGGGCATGCTGTACCTCTCCCGTCGTCTGGTCCCGAGCTGTCGCCTGTCACGCCGGCCGAAGGCGCCGCCGCCATGTCTCGACTGCAGCAGCAACAGCAACAAGCCCTGCAAGAGCTGTACGACTACAACGTCCCGCCCGGAGGACCGCCGCACTATGCCTCGACGAGTAGTACGCAAGAGCACTTGCAGCCGCATGCGTATGCAACGGCGGCAGGACCGAGTTACCAGCCGCTGGTGAAGAGTTCGAGCGCTTCGGCGGCGAGCGGCCTCGTCCAACCTGCGCCGCAGGAGCAAATCTACGGACGTGATGCCAGCACCCTCGGCGCGACTGGTCTTGTCCGATCTCGGTACGACTCGATCGACTATGCCGCCGAGCCGGGTCTGCCGCATTCGCGACCGGCGAGTCGGTTCTCGGCGGGTGCTGCGGGGGCACCCTCAGGGGGACTGTACCCACCTCCTGTGGGAGAACAGTCTCTCCCTCAGACTCATGGCGCACAGAATGGCACAGGCGCCCAAGACTGGTCGGCTCCTCCTCCGCCTCTTCCGGGAACCGTTAAGTCGGAAGCTGTCGACGAGCTCCCGTCGTTTCCGAATGCCTCAGAGGCTTCGTTCAAGTACGCGCCTCCTCAACAACAACCGGATGCCGTCCTGCAGACGTTGCCTCCGCAGCAGCAGCAATGGTGGCCGAACGGTTCGCCGTGGACTCAAACACCCGCAGGACCGCCACCGCCACCGCATCACCCGCAGTATCAGCAATGACCCTGGTCTCGCCTCCCTGGACTCTGTGTCACGGGGAGTTCCACGTGCGCGGGGTTGACGACCGCCCTGCCCCGTGCTGCTTCAATTGCCCTCTTCCTTCTTTCTCTGACCACCCAGTCCCCCTCCCTCCCTCGACATCAGTACCCTCCTTGGTCCCGGTTCTGTACCCCCGTTAGCTGTCTAGGCTCATAGTTCGTTAGCATCGACGTCGTCGTCTTCCACCCTTTCTCGCTCTGTTATCCTCCCCGATCCGTTTGTCCCTCGCACCACCTCTGTGTATACCCCCTCTCCACTTCTCACTCTGCGTTCCATCAACTCGGAGCGATCGCATGTTTCTCGATTCCATTCGCATTTCAACCTGAGAAGCATCCTGGCGACTTGGCGACCTGGCGACCTGAAAAGAGAGTGAGAGGCAAAAGAACAAATTCTCTTACAACAAGGGAACCAAAAGCGGCTAGAGTACAAGCTCGAGCGGAGGCGGACTCGCTTCACTCTTCCTCGTAGTCATCGTCATCGCCGTACTTGGCCGGCTTGCTAGTCGAGCGAGGCGCAGCTGCGGCGGCGGGGTCAGACTCTGCCTCCTCATCGTCGATAAAGTCGTCGCTGTCGTCTTCTTTCTTGGCCTTTCTGCTCGCGCGCTTCCTCGGCGCGGTCGCCTGCGACTTGTCCCCCTCTGCCCCTGCTGCGCGTTTCTTTCCGGCGCCGCGTTGCTTCTTCTTCGCGGCGCCGCCGGCTTCGTCGTCGTCTTCCTCGCCCTCGAGCGGATCCGGAATCGACTCGACAATGTCGGCGCAGAAGTCGAGCATGGCAGTCGTGTTGACGGCGCGCTTCCTGTTCGTCGGCGTGGATCGAATACACAGTCAGCGGGCGTGCGAGGCTTTCGTTCACGGGCAAATACGGGTTTGATGCTCACAGGCCATAGGGAGTGAGCTTTGTGCTGCCGCGGGATTCTGCGTCCTTGACACACGAGTTGACGAGGCTCGCGAGGAAGAGTTCGAGGGCTTTGGCTGCCCAATCGAGCGGGACACGAAAGAGGTCAGACCAAGTGGGGAGGAAGAGCGGACGATAAGAGGGGTACGTACAGACGACGATGGGGGTAGCTTGAGCGACTTTTCCGACGTCCTCGTCCTGCTGAATCATCTTTTTGATGCGCGCCTGTAGGGACTCGAGTAGGGCGGTCAGCTGCGCGAGTTGATGAGAAAGGAGGAGAGCGAGGGACGTGGTCTGTACGCACGAGCGGGAACCGCGCCTGGTTCGATTTCTTGCCCATCGTATTATTCGCTTGTAGCCCTGCTCGAGTCTCGCTTCTAAGCAGGTATGTGGGGGGGAAGCAAGAGCAGCTGCGAGTCGCTCAGCCACGACGTTTGACTTTTCGCGGTCCCTCGCTTTTCCTGTCGGACTACGTATAGTCCACAAGTAGTAGAGACAAGGATGGCGACGGCTGCCGATATCCTCGTGCTCCGCAAAAAGCTCGTCGCAGCGACCTCGGGAGATGCGCAGAAACCCGCCGTACGTTCAACACCGCCCGCTCTCCCAACTCAGAGATGCAGGGCGCGGGGAGGTCTCGCCCAAGCACCTTTGACTCTAGAGCCTGTCCTCGACGACCGACTCCGAAGGACCGAACTGTGCCGGAGCGGCGAGGCGAGGTGTCGGTCATTCGTCGGCTCGCACGACGCTTTGCATCCAGCGTCGCCACGGCCAAGCGGAGCCGTGACAAGGATGCACAGGCTGTACTACAACTCATACGGTCCCGGCCGGTCGCACTTCGTCACCTCGGTGCGGCCGAGCAAGCGCCTGGCTTCGGCACACCACCGCAGTCCAGAAACAGCGTTACTGCAGAGCATGTCCGACAGTTACAAGAAGCTGACAAAGAATGCACCCGTGAACAGGAAGCGGTCGAGATCTTGAAGCAACTCAAGGCCGACGTCGTCGCGACCGACGAACTCTTGCGAGTGCGTTCCACTTCTCTCGCGGGTATCCCTCTTTCGCCGCGCAAGCCAGTTGACCACGCACGCCGCCCTCTCGACAGGAGACCAAGATCGGCGTCACCGTCAACAAGTTGAGGAACAACGAATCGAAAGAGGTCGCAGACTTGGCCAAGGAGCTCGTCCGGAAATGGAAAGCCGACGTCGGTCAGAGCGGGTCCAAAAAGAGTCAGTCCGCGTGACGGCTTTCCGTCTACGCTCTATACTGACGCACAAGCTTCTACCAGCTGCCGCAGCTGCTTCTTCGACTGCGACTTCTTCGGCGCCTTCTCCCGCCGCCGCGGCCCGGACGCCCAAATCCCCGACTCCGAAAGCCGAACCCGCCACTGCCACTCCCTCGACCAAAGCGTCCACATCCTCCAGCGCAGCCGCGCCTACCAACGCCACCAACGGTGGCGCCTCCTCCTCCTCGGCCTCTGCGACGACTCCGGCCGCGCCGATTGCCCCGCTGCGGAGGCAGAGTTCCGGCGGCGGACCGCCGCGAACGCACAAGGCGGACGGGATCGACTTTGCAAAGGGAGAGGGCGCTACGGGGGATAAGACGAGGGACAAGTGCTGTGAACTCATCTATGACGCTTTGGCGCAAGACTCGGGAGCGCGTGAGTTTATCGCTTTCTCTCTCTGCTTCTCGCACACGCGTGCGACCCTTCATCTTCTGTCGTTCGGAGCCAAAGAAAGTGCTTAGTTTTCCTCGTTCGCGCACCGATTGACTGTGCAGCAAGCGACCTAATCGAAACGCGATCAAGAGCGCTCGAGAGTCACGTCTGGGAGCAGAACCCGCCGCCGGGAGGGACCGCCAACTACCGGAACAAGATGCGATCGTTCTACCTGAACTTGAAAGCGGCCAACAACCCGGGATTGCGCGAGGACGTTGTCAGCGGAGAGATCAGCATCGTCCAATTGTACGAGATGGACCCCAAGGTGAGTATTTCGATATTGTCGAGCATTAAGACGGGATTGATTCACTGATGGGTTGTCTCGGAATGGGGTCGATCGTGACTGTATCTAGGACATGGCGTCGGAAGAGCGGAAAGCCGAGAACCGCAAGCTCGTCGCCGAGAACTTGTTCAAGGCGCAGGCCGCCGCGCCGCAGCAGGCCGAGACGGACGCGTTCCAGTGCGGAAAGTGCAAGCAGCGGCGCTGCATGTACTACCAGGTTCGTCCGGCCCTTCCTCGACTGCGTCGCACCCCTGCTGATGTGCTCGCGTGCGCCCGCTATGCAGATGCAAACTCGCTCTGCAGACGAGCCGATGACCGTGAGTGCACCTGCTTTCGTTCTCAACTCGACATGCGACGTGCGAATGCTCAACAGACATTTGCGTCCCTGCAGACATTCGTGACGTGCTTGTCTTGCAACAACCGCTGGAAATTCTCGTGAGTCGCCGTTTTTTCCCCTCTAGGCGACTGTATGAGCCTTTCCCGCAACAGATTTGGATGCGAGGCTGACTTCGTACGATCGGTGGTTGTTCACAGCTGAGGACGAGGCGGGTCCGAAGAAGCAGGGATTGGCGACCGGTGCATCTGGTGCAATACTTGAAATCTGTTGTTCAAACATGCTGTATATGTTCTTGCTACGATATGCGTTCTAGCTTGGGGTTAAGAGCGAGGGGAGGGTGGTCCTGAGTATAGACTCTTACAACATGGTCTCGATCGCGTTGGCCGCGACCCTTACGCCCCAAGGCACTTTGCGATCCGGCTTGGCAAACAATGCCCGATCGACGAGCACGTCGGCGTACTTCCTGATCGACCGCACCTCGTTCTCGAGCGCCCACCGCAAGTTCGAGTTCTGCGTCGTGACGAGCACGCCGGCTTCGAGGTCGCGCGAGGCGGACCGCGAACCGAAATTCGAGGAGCCGATCAGGGTCAAAAAGGGCGGCGCGGGGTGCGAGTACCGCGAGGAGAACTCGTCAATGTGCGGGTCGACGGTCAGCGTCGTCGACGTCGACGTCGGCGCGGGAGGCGAGAGCGGGTTGAACACGGACGGTGCGAGCCAAATGCCTGCGACATGAGAATCCGGTTAGCTGTGGGACTCGAGAAACGGAGCGGGAAGGGGAGGTGAGCGCGCACCTTTCGCGTGGTACGTCCAACCCTCTCTGCGCCACTCTCTCAGCTCGATCGCCGTGTCGCCCGCGCTCCCATCCGACCTGCGACTCTTGCGTTCCGTTTCCCGCTCAATCTCGTTGTAGAATTGCTCGGTGAAGTGGGTATAGGCCGGCGGGATGAAGCGAGAGACGCCGCGCGAGCCGAAGAACCCGTTGGCCTGCGCACGCGCGGATGTCAGTCATCCGCTCATATAGCCCGTTCATGAACCACCGAAGAAGTGGGGAACGCACCTCCGGGGACGCCGAGACGATCCTAACTTTGGCTTTGCACTGCAACGCGAGGCGCTTGTAATCCTCTCGGAGCCCAAAGTAGCCGCTCGTCCAATCGAGGACGGTGCGGTTCCCGCCCGGAGCGGTCGCGAACGCGTTCGCGGTGCGAAAGATGCCGGGCACGACGAGGTCCGTCTCGGCGGTGAGGTCGAAGGGGCCCATTTGGACGACGGGTCGCAGTCGCGTATCGAACGCGGCGAGCGGGGAGGTGCTGCGAGAGCGCTTTGCGGCGGCGGAGGGCGCGCGGGGAGTGGGCGCCGACGGTGGCGGTCGAGATGATGATGATGAAGATGGTGGTAATGCGGATGCGAGTGCGAGGGGATCTTTGCGGTGCCATTGCCTCAAAAACATCGACAGCGAATCGTGCGCGTGCTCTTTGAACGCCGGGATAGCGCTCGACGGACTCGCCGTGAACGGGTTCCGGGGTATCTGGTACAATCCTCCTCCTCCACCTCTATCACCTTCGGGCCACGAGATTTTCACAGGAGGGTAGAGCGTGCTCGTGTCGCCGGCAGTGACGCGGAACGAGTACGAGCCGGTGAGGGCGAGGAGCGAGTGGAAGAAATCGGCGAGCGGAGGGTGCGACCGGAACTCGATGTACCGGTCGGTGCGGTTCGTAAAGTAGTCGTGACTGAGGTTGGCTCTGTATGTACGAGGTTACAACGACGGTGTCAGTTCTTCCAGAGTAGATTGATCTACTGAACCGCCAAAAGAGGGCAGCGCACCCGGACATGATCACGTCGTCGTCAAACCCGTAACACTTCATGTGCTGGAGTCCCCACCCCTCGTTGAACCGTTTCGGCACAAAGCGCTTTTGCCATCCGTGCAGGGCCGGAGTGTGGAACAAACGGATGTCGACCTGGTTCGGGAACGCGGCGGCGAGCGAACCGAGCAAGGAGGCGGAAGAGGCACCTTGGGGCAGTTCGCGCGTCGAGCGGAGGTAGTCGACCAGGATGGTCAGTTGCAAGTCGGGGTTTGCGCGCAGGGCTTCGTGCAGGGATTGGACCTAGGGCGTAGCGTTTCGGAGGGGGGGTCAGTTCCCGGGTGTTTTCCTCTGTTCTGAGACGAAAGAGCGCGGCGGCGCACGAGTTCCTTCTCTTCCTTTCCGATATAGAGCGAGGCGATAAATATCCTCCTCTTGGCTGTTCGTATTTTGTCCTGTACACATCGAATCACTGTCAGCGGAAATCGAGACTTTTTTTTTTCGCCCACATATCGCCCATCGGTCGCGCGCGCAGGCAGAAAGACGTACCAGCAGGGTCTGATAAAACTCGCTCGGGTCCTGCAAGACTCGGACATCCTCGCCCCTCGCCGGGAAGCACGGCACGCCCGCCTCGTCGAGGTCGCGGTCGAGTTGCCTGAACGCGGGGTGCCGTTCAAACTCGGCCGCTGGCCTCAATGTCGCACGCCCGACGCTGCTGCCCGTGTAGGGACAGGAGCGGACGATCCACCAGCTGCCGAGTCGGGCTGGACTCGGTCGTAGGCGACGCGAGCAGCCTGCAGCGGCCGCACGAGCGGCGAGCATCGTGGCGAGAGCGCGAGAGAGTGCAACATCAGCCGCGGAATCTCGGCTCCGAAGGCGCAGAGTCGGCTTGGCGGTCCGCGACTTGGGAATTTTCCTCGAGCTCATACACTGTAAATGAGCAGCATGCACATGCAATGCAATGCAAACGAGACCCTACTTGCGACCGCCCTTCTTCTTCTTGTTGCCACTGCCACTCGCAGCCTTTCCCCCACCGCCACCGCCTCCTCCTCCTCCTGCTTTCTGACCGCCTCTCGACGGGTCGTCTTCGACCGCCGCGGACCCTTGAGTGGCCGCTGCCATGACCTTGTCGCGTTTCCGACCGCGCTGCTTCTCCTTGGCTTGGAGGAGCGCGTCGCGCATCGAGGGGCGTTGCCGTTTCGGGATCCAGCGGTCTTCGGCGGGTGGCGCTGTGGCGGCGTCGACGACGGCGGGCAGGTTATTCTCGGCGCCATCCGTAGCCACCGTAGCGAACCGTTTGCCACGGGGACGACGGCGCGCCCGAGGAGTGGCAGTCGGCCGGCTGGAAGGAGAAGCAGTCTTTCCGGTCTGCCCACGGCCGCCGACGGTCGCGGAAGAGGACGCAGCCGAAGTCGATGGCAGCACGAACGCGAGCGGTCTCGCTTCGAGTTCGTCAACCGACGGGACGGCGCGCGAACCCGACACCGAGCCGGAGGAGGAGAGGTTGGCGAGCGTCGCGGGTACGGCGGCGAGAAAGTCGAGTTGGGCGGTGCAGGCCGCGAGGTTCGCTTCGAGGTCGGCTAGCTCGGGAGAGTCCTGCGCGTAGAAAGGTTTTCAGTGACTGTGGTGGTCGTCATCAGAGAGGGCACCCGACTGACGAGTTGGGCGGTGGCGGCGAGTTCGTCAAAGAGGTCGCGCGCGTGTTCGTACTCTCCGAGGCGGTAGCTCTGCGGCGCAGCGCGAGGTCGAGGTCAGTTCGGGGGTTTCGAGATGTATGCCGAGTTTTGAGGGGGCTGCGTACCAGCTGAGCCTCAAGGATTTGTCTCGCGCGTTCCTGCTCCGGGTCGGCCTCGGCGGCCTCGTCGCTGGCCAGCTCGTTGAGCGCCTCTGCCGCCTCGTGAGCTCTCGCGAGTTTGTACAAGCAGTAGGCCCTCGTCAGCGGGTCGGGCGACTCGAGCTGGAGGGCTTCGGGGTAGCGGTCGAGGGCGACGACGAGTTGGGCGCGGGTTGCGAGCGCGAGTGGGTCGCCTGGGTCGCGGGTGAGGACTGCGTGGGGTGGGTTGGAGGTAGTCAGTAGAGTGTACTCGGTGTGTGCCCTGTGCGTGGACTTGCGCTTGTTGACTGTGCGGAGTGCTTGGGGGTAGAGGGCGAGATCGATCTGGTCGTGGAGGGTGCGGTACAGCTTCTGCTGCGTGGAAGCGGGGGCGGGTGCGGACATGGTTCTACGCTCGACCAGAGTACGAGCAGACTGATGGCTCGCAGGAGAGCAGAGGAGTTGTCGTCCGAGTTGGGCGTGGACGACGCGAGGCGAGGCGACGACCTTCGCAACTCGCTCCCTTTCCCCACCACCCGCACTGTGCTCTGTCGACGAGGACAGAGGCGATACCGATACACATAGACTGCCGACCCATCACTCCGCCCGCCGTGCTGCTCTCCGCTCGCTCGACCAGCGACTTGCTCTCTCCCCTCCCCCACTCTCACACCTCGACTCGCCTGTCGTCATGTCGACCGTCCAAGCCACGGCCGCACAGGCTCAGCTGCACACCGAGCCACCCACAAAGCAGTCGGAATTCCAAGTTGTCCGCGAAGACGAATAGTAAGTCACCACCCTCGCCTCCGTCGAGCAGCCCCCGCCCCCCCCTTCTCGTGGCCCCCACAAACGACCATCTCGAATCTAACCACTACCATTCGCCCTACAGCCTCGCACCTTTCGAACCAGCAATCAAATCTCGGTCAGTCACCTTCATACAGAGAGGCGAGGAAAACCCGAGGGGGGAGAAAACTGACGACGAGCTCACCCTCGCCGCACACTTTTTCGCCTTGGTGTATGTCGCCCTCCCCCCCACCATAAACAGGACCGAAAAGTTCAAGCAGTGGATTGACACCATCAACCGCACCGAGGGCGGCTACGAAAAGTTCTCGCGCGGGTACGAGTCGTTTGGCCTGCACGCCCTCCCGAACGGAGACGTCCGCTACCGCGAATGGGCCCCCAACGCCGTCACCGCCAGCCTGACCGGAGACTTTAGTGAGCCACATTCCTTTTCCATCTATCCACAAGTGGAGGGACAGTCCCGCTGAGCCCACCCTGTCGCTGCGCGCGCATCAGACGGATGGGACCGCGAGAAGAACAAAATGACAAAGAACGACTTTGGCGTCTGGGAGGTCGTCGTCAAGGCTACCAAAAAGGGAGAACTCGCGATCCCGCACAACTCCAAGGTCAAGGTAAGTCGCGCGCGCTCGCAGGGGGTGTGATTGGATCGGGCGCGATTACTGACGCAAAAGGGATCACGCCGCCAGATCTCGATGACGATCCCTTCCGGCGAGCGCATCGAGCGCCTCCCCGCTTGGGCTACGTGAGTCACTCCCCTACTCTTATCATTTTATCATTAGGCACATCGCTAAATCTTGAGGGGCCGAAATCCGCGCAGCCGCGTCGTCCAGGACGTCAAAGTCTCGCCGATCTACGACGCCGTGTTCTGGTCGCCCCCAAAGGCGGAGCAGTACCAGTTCAAGAACCGGAAACCGCCGACGCCGAAAGCTCCGAAAGTCTACGAGGCGCACGGTGAGTCCCTCCCCTCTCCATCGGGGGGTTGAAACGTCCCGAGTTTACTGACGAAAGTAAAATGAAATGGTCGTTGCCAGTCGGCATCTCGACGCCCGAGGCGAAAATCGGGACCTACAAAGAGTTTACCGCCAACGTCTTGCCGCGCATCAAGGACCTCGGCTACAACACGATTCAGCTCATGTGCGTTTTCCAGGCCCCTTTGCGCTTGCGGGGGGTGGCTGCTTCCTTCCGATGTAGCATGCCCGCTGACTCGCGCCTTCTTGGTTGGACCGGGAGAACAGGGCCATCATGGAGCATGCGTACTATGCCTCGTTCGGATACCAGATCACGAGCTTCTTTGCCATCAGTAGTCGTTACGGTCCGCTCTCCCTTTTCCTTCCCTTTCGCGCCTCCCGCCCACTCTGGCGACGCGGACTCCAGCTGACACACGAACCGGCTTCTATTGACACGCGGACAGGCACGCCGGAAGAGCTCAAAGAGTTGATCGACACGGCGCACGGACTCGGCTTGACCGTCCTGCTCGACGTTGTGCACTCGCACGCTTCGAACAACTCGGCCGACGGGTTGAACCATTTTGACGGGAGCGACCACCAGTACTTCCATGGTGGTCCCAAGGGGAGGCACGAACTGTGGGATTCGTGCGTCGCTTCCTTCCTCCTGCCACCCCCGAATTCTGTCGGTTGTCCCCTTGATCTCCAAGAACGCAAAGGTCGCTGACATTCAAACGCGGGTCGAACGTTCGCGCACAGCCGGTTGTTCAACTATGGCCACCACGAAGTGCTCCGCTTCCTCTTGTCGAACCTGCGCTTCTACATGGAAGTGTACCAGTTTGACGGGTTCCGGTTCGACGGCGTCACGAGCATGATGTACACCCACCATGGAATCGGGACCGGTTTCTCGGGGGGTTACCACGAGTACTTTGGTCCGAATGTCGACGAGGAGGCGCTCGTGTACCTCATGTTGGTGAGACGCATCGAGCCTTCTGAGCTTGCGCCTTTGGATATTGCCGCGTTCGGGAGAGTGCGCAAAACCCAGTTGCTGAATTCTCGCCTGCGGTTGTGCTCTCACAGGCCAACACGATGCTGCACGACTTGTACCCGGGCACGATCTCGATCGCCGAAGACGTCTCGGGGATGCCCGCGCTATGCCGCACCGTCGCCGAAGGCGGCATCGATTTCGACTACCGCCTCGCGATGGCGATCCCCGACATGTGGATCAAGTTGCTCAAAGACGGTCCGGGCGACGAAGGGTGGGACATGGGCAACATTTGCTTCACGTTGACGAACCGGCGGTGGAAGGAAAAGACGATCGCGTACGCCGAGTCGCACGACCAGGCGTTGGTCGGGGACAAGACGCTCGCGTTCTGGTTGATGGACAAGGAGATGTATACCAACATGAGTGACTTGACCGAACGGACGCCCGTTATCGACCGCGGAATGGCGCTGCACAAGATGATCCGGTGCGTGCCTTGGAGATCCGAGCTGCATCATGGCTGTTCGGATCGCGGATGCTGCTCCTACATCCTGTATCGCTCGTTGACATTGTACTCCGTGCACGCACAGTCTAATCACCCACGCGCTCGGCGGAGAAGGTTACCTCAACTTTGAGGGCAAGTGAGTGGAGCGTGCCCTTTGGTTACGGTCATCCTCGGGTCTTCTTGCCTCCCCTGCTGACCGCGGCGGCAACTTTGACAGCGAGTTTGGCCACCCGGAATGGCTCGACTTCCCGCGCGTCGGCAACGGCGAGTCGTACCAGTACGCGCGGCGCCAGTTCAACCTGATCGACGACCACTTGCTCCGGTACAAGTACCTGTACGCGTTCGACCGGGAGATGAACACCCTCGAGGACAAGTACCAGTGGTTGAGCAGCCCGCAGGCGTAC
Source organism: Rhodotorula sp. CC01 (assembly GCA_021654155.1). Lineage (NCBI taxonomy): Eukaryota > Fungi > Basidiomycota > Microbotryomycetes > Sporidiobolales > Sporidiobolaceae > Rhodotorula > Rhodotorula sp. CC01. The sequence continues at coordinate 353,572 of JAKEZK010000008.1, forward strand.
ATCTCGCTCAAGAACGAGGTCAGTGGTGGCGATCGCCTTCCCGTCGCGTGGCGATCCGAACGAGACTTTCGGGGAACTGACACGATTTCTGTACATGCGCGGAATAACGTGCAGTCGGACAAGGTGATCGTGTTTGAGCGCGGCAACCTGCTCTGGATCTTCAACTTCCACCCGACCGACTCGTTCACCGACTACCGCGTCGGGACCGACTGGGCCGGCGAGTATGAGGTCGTCCTCTCGAGCGACGACGTCGAGTTTGGTGGCCACGGCCGCGTCGATAAGAGCGTCAAGCACTTTACGACGCCGATGGAGTGGAACGGGAGGAAGAACTGGCTCCAGGTCGGTCTTTGTTGGTCGGCGTGAACCGCACGAAAGGCCCACGACGGTCCCCGATGGCTGATCCGGTTTCCGCATACTCGCCCGCAGGTCTACCTTCCGAACCGCACTGTTCAGGTCCTCCGCCACTGAACCACTCTGAACATATAAACCCCGGATCCACCCTCCGCAAAATCAATTGTACCGCTACAGGAAACGCCAGGCCCAAGCCACTTTGCATCAAACTGTTCCATTTCTTTCTAGCTGTATAGAACTCTGCTGTAACCCCTCTTTCGTGCCTCTGCGAAACGCTTTTGTGCCTATATATATGTATGGTGCCCTTCGAGCGGCGCGAGCGACGTGTGGCGACGCGTGCGCTTTGTGAGAGCTAGCTAAGGGCTCGGCACCTTTTGCAACCTCTCCAAACAGCTCTGTACACAAGAAGGCTTGCCGTGCTTTGCCAAAGATACCCCTAAAGCCTATCAGTCACTCGTTTCGTATCCTATACTCGCTCGCACCAACGCACCTCTGCCCCCACTCGTCGCGATGCGCTCTGTCACTCAACTCGGCGCCGGGGCCGCTCTCCTCGTCCTCTCGGCGGCACAGGCAGCGTACGCCGACGTCGTGCCGACTGCTCCTGGTCCGGGCGAGGTCTTCCGGGTGCGTGTCTTCACTCCGCAATGTGCCAGAGGGGGCTGGAGGGGGTCCGTGTCCTCGCGACGTGACCCCTTGAAAGGAGAAAAAGACTCGCTGACTCTCTCCGGTCTCTCGTTCTGTATGCTTTGATGTCCCCTTGTTTCCTGTTCGACTTCCGTCATTGTCCGACCATTCGCGCTCACCGTTGCCGCCCGTCCCGCCCATCGACCTCTTGCCCTGCCTCGACGTTGGCGTCCGGAAACTCCGTCCTGTTGCGATTCCGGCACTCTTGACTCCAACTGGCACTCCTGAGCAGGTCGGACAAAAATGCAACATCCAGTGGAACCTCGACACGACCGGGACCTGGACTTCGTTCGAGATCCAGCTCATGACCGGTTCGAACTTGAACATGGTCCGCCGATTCCTTCTCGACCTCAGCGAGGGCAATCTTGTCTGACCATAATTCGGGCTCTACAGGTTCCCCTGCAGGTTGTTGGGTCGGACCTTGATGGCACCACCGGTCCCGGCACGATCGACTTTACGTGCCCGCAAGTCACCCCCAACGCAGAGTAGGTCCCTGCCACACGGATGCCTTGCTCCTTTGCTTGCGAGCACAAGCCTGACCCGCCCCCGCCCCCTCCAGCATCTACTTTTACCAGTTCACTCAGGCTGGAGCACCGACCTCGTGGACTACACGTTTCACCATCGCGGGTGCCGATGGTTCGGTCGTAAGCAATCTCTCACCAGTCTCTTTCACCAAACCTTGCGATTAACCACCGTCACACGTCGCGCAGACCGAGCCGACAGAGACCACTGCCGGTATCGCTTGGGGCACCGGAATGCTCGTTGGAGCAGCTGCTGCGGCCGGATCAGGCTCCGCCGCCGGTTCTGCCGCTGCGGGATCCTCGTCGGCCGCCGGAGGCTCCGGACTCGCCTCCCTCGCCAACACCAAGACTCGCGTCGCAGCTGCGAGCTCTTCCACCGTGGCCGCCGCGGCGACGACCACCACGACCGCATCGTCGTCGTTCGTCACGTCGGTCACCTCGTCGTCGTCTCCCTCGACAAGTTCGGCGGCCGCAGTCGTCACGGCATCCGACACGCTCACTTCCCTCTCTCCGGCAGCAGTGGTCGTCACGGTCACCTCTTCCTCGTCGACCGCGAGCTCGGCGGTTGGAAGCGCCGCGAGCAACGCCAACCTCCGCAGCGCGGCTGGCCGCGTCGGAGTCTCGGTTGGCGCAGCGGTTGGCGCCGGTGCTGCAGCCCTCTCATACGCGTTCCTCGCGTAATCGGGTGGAACTGTTTCTTTCCGACTCTCGTTCCCCTTTCCCTTGCCGTTGACTCGGCAAGACGGACACTTCCCGCGCCCGCACCTCGCCTGGTTTCCCCCTTCCTTCAGCTCGTCACGTCTTCGTCCCCACCCTCGTTCCGCATACCCCTTGTTCGCTCACTCCTTTATGCAATGAAACGACTGTATTTCACTCGCTCACGTGGACCTTTAACAGTCCGTCACTTGACATTACAGTTCGTCGGTCTCACAGAGATCCTAGATGGTCCCACGGCTCGCTCGCCCAGGTGGGCTAATGGCCAGGTGGTGCCCTTTCAACGGACTTCGAGACGTCAGTGCAAGTTCAAACTCCAGTCATCATATCGCCCCCGCGCTTCATTCTCGGCAGCAGCGATGTCCTTTGCTTCGCGGAGCAACCTCGCCTCTTCCGCGTCGCGCAGTCTCGCCTCCTGCGCCCAAGCATCCACATTAACCGCTTCCTGCACTTCCGGGGCGCGGGCTCCGAGGAGGTCTCGAGGTGGGAGTCCGAAGCCCCAATGCGGAAGGGGGACGGCAAGCAGGAGGGCAACGGACAGCAGCGTGAAGAATCCAAAGGAGAGGTAGGAGAAGGTCTGTGGTGGACATTGAACAAGGTGAGTATAACAACAGTATTTCTGAGCAGATTCACCGGGACAACCCTAACTTGCCTGCGAACAAACGAGCGGCGACGAGTCGTCTGTGACGGCGGCGATGCAAAAGAGATCTGACGGAGCGTCACGTCGCAGCCCTGGTCAGTCCGATTTGACGTCTTCAAAGAAACGCCGAATGAAATAACCGTACAGAGCGCGGGTGCAAACAGGCACCAAGCCGACAGGTCGAGCAATCCCAGTTCGCGACTGGGCAATTCTGGCGCAACCACCTTGCCAGCGAGATCTGGATGGCAGTGAGGACGGTTGCGACGAGCTCGAGGGTCGCGCTCGCGACTCGCATCTGACTGTACTTGAGCGTGGCTTGTCCTCCTCCGGCGGCGGCGAGGCGAAAGTCGGCACCCGCGAACGCCACCGTCCCGACGATCAACGCGACAAGGAGCATCACCGCGGCGAGGATCAAGACCGTGCTGGGCCAGTGGGTCCACGATGCGCGGGTCACAAATGTGCGCGCGGTGAGGATCTGACCCCAGAGCAGGATGGTGAAGGCGAAGAGGAAGAAGGTCTGCTCGGCGGCGAGGGTGTCTGGTTTGCGGTTCGCGGGCGCACTGTTGGCTATCGAGGCATGGAGGGAGAAGGCGACTCCTAGACCTGTAATACCAGGCGATGAGGTTATGGCATGTGAGGAAGAGCTGCAAAAGAGCAGGAAGGACTAACAGAAACATCCGACGGCGAGGAGGAGAATGGCGTGAGCGCGATGTTGGCGATACCGCCATCCGACGGCTACGATAGCCACGAAGGACAGCACGGACAGAATCGCCGAGCTATAGTGTGCTCTCAGTCCTCGATTCCTTCAGCTAGGTGGCTTCGACGGCGAACTCACGGAGCGAGGTCCGTTCGATCCGTCCCGGTTCCGCCAATGAGGTGCGCGTGCAAGCCCGTGATCCCCGTAGCGGGACACCGCGAACTCCCGGCCCAGTCCCGTGGTGGTAGTAAAGAGTGTGAGGGCATGTTGAGTGAATTGGTCCGGTGATGCCGAAGGCGAGTTCCAGAAAGAGCTGAGGTGCCCCAGGGAAGCTTGCGAGTGGGGTAAAAGAGCAGGTCACCAACGTTAACGCCTGCGACTGTGAAGCGGAAAAGGGCTCGTGTAGCTGCTTGGAGGAAACTCGATCGCAGCCGAGTGACGTGGGGATAGCCGAGAGGACTGTGCACGCAAAGGGCTAAAGCGAGAGGAAGATCAAGGACTGGGTCGGCGGCACATATGCCCTGCCGCTCGTATGCGCACACAAGTCTTCGTGACGTATGACTGCCGTCTTTGTAGCTATGCGAAAGTCGGATCGAAAGCGTCACGAGCTGAGGTCGCTGAGCTGACTGCGCGAGGAAATTTCGGGGTCGGCGGTCGTGAGCGGTATCAAACAGACCCTCGAGATAGGCGGGTTCGTAGGGCTACCTGGATATATGGCAACGCCTATCTCAGACTTCCTGAGCCTCGCAAGCCTCCGAGCGACCCGTGTACGCCTCTCTATCGTGACTTCGAGTCGTTCCGAGAGGCTGGCGGCGTTCCTCTTCCTCCTTCCACCCACTCGCTCCGCTCCGACGGCAGCTTGTGCTCCCTGCACGGCACAGCAGCAGAGCAAGGACCCTCACAGCTACAGCGCTCACCAGCCCGCTGCGCACCTGTCGCCGCTCGAGGCTCTCAAGGAGTGAAGCCCCACTTCCCGCTTTTCATCAGTTGGCTTATCTCGACGGCGCACAACGCCGAGATGGGCAAGGACGACAGCACTCGCGAAATGTACTTGACCTTGAGCCTCCCCGGGAGCGCCCCCGGCGTCATCCTCAAGCAGTACGCCCGCTCCCAAGGCGACCTCTCGCTCGGCCGCGCCGCCAAGTCAGACTCGTCCGCCGCCGCGCTCGACACGCCCAAGTTCCGCAACGACAAGACCCGCGTCATGTCGAACAAGCATGCGAGACTGGCCTGGAATGGCAACACGCCCACCATCACCGACGTCGGGTCGACCAACGGCGTGCGGATCAGGCAGGTTGACGACCCGACGAGCCTGTACGAGTGCAAAGTCGGCGTCGCGTACCGCGTGCGTCTCCCTTTTGCCCCACGATGAATTCACTAAGAAGAGACGTAGCTGACCTGGACACGACGACTCTCTCCCAGATCAACTCCGGAGACACCATCGTCTTTGGCAAACCGATCCAAGATCCGGACCAGAGCGGTGAAGGTGAGTGGCGGTATGTATATCCGTCGTCGGTGTCACGCAGCTCATCCTCGATGTTCGCTCGCACGCAGTCATGTGTCAGCCTCTCGAGGTCGTCGCCAACGTTAACCCCACGCCGATGGTCCCGCTCTCCAAGACCAAGCTAACGCAGGCCGGCCGACCGGACTCGGCGCCGCTCGAGCGCGTCCCGACGATCGGCTACTCTCGTCGCGGTCCTCTCATTCACGGGTTCGTCAAAGAGACTGTCGAACAACCGCAGACCCAGTCGGATCGTCGTCGTGCTCCGCTCTCGACCCTCATCAAAGAGCGCTACATCCAGCAGCCGTCGAGCCAGCCGGAAAGCCGTCCCAGGCCGCTCAGCACTTTCTTGAGCAAAGCAGCTGTTGAGGCCAAACGAGCCGCCCTTCAGCAGCAGCAGGAGCTCAAGCTGGACCGTCCTCTGCCTCCTTTGGCGAACCTTGCGGACCCTGGGCCCGACTACCTGAAGCCTCACAGCCGCAGTACTGGCTTCGGGCTCACCGACACCGATGTTTGTGTCAGCTTCGACAACACGGATGATGAGGCCGAGCGCAAGCCCGCCTTCGTCGGCAGCAGCCGCCGCCACAGTGAAGACGAGACGCTACCCGTGTCCGGCAACGTCGACCCTCTCGCAAAGCCCCTCGAGACGTCCTTGATGAAGGCCTTCTCCCTTCCGGAAAAGGGCGCCGTGCAACAAGCCGTTGCCGACGAGGACGATACCGAGATGCCGATCAAGACGACCCCGGAAGACAAGCCCAACGTCGCGGAGGTCGAGAACGCTCCGTTGACTGCCTTCCAGCGCATGGTCATTGAAGGGCTGGAGCGCCGTACGCCGCCTCCCGGGCCTCTGGACCCCTCGAGCCCGCGTCAAATGGACGACGCTCCTGCAGCTGTCGAGGTCGCTCGAAAGGTGACGGTTTGGGAAGTCGCCAGCCAGGCGAGCCATCTGCCGTCCCCCGTCTCCTCCGACCACGAAGCCGAAGCGCGCGAGGAAGAGAAACATCTCGATCACGACGCCGAGGCGGACCAGGCGAACGACCTTGCGATCGACATGTACCTGGATGCTCTGCTCGAACTCGATAACTTGTCGTCCGAGTCGCGCGGCCGAGCTCTGCATCCATCGGAGCAGCGCGACCAGTCGACCTCGAGCAAAGTCGAGCGCGACATTGGCGGCGAAGTCGTAGCGGGGCAAGGGGGCGCGGAACTCTTGCTCTCTCCAGCGCCGGAGCCGTTCGTCGTAGCGGGAATCGCATTCCGCGAGCCGTCCGTCTTTCTTCGTCCCGTCGACGCCGCCGAGCAAGACCAAGCGGAACCCGATCTGCAGGCGGAGGAGATCGATCTCGCTCCCATTCCCGTTCCGACCCAGGATGAAAAGGATTGCCTCGTCTCGCGTTGGCGTGCCGGGCTCGACCAAGCCGTCGGCGAAGGCGACGGGCCCAGTCAAGAGCGCCTCCAAGAGGACAACAACGTCCGCGCGCTTGATGCCACTCAGGAGGAGGACAAGCTCATCGCCCGCCGGCACGCCGAGCTCGCCCAGGTCAACGACGGAGATTCCGATCAGCTGGCCGGCAAGTCTGGCGAGGAGAGGGAGGCAGCAGCTGGCCTCGACGAATATGACAGGATTGTCAAGGGGTCGCGACAGCCGGACGCTGAAGAAGACGATGCGGTATTCGACCTCGACGAGTACGACAGGCTTGCCAGGAACAAGCAAGGCGCTCGCTCGGATCAGGGTTCTGACATCGTTGACGACTCGGCCTGTATGGACGAGGAGGCGCACGACTACGCCGAGGCTGCGGACGAAGCGGAGCTTCCAATCGCAGGGGCTGCCAAGGAACGGTCGTCATCGCCAGCCGAGGAGGCCCTGTACGAAGACGAGGGATCGGACGCGCGACCGAGTGCCCATGACTCCGAAGCCGAGGTTGAAAACGAAGTCGAGGAAGACGAGGAAGACGAAGTCGAGGAAGACGAAGTCGAGGAAGACGAAGTCGAGGAAGACGAAGTCGAGGAAGACGAAGTCGAGGTCGACGAGGAAGACCATGCCGAAGTCGATGTCGACTCCGAAGCCGAGGTTGAACACGAAATAGAGGAAGACGAGGACGATGAATTCGAGGTCGAGGTCGAAGACGCATTCGAAGTCGACGAGGAAGAAGATTTCGAGGTCGACGACGAAGAGGAATTCGAGGTCGACGGGCAAGAGCGTTTCGAGGTCGATGCGGAAGGCGACTTCTTCGACGCAGTCGACTCTAGCTACTCCGATCACGATCAACAGGATGGCGACGGTGCGCAGCAGCCGTTCGAAGAAGCGCGCGCCCTGCTGGACGCGATCGACCAGAAGGAGCCTCGCCTCGCTGCCGTCCTTCTTAGGGTTATGAAGGATTTCGCGGAGAACCCCATCAACCTCGACGACATGTACGACGACGACGACGCGAGTGTTTCGGACGCCCGCTCTGCTTCGAGCCGAGTTGACGACGACGACGAGGAGCAGGACGAAGCGGGCGTCGACGAAAACAGCTCTGCGTATTCCGAATGGAGCGATCGCGTTGACCAGTCGCGGGAGGATGGAGAAGAGGATCGCCAGGAGGAGGTCGGCGACCAGTCTTCGTACGACGGAGGAGACTTTGCTGGAGACGACTACGACTCCGAGGAAGACCTGCCTGAGAAGGCCAACTCGGCATCTGACGGTGCGTGTGGCCTCCTCCACGAAGGCCTTCCATGGTCACGGGGCTACAACCCTGCCTTGGCGACCTACCTCGCGGGCATGGTCTCACAAGGCGTTGACATCCCCTCCAGCGTCAACAGCGTCCGAGCTAGACCCAGAGTCACCCCTCCGTTTGCGCAAGCGTCGCTTCTCGGATGTCGATTCCGATGGCCTGACCGACTGGCTCGAGCGCGAGAACAACGCCGCAGCTGCACAGGAAGGTGACGCCTCGAACGAGAACCACGTCGAAAGTCTCGCGCCTGCCGACCAGGGCAACCCGAAACGTCGCCGCCTCAGCTTGCCCTTCAAGTCTTTCGCGATCGGCGTCCTCACCGGCGTGGTCGGTGCCGTCGCAGGCCTCACGGCCTGTGACTCCCTCCTTGGGCCCGCGTAACCTCGGAACTTCGGTTCCTGCCCTCCCCGCCCGTTCTCATCTCGATATTCCTCACTCCCGATTCCGTCTTTTCCTGTTTCATGTCATCTCTACGCATGTCGATACCTGCTTGTTTTGCTCACGTATCTCTAGCTCCCTACTCCGCGGCTTCTAGTCTTCATCCCTGCCTCCATATCCAGCGACCCGGCTTCCTCCCTTTGTAGCGCCGTTCCTGCTGTAAGCAATGCCCATCCTGCCATGACTGCAGTTCTCTCGCGAATCGAGCTCGGCTCCGAGGTCGACAGGTCTAGCAGAAGACTATGACGGGACGGAGAGACAAGCAAAAAGGTGTTCGGCCGTTGTAAAGTATCACAACCTGCTACGACACGACCACCTCGATCTCAAGCTGTCCCGTGCCAGCGGGGCTAGTCACGCCTTCCCGAGCGATGTCGACGGTGCCTATCATGCGAGGGCAAGTGAGCTGTGAGCATCGAGCGTGCGGGACTCGATAAGGGACAGAACTTGACTCACATTCCCAGTCTTCTTCGTCTCGCAGAGTGACGACAGTCCCGTCTGCGTCACGGAACCTGTATAGACAGGCAGCCGTCGCTGTCAGTTTTCGTCGAAGCGCTACAGGCGTGTCTCCCGGCCGCCAACGCACGTCAGGTGAAAAGCCGTCTCCAAACCCAGTTTCGTCGCAACATGCCGATGGAGCATATCGAGGCTCGCGTCGGGCCGGAGGCTCTGCGAACGCAGAGGGGGATCAATCGTACGTATGGAAGACTTTGCCATGGTAGGAATGGCGTGGCAAAAGCATAGACCGAACAAATTCACTTACCATCGCTCTCACCTCATTTCCCGAGCGCAGCTTGATTCGAATCTTCTGCATCTTCGGCGTCATGTCCCTTAGCGGTACACTCTCCATGCACAAAGACCGCGCAGCATTCCCGCTCCTCCCGAAAATGCTTTGCGAGGGCGGACCGGTGGCCCATCCTCCGGGCAGCTGATCCTGCGGTACGGAGCCAATCTGGTGCGCGTCCGATCCGGATCGAGCAAGGGCGGGAGGATCGACTACAGGAGGACGATGTGTGCGCGCGAGAGGGGGTGACTCGGTGCGCAAGAGGGTCAGCGCGCTGACGAGGATGTCTCTCGCTTCGATCGAAGCCGTCGACGGCGCTGGCGGCGTTGCGGACGGTCCTGTCTGCAGCCCGAGCGCTTCGACACGAGTGGTCGAGCTCGATGGATAGACGGTACCTGGTGCAATCGCGGGGGCGGTTCCGGTCGTTTCGCGCGTCGAGTGCTCCTCTTGCACCGCTTCCTTCTGCATTTCCGCGAACCGACTCGGCTCATCGACGGTGGTAGTGAGTCGAACCAGCTCCGCACTCAGCAGAGCAGGCGAAGAAGCCGACCGACGGTGCCGAGGGCTCGCGGGCGGACGCAACAAGCCCAAGTCGAGTGGCGGCGGACGAGTCGTCGGCCGAGATGGCGCCGATGGGGAGAAGAAGGCGTCCGAGATGACTGCCTGCTGGCGCGCAGAGAAGCTCCGCGAGTGAACAAGCCCCAGACGCTTGCTGGGTGCGGTGTTTGAGCGGTCTCGCGAGCGAAGGGCTGGAGGAATCGAGCTCGCCAGGAGCGGCGGACGACTGGATGTGGCGGATGACCCGGCCTCTTCGGTAACGGCTGCGTTCGCATCTTTCGATCTCGCGAGGGGAGGAACAGTCGGTGGCACAGGGTTGCGGGTGGACGGGTCTGCCTTGGATGCAGAAGAGACGGTTGAAGTCGAAGCGAGGGCAGGTTTCGAGGTCTGCGACCTTCTCAACTGTGCCTTTCCGCCGTTTCCCGCCGCCATAGTCGGACCATTCTCGCGCTCTGTCCTCTCGAGCCGACCGGCACTCGTCTTGCTCCGAGTCGGCACCATCTGAGCCACGTCCGAAGGTTCGCTCATCCCGGCCGTTGCAGTCCCGATCCGAGCGCCCGGGAATCCGGTGGACAGGTCGGCAGCTTCGGTCGCGGCGATGACTTGAGCTTTGCCGAGGTAGTCGCGGGTGTCGAGGTTCTCGACTTTGTACGCTGGCGGGCGGAAGACGACGCCGACTGGAATGCTGAAGACGGTGTAGCCCTACAAAGCGTTTCGAGCCGGTTAGTGAGGCCTTTTCTGTCGTCTACGGAGGCGGCCGGTGGCGCTCCTGGCAGTCACGATGAGCCCTATATATGTGTAGAGACACACTCACCTACCACAGCTCGGTCCGAGATTGCCTCGTCGATCACGTCGTGCATGTCGGACTGCTTGTCCGCTTGCGCCGCGAGAAGATCCTCCATACCAACCTCGCGCTGGCCCTGTGCGACAGACAGGCGTGTTTGTACCGAGTGGTCAGGACGAGGAGCGTCTGTACGCGGGTAGAGAGGAATACAGAAGGCTTACGCTGTAGATCAGCGACAGCCCACGGTTGAACCGCACCTCGCACGAGTAGAGCTGAAAGTCGAGGCCGAGTCTGCGAACTCAGTGCTGGGACGTCAGCTATGGCGATTAAACACGCTCGCTAAGGTGTGACGCACTGTCGGTAGTCGATGGTATGGTTGTCGTGGAAAAGCTGCAAAAGCGAGACTCGGTTTCAATTCGGATGGCTCCGCACGGGAGCAGAGACTCACGGAGAGGGCTCGGCCAAAGCTCCTTTGCGCTTCTGCCATGTGACCGAGCAGGAATGCCGACACTCCGAGTTGAAAATGCGCGACGGCAAAAAACGGGTCGAGGGTGATGGCGCGTGCAAAGTCGGCGATTGCTCGTTCGTGTTGACCTCGGGTGGCGTGGATCAAGGCCGTATTGAAGAGCACCTTGGAGTAGTAGCAGATATCCTACGTTAGACCGACGCCAGAGTGTCAGCCAACTACGCCAGGACGCCCGCTGATCTCGAAAAAGAAACGAACCTCGAATCGAGCGAGCGCGGAATCGTACTCGTGCGCGTCGAAAGCCTCGAGCGCCGCGAGCCATACTTCCAGCTCATGCTTGAGCGACATCGGCGTCCTCCGAGGTGCGATAGCTCGGCGGTGACGAGACTCTGCGCGGCAAATTCGGAGACGAGCGTTCCAGCGCGTTGAGTCCTCAAGGAGGCCTGTTTTGACCGTCTCTCGGCGATTTGCGCTTGGCCACGATCACTGTGTCAGAGGTGCCTTAAAGCGCCCAACCCTACCGCCGAGCGAGACGCGAGAGGAAAAAGCGCGAGCAGAGAGAAAGCGGAGCGCTCATCGCGGCGCCGACGACTCCACTCGCACTTGCACTCTGCAGGCGGGGCAAGCAGGGTCGAAGTAGGGATAGCAGCGCGTCCTGACATCGCACCCTGTACCTTCCACGAGCATGCAGTGTGTGCGCCGGCCGCGCCGCGCAATGCAATCTCTCAGCTCAGCGGGAGTGTACTCAGCCTAGATGGAATTGGAGACGGATAACCGTCCTCCCCTCTCGCCCCTACGACGTACACCATATGGAGCACAACGAGAGAGACGCGGCGCGCACGCACAACCCCTCGAAGAGAAGGAAGACGGAACAGGGGGAGCTCGGGGTGCGGCTGAGGGGAGGTTTGAGAGAAGGCAAGCGCCGAACGACGTCGGCGAGCACGGCGCGACGCTTCTCTTTCTCCTTCGTGCGGCAATTCCCTCGACGTGCGTACACAAGTGCTCTCCTGCCTGGCTCGATCTCAAAGCTGACTCTCAACTCTCTACAGGTTATTCCGTGTTGCAGCTCCCCGACGCGCCTTCCATTCATGGAGGTTAAAGTCACCGGCTAGCGAAGCGAGCTGCGTCGTTCGTCGAGCAGACCCTCAACCCTCGACCCCTTGCCGGGTCGGTAGCGGCTGGACATCTTAGTGCTCATATGCTCCGCTTCCGTGCACACTCGCCCGCGGCCTCGCAAGGGCCCGGGCAGAGGGGGAGCGGAGAGGGCCGGCAGTCCAGACATCCCTTGCCCATCCACCACCCTCCGTCACACTCGCGCCTCTACTCTTCCTTCGTTCCGCTCGCAGGAGGGCCTATCGACAGTCACAGCGGGAGACAGCTTGAAGGAGTAGCGGGAGAAACGGGGGACGCGTGTTCGCTTGCAATGTCCGAGCTTCGAAGCATCATCGTCTGGGAGGCTGCCATGTTCTGATCCATTGAGGAACGCCCAGCAGAGTCTCGCGTCTGAAGGACTTCGCACCTTCTGCAGGCGCGTGAGGAAGGACGGGAAGTGCTCGAGGCGGGACGCTAGGAGCACTTCAGGATAACCTTTGCTTCAACAACCTTTGCCGACGATGGAGGCTTCCGCCTGAATGACGATTCTGCAAGATGCGGAAAGGGAGAAATGCACACCTAGCTACAGGAAATGACAGCATGCATGTCTGGCCGGTCCCAGTTGAGTGAGGGGGGCGTCCTCACATCCCAGCCAAGCGGACGAGGAGATTCACTACAGGGAAGGCAGCTCGTCAGCGGACCATCCTAGACAATGCCCGATTGGAAGAGACACGACTAACTGTTCTCGTCCTTGAGGTTAGCAATCTGGGCGTTCAAGCCGCGGTTCGTCTGGCGCAGATGCTCGACGAGGAGGCGGACTTCGCCACTGACGACCGGGGGAGCACCCGGACCGGCGCAACAGTCGCCATCGGTGGCGGCACCATGCTTCCGCCATTGAGATGCGGAGAAGAGGTCATCGGCGCCATGAAGGACGAGCCAGGCGATTGATAGCTGGTCGGCGATTGCGTCGTGGCGAAAGGTTCCGCTGGGGAGGGCGAGCGAAAAGGCAAAAGTGAGTCAGCTAGGCTATACCGGCACATCCGTGGAGAGCCATGAGAGTACGCACCACTCGCATTGAGGGCCGCGAGGCGACTCTGCATGACCGGCGTCCCGGTCGAAGACGACGGAGTCGCTTCCGTCTCTCCATTGCCTCCCCGCGACGCCGCAAACTCCTTCCTCAAGCGCGCGCACTCGACCTCGAGCTTGGAAGCAGTACGACCGAGCACGGCCACCTCGTTCCGACGAGTCTCGAGCTCTTGCGCGCGCGACATGGCCAGCTGGGTCTGTGCGCCGAGTTCGATCTCGAGCCGGTGCCGTTCCTTCTCGAGCTCGCCCAACTCGCTCGCGCGCGCGCTCTGGAGCGAGAGCAACTCGGTGCGCTTCGCGCCGGCTTCGAGGAGCGCGTCCTGCGCGATCTGGGTTTGCTGCGCGAGTTCCGCCTCGAGGCGAGTCCGTTCCTTCTCGAGGCTCTCAACGACGTTGAGCTTTTGCTGCTGCAGCCACGCCAGCTCTTCGGTTTGCGAACGCAATTTGGCTGGAGGGGTCGGTCGGCCTTCCTCTCCTTGCGAGCGGATGGTGCGTTCGCGCGTCGGGCTGCCCGGAGCGGGGCTGACGGCGCGAGAAGCCGACCTCGACGAAGCCTTCGGCACGCGGGCGTCCATCCGGCTGATCGTCGCGAGAGCTTCTTCGAGTTCGGCGCGGTACCGATCGCGGTCCTGCTCGAGTTCTTCGAGCTCCTTCAGCTTGCTGTCGATCATGAGCCTGTTCTCGTCGTCGCGGCGACGCGCATCCAGCATGAGTTGCTCGACCTTGCGCTTGAAGAAGGCGAGGTCGCCCTGAGATGGATCGCGTTGCATGTCGGAAGATGCGGCGGCATCGGAGCGAGAACCTGGGCACATGAAGAAAAGGGTCAAGCCACTGACACGCGAGAGCGGGCGTCTTGATTGGACAAAGCACCTACCGGTTGCGGACCTGGTTCGACCGGGAGTGTCGCTGCCAGTCTCGAGGAGATCGATGCAAGAGGCAAGCTGCGCGGCGGTCGCCTCGTGATGCTCCCTCATGACGTCGGAATGCTGTCGCTGCTTCCGCTTGGCCTCGCGCGCAAGCATCTCTTCGGTCTCGTCCTGTGCGCCAAAGATGTGGACCGAAGTACCGAAAGGGTCAGCATGCGTAAAGCAGTCTCAGCAATCGGACAACGAGCGGTTCACGCACCAGTTTGATCTTGGTATCCTTGAGCTCCTCGCGCAGGTACGCATTGTCCTGCGGGAACGTCGGTGGTCAGGAACGCGCAGCATCCGAGAAAAGCAAGCGAAAGCTGACGCACCTGCTCGAGCACCTTGACCTCTTCTGCAACTGCGCATCGATGTCCTCCGGGCTTTGATCCTCGAGTTGGTCCTTGAGCTTTTCGATCTCGCGCCTCTCATCTTCGAGTTGCTCTTGCAGTTTCGAGTTTTCGGCAGTCCCTTCGTCCCGAGCCTTTTGCGCCTTTTGTTGCCGTCGGAGTTCGGTTTCGACGGCGGACGGACCCGCCTTGGCGAGTTCTTCGGTGTTGTCAGCTCGGCCGGCCGTAACATTGTCGTACGCTGTGCGAGCCTCGGCGAGCTGTTCGTGAGAGACAAGCGCGGACGGGGTCCGGGTTATTGGCTCAAATCCTGATGTCCGAGGCTCCCCGGCCAGGCACGCAGGGAGTCGATCTAACCCACCTCGGTCGTAAGTTCTGCGACTTGTTTCTGCAGCTCTTTGACCACGCCACCTCCGCTGACCTTGTTGAGAGCGTTTCCCTGCTGCAAAAGGGGGGCAAGAAAGGGGATCGCGAGGAAGAGATGTCAATTTAGCGCAGAGATGACAGCAGCAAACACGGCGTTCCTCGTGCTGCTGGAAGGGGGAGGCATCCCCGCACACAAGCATTTGGAAAAGTAGTGCGAACGGGAGCGTTCCGGGACTTCGAAGCGGCGACTCACGTTCTGGTTTGCGAGTTGCTCCTTCAAGTTCTTGATCTCGATTTCCATTTCCTCGACCTCTCGCGGCTCGGCGCTCATTCAGCCGACTGGTCTGCGTGACTTGCGCCTTGTCCTTGCTGCTCGTGTGCGCGCACGAGTCAGTTCTTCAGGTGATGAGCCTGAGGAGGAGGGGCGGACTTTCTCTCGCCCCCGCTTCGGCACAGGGACTTTTCGCTCGCTCGGGTTCGATGGACGGGTGGACGTACCGGACTTTGAGCTCCTTGTTGACCATCCTGACTCAATCGTCTCAGCCTAAGCGCCGTCTGCTGCGGTTGCCGTCAGCCGACGGCTGGTGGTTGATGATGAGGAGGAAAGGTTCGCCCGTCTTGACGCGGCGGCCTCTGGCTTGGCGAACGGAGCAGGGTCTCCTCACAAGTATGCCAATCGCCTCTCAGAGCTCCTCTCCGGAGGCGGATAAGCCCAGTGCACGGCAGAGAGCAAGGAGAGAAAAGCCGGCGGCACTCTGTCGACGAGTAACCAAATCCGCGGACTCCGGAAAGAGCCGGGCCTTCGCGCGGAAGCAAAGCTGCGAGCTTTCTCAAGTCGAAAGAGCAAGCGCTCTGCTACGGTCTATAGCGCCTGGCGAGCAGAGAAACCTCACTCATTAGCTTGATTACTGCTGGAACAGCTGTGATCGGCGATCCGGAGCGAGCAGCGTCGAGCAGTCTCCAGCTTACCGTCAACAATTCCTCCACTTCGGTTCACGACTCGTCACTACACCACATAACGACGGGAAGGGCCTACCTCGAGCAAACGCAAAAGGATGGCCAAGAGGAACGGGACCGCCGGGCGGAAGGCCGCGCCGAAAGCGAACAGCTCCAGCGGTGGCAACGGAACCCTTCGCTCGCTCCGCCATGCCGCCTCGAACTCGACCGCAGCTGCGGGCGGCAAACCCGCCAAGAAAGTCCGCTCGACCGCCTCCCTTACCGTCGCTGAAAAGATCGCCAAACGCGGAGCCAAGCCGCTCGTCAAGGGCAACAACTTTCGCTTCGTCGCTCCGTCCGACCGCCTCGCCAAGATGAAGGTCGACCTCGAGGGAGTTCGCGACCGGCGAGAGATGCTCGAGGGAGAAGACGACGCCGAGGCGGACGATATGCATACCCTGTTCGGGCACGCGCTGCAGCAGAGCCAGCTCATCAACTTGTCGCTGCCGTTCATTCGGTTCTCGAGACGCGTCGAGCCGTACTCGAGGAGTCTGCCGCTCGTGCTCCACTACCGGCGAGAGCTCATCGAGGTGATCTGCCAGACTCTCTCCGGCCCGTCGAACGAAGTCGAGCTGTGCGGAGAAACAATCCTCGAGTGCGTTTCCTCTTTCCCGCTACCTTCCGAGATGCGCGACTGACTTCATCGAGCACACCCATCTCCAGCCTGCTTCCTCCTCTCATCACCGACATCTCGCACCTCTTGCTCGGGTCCCTCCCTCTCCTCCTCACAACCATGATCCGCCTCACCACCCCGTCTCCCTTGAACGCCGCCAACCCGCGCATCCTCCAACGAGTGTACGACGTGCTCGGAGCACTCTTCCGCGACCTCGCGCGCGACATCCTCGCCGCTTCCGACGAAACCAGCGAAGGCGGGCTGCAGTCGGTCTGGGAGATCGTTCGGAGAGGACTTGGAGCGCCGGCCAAGTCGACCGAGGTCGAGGCGCACGCGATGGAGGTCGAGCCGACGCCGACAGCGACTGAAGCAATCGCCGACGATGACGTGAGCGATGACGAGGTTGAGAACGCAGTTGTCGAAGAGCCGGTCGCGGCGACGTCCGCTCGTCAAATCGATGTCCCGTCCGAGGCACCCAAACTGCACACGTCCCTTCCCGCCAACTTCCGCACGACACCGCAGACTCGTCGTCTCCTCGGCAACGCCTTCGCATTGCTCGTGCGCAAAGCCAAGCCGACTTCGTCCGAAGATGTCGAACCGGCCGCCGGTGGCCTCGACGGCCTGATGCAGCTCATGATCCGCGACGTCGCCGCCGTCGAAGAGGAGGACGGTGGAGAGCGCGCGAACGGCGGCCGGAGCGCCAAAGGTCGGCGAAAGGGCAAGGGCAAAGGGCGAGGACAGGAAGAAGGTAGCTCGAACATCTTCGCCGAGGGTTTGACCTACGTGGTCATCGAGAGCTGTTCCGTAAGTTTCTGCTCCAGACACCAACATCCCTTCCTCTGCTTCAACGCTCGGTACTGACGAGCATCGTGACACAGGCTCCGAATCACTTCTTCCACTCGCGGACACCGGCGATTCTCCGGTCCCTCTTCCAAGCCATCGTTGCTCTTCCCGACCTCGCCGATGTCAACCTGCCGACCGAGATCGTCTCGCACGCATACGTCGCTCTCACTGGCTACGCCGAGAAGGTCGACTTGCTCGAGCCCGTCGTCGAAACGGCCGTCAAAACCCTCGAGGCAGAACTGCGCGGCGTCGAAGCAGCCTCGGACAAGACGTCATGGGAGCGGCTCGTTGTTCCGTTGCAGGCGATCACGTCCCACGTCGGTGTCAAGGAGGGCGCGCGCCTGCCCGCCACTGCCAAGGCCCGTCTCTTCGCCTCGCTCGCGCCCTTGTCTCGCCTCCTCGCTCGTACCCCACCCTCAGCCTTCCTCCACGCCGTCAACGGCTACCTCGCTACCGTCTTGCCCCTCGCCGTCCTCGCCGACGTACTCGCATCGTCTGTGCGCGGCATCGTCGAGGCCTTCCTGAGTGCCGAAGCAAGCGACGCCGTTTTCGCTGCCGGCTGCACGCTCGCCTCGACCCTCGACGAAGTCGGCTGGCCTCTGTGGGACACCGCGTTCGCTTCGACCATCCTCATGGCAACGAGTCGTGAGCTCTCGGCACCGCGTGACGCCAAGGGCAAAGCAGAGGCAACCGAGGTGTCTGCCTTTGCGGTTGCGCCCAAGCGCGAGAACAGTCGCGCCCTGCTCGCCCGTCTCGCGACTACTGGACGTCTACAAGCGGTCGTAGAGAAAGGCGGCGCTGCGCTTGTCGCGTGGGAGAAGAGTCTCGGCGCGCTCGCAGAGGCGACGATCGACAATTGGCGCGAGTCTTACGCGAAGGCGGGAACTGCGGAGGACACGTTGACACTCGAACTCGTCGACGTCTTGCGCTTCGCTCCATTCCTGCCGCAACATCGGCAGAGGCTCCTCCCTCTGCTGGCCGACCTCGCCGCCGAAATCGCCAAAACCCCTTCCGCCGAGGCTCGCGTCGCCTACCTCGTCTCACCCGCGAGTCCGGCTCAGGTCCTCGGCGCCACCCTCTCCGCGTTTGCGGGGATCTCGTCCCGCCTCAAGAAGCCATCGCCGGCGCTCGAGACGCTGTCAAAGTCTGTCGAGGCGATCATTGCCAACTTTGCGTGGCACCGGCAGGTCATGCACGGTCTCTCGATTCTCTCGCTCGCTCGTCTCGCCTCAGATCGCTCAACGGCAGCGCGCGAAGCCGTCTACGCCTCCATCCTGCCGAACCTTCTCTCGGAGGATCCCGTGCTCCGACGGAGCTCGCTCGAGATCGCACTTTCGCTCTACCCCGACTCCGAAACGCCGACAGCCGCCGACCTCATCTCGAAATGCATCGAAGTCGAAGACATGCCGTTGACGGTGCAAGGCGCTCGCGAGAAGAGCATGAAGGTGCGACGGCTCGGAATCGTCGCGAACGGACAACTCGGCAAAGAAGGTTCGACCGAACCAGTCGAGCCGGTGCTGGAGATCATCTTGCGCTACTTGACGGGTACGTTCCCGCATTTCCCCTGCCCCACGAGACGACGAAACGCAACTGACACTCGTTGCGCACCATCAGCGATGCTCAAGGTCAACTTCAAGCCGATCTGGCCGGAAGCCATTGGAGCCCTCTCGCTCCTCTCCGGTCGTTTCCCGGAGCAGGTGTGGGCCGTCACTTTGCGCCAACTCCTCGCTGCGGCGACGCGCGGCGCCGACTTGTTCGTGACCCGCAAGCCCGAGTGGGCTGCCATCGCCGGCGCGGACGAAGCCGCGGTCGACCTCGTTTTCGACGAGCAAGCTCTCCGCGATTGGCACCTCGAAGACCGCCTCACGAAGCTTCGGCAGTCCGAGCGTCTATTCCAGTTGGGCGGCGACGACCAGGAGTCGAAACTGCAGGAGCTCGCAGCGGTAAGCCGAAACCATCGACCCTGCCTACGTCATCTCCGTTTTCTGACATCGATTTGCGCGCGCAGCTCCAAAAGACGCCGGAACGACTGGTGGTCCACAGCTACGAAGCGCAACTCCTCGCGCTCTTCTGCGAGATCCCCGACCTTGCGCAGAAGCACAGTCGAGAGTTCGTCGACGTTTTCCTCGGCTGCTTTGAGCGGGACGACGTGATTCCCGACAAGGCCGACGAGACGCCCGAGTTCTTCAACGCCGACGAGACCTCGAAGGACCGAAAGGCGCGTCTGCTCGCCTGGCTCGCGCTCTTCGCCAAGTTCAGCAACCCGAAGGCGTTATATCGCGCGCAAGATCTCGACTCTCAGTTACGGACGCTGCTGGCGTTCCCCGATGTCGCGATCCAGAAACTCGCCCTCGATTGCATCCTGCGCTGGAAAATCCCTTCTGTCGTCGCGAATGCCGACCGCCTCAAGAATTTGCTCGAATCCACCAAACTTCGAGACGAGCTACTGCAGTTCGTCTCTTCCACCGATGCCGGCGGACTCGAACCCAAGGACCGCGCCGACGTCGTCCCCCTGGTCATTCGCATCACCTATGGCCTGATGATCTCGAGGCTAGGCCGTGCGAGCGCAAGTTCCGGTCAAGGTCGCGCGGGGCGTCGCGTCGCCATCTTGGGCGCCCTGCGGACCTGTTCCGCGTCGGAGCTCGACACCCTGATCGACCTCCTGCTCGGCCCGCTGCGCAAGCTGCTGGTCACTTCGTCGGAGGGATCGTTCGTCCTCGCCTCGACCGCGCCGAATGTCCCCGGCAAGCGCCAGCTCGGTTTCCTCGGACTCCTCGCCGACGTCGTCAAGCATCTCGGCAAGGACATCGTACACCGCTGGCCAGACTTGCTCGGCGTCGTTGTCAACCTTCTGCACTTCGCTCAGCGCGGCCTTGAGGATGCGCCGGCCGCGCCAGAGGAGCACGAAGAAGACGACGAGGAGGAGGCAGACGCGGACGACGACGAGGAGCCGGAGGGGATGCAGCTCGCGCCGCTGCGTCACATTCGCCAGACCGCCATCAAGCGATTCACCGACTTTTTCCGGCTCGAAGTCGATTTCGACTACCGACCCTTCCTGGCAGCGGCCTTCCCGTCTTTCATCTCGCCGCGCCTGCCGAACCTCGCGGCCGAGAACGCTCAGGCGCCGTCAGCTCTGCTCGAGCTTTTCGTCACCTGGAGCAAGCGCCGCGACCTGATTCCGTTCCTGGTCGAGTTCGATCCATCTCTCCTCCCGTCCCTCTATCGCGTCCTCACCGTCAGAAACGTCAAGCCCGCCGTCGTCCTGCGCGTCTTCGATCTGGTGGGCAGCATCATCGAGTTCGCCGAGGAAGACGGCGGCAGACAGAGCGAGACCGGCCAAAAGGTCATTCAGCCTGGCGTCGACGTGCTGCTCGAGCAGCTCGGCGGCCTCATCGCGATGACGGCTTCGACGTTCGATGCGAAGGGCGAGATCGCGCAGCGACAGTAAGCGCGTCGCTATTCCTACCCATCGCTACTCGTTACTGACTCGCTCTTTCCCCCGCAGGATTAGACTTCTCTGCTCTCTCGCGGTTTACGTCGACTCGAACGAGCAGGCTACGCAGTTCCTCACCCTGGCCGCCCCGCTCCTCCGCAAGCCGAACAAGGTCGTGCCCGAGAAGATCAAGACGGACTTGCTCAAGATTGTCACGGCGCTGTACCCGCTCGCACGGCCGGCCGCCGGCACGCCTCTCTACGAGCGGTGCTGTGAGGTCGTCGCGACGCTCTTCCTCTCGGCGCGCACTCGCAACGCTCGCCTTCAGCTCGTCGCAGCCTTCAAGTCGATCGCTTCCGTCGACACGAGCTATCGCACCGCAGCGGAGCTCGTGGAAGAGTTGAACGCATTCTCGGTCAAGCGCTCCGAAGAGCCGGACTTCGACCGCCGCCTCGCCGCCTTCTCGAAACTGAACGAGGAGCTCTACAAGACTCTCCGTCCCGCGGATTGGATCGTCATCCTCTACAACATGCTGTTCTTCGTTCAGGACGCCGAGGAACTGTCGATACGGAGCAACGCTAGCTACGCGTTGCGCCGTTTCGTCGAGGTCGCTGGCACCTCCACCGTGCCTGAAGTGAGGTCGATCCTGACCCGCGTTTTCCTGCCTGGCATCCGGAATGTCATGCGGTCCAAGAACGAGCTCATTCGGTCCGAAGTTCTCGCCGTTCTCGGTTACGCCGTGGAGAAGGTCGAAGGGGTCGCAGAGTTGGAACAGCTCCGCGTGCTCCTGTACGACGGCGACGAGGAGGCGAACTTCTTCAACAACATCCTGCACATCCAGAACCATCGTCGGACTCGTGCTCTGCGTCGTCTTGCCGACGCCGTCGAGGCCGGCAGCATTACGAGCAAAACCATCGTCGACATTTTCCTGCCGCTCATCGACCACTTCGTCGCCGATCCCGACGACAAGAAGGACCCCGACCTCGTCAACGAGACGGTACAATGCTTCGGCCGTCTCGCCAAACACCTCGGGTGGTCGGCCTATTCGAAGGTCGTGCAGCAGTACCTCAAGCTCGCCAAGACCAGCGGCGCCGTTCAGAAGGCTTGCCTGCGCACGCTGGTCAGCGTGCTCAGGAGCTTCCATTTCGACCTCGTCGCACAGCCGCAGCAATGCGATATCACGACGAACCGCCTCGTCCCCCAGCTGCTCGCATACCTCGAGAAGCGGGACGAGGCTGACGAGGAGATCCGCATCCCGGTCGCCGAGGGTATCGCCGCGGTCATCAAGCACATCCCTGGCGACGCGAAGCACGTCCAGGAGACCGCTTTGCTCATGGCTCTCGCCCAGACGCTGCGATCCCGCGACCAGCACGTCCGCGATCTCGTTCGGTCGACTCTCGTCAACATCGTCGTCGCGAGCGGCGGCGACACCCTGGGTCGAGCGACGAAGGAGCTTCGCAAAGCGCTTGCGCGAGGACCCCAGCTTCACGTGCTCGCGTTCACCGTCCACGCATTGCTTGTCCGACTCGCAGAAGAGCCGGAAGGTGTCGACTTCGACGATGCACTGGAGGAGGTCGTACCGGTACTCGACGCCGACATCTTCGGGGCGCCCGCGAAAGATCGCACGTCGCAGGAGTTCCGCGCGAAGACCAAGTTCCGCGAGGTTCGGTCCTTCAAGTCGCTCGACTCCTTCCAGATCCTCGCCCGCGTGATCTCGCCGGTCAAGATCTCTGCCTTGTTGTCGCCTCTCCGCGGCGTTTTGTCCACAACCGACTCGTCCAAGGCGCTCAAGGACGTCGAAGAAGTGTTCAAGACCCTCGCCATCGGACTGACCGCGAACCCTGCGCTGGACGCGATCGGCACTCTCGACCTGTGCCACAGCTTGATCAGCCAGAATGCCTCTTTCCTCAAGTCGGTCAAGAAGGTCCGCCAGAACAGCAAGGCTGCGCCGGATTACCACGTCCAGCTCGAGCGCGAGAACGCCGGCGAGCGCGAGTACTACAGCAAGAATGCCTACCGCTTCGTGTCCTTCGGACTCGAACTCTTCAACGCGGCGTTTCGCAAGTCGGTGTTCGACCTCGACTCGCCCGAGGTCTTGGCGCGGATGGAACCGCTCGTCAGTCTGGTCGGCAATGCGCTGTATTCGGACGACCCGGTCGTCCTCGCCCGAAGCATGCGCGCGACGGCCAGCTTGATCCGGTGTCCGCTCGGCACTACCGAGCAGGCTGCGCCGGTCCTCGTCAAGCAGATGCTGAGCGTGATCGAACGCTCCGGCAGTACCGAGTCCGAACTCGCGCAGTCGGCGCTGCGCACTCTCTCGACCGTCCTCCGCGACTGCAAGACCGCAACGCTGTCCGAGAAGCAGCTGACGACGCTCCTTGAGGTACGTCGATCCACGTCCTGCGAGTCTTGCGACTGTGTTCAGGAGCGCTGACCTTTGCGTTGCAGCTTATCGGCCCCGACCTCGAGGAAGCCGACCGTCAAGCTACGCTGTTCCAAGTCCTCCGATCGATCATGGCGCGCAAGTTTGTCGCACCCGAGATCTACGACATCATGAACAAGGTCGCCGAGATGCTCGTCACCAACCAGTCGGGCCACGTGCGCGAGGTTTGCCGCGCAATCTACCTCCAGTTCCTCCTCGACTACCCTCAAGGCCGCGGCCGGTTGCGCGACTCGCTCGCGTTCCTCGCCAAGAATCTCTCGTACGAATACGAGAGCGGGCGCCTGTCGGTCCTCGAGCTCGTCTCGGCCATCCTTCAAAAGTTCGCCGCGCAGCTCATCAAGGAATCGGCCGACCTGTTCTTCGTCGCCTTCGTCATGGTGGTCGCGAACGACGACTCGACGCGCTGCCGCGAGATGGCCGCCGAGCTCGTCAAGGTCTTGTTCTCGCGCGTCGAGAAGGACACGCGCGAGACGCTCCTCGCCATGCTCAACACCTGGGCCGGCAAGAAGGCGCAACCGCAGCTCGCGCGGACTGCGATTCAGCTCTTTGGCGTCGCGATCGACGCGCTGGGCGAAGACGGACGCTCGGCAGTACCGGGAGTGGTCGACATCCTCCTCGACGTGCTCGTCGACTCGGAGGAGAAGCTCGAGGAGGCGGAGCGCGACGCCGAAGAGGTCGAGGAAGTCGAGCGAGCGTGGCAGCTGCCGTACCAGGCTCTCCAGACATTCGCGCACGTCTACAAGGCCTTCCCAAGCATGGTCTCGCCTGACGACCGGTCGCACCACCCGCTGTGGAAGGCGGTGCGAGGTCATCTCCTCTACCCGCATCTGTGGGTCAGGACCTCTTCTGCCCGGCTTCTCGGTTCCCTGTTCGCGGCGAGCCAGGACGCCATCGCCAAGGTAGACTTGCCGGAGCGGCACCCGCTCGCGACGCCGAACCTGCTCGACATGGCGCAAAAGTCGTGCCTGCAACTCAAGAGCCCAACACTCGACGACGGCTTGGCGATGCAGATCGTCAAGAACCTGTTCTTCGCCGCCAAGTGCTTTGCCGCTCGTGGCTCGTCCGCTCACAAGCACGAGAACGGCGATGCGGGCTCCGGTGACGACGAGGAGGAGGATGACTCGAAGGGCGCAGAGGCGGAACGTCACGCCGACCCGCTTCGTTGGCTCTTCACCCGCATGTCCTTCCAGTGCCGTCAAGCGCACACTCACCGACCGAGTATGTACGCCCAAGACGCGGTACGTTATCCTTTCCGGTCTCGCTTTCTTCGTTCGTGGCTTGTGACTGACCTTGGACAATGCGTCGCATTCGTTTTGCAGGGCCAATGGTCTCGCCAACCCGCCACCATCCTGCGCTGGTTTGCCGCCGTTATCAGCTTCTTGGATGCCGCCACTCTGCAGCGCTTCGTCGTCCAGATGGCGACGCCGATCTTCCGCATCTCCGAGGACCCGAACGCTCAAGACCCTCAAATGGGTAAGTCATCCCCTTGTTTCGCTTAAATCTTTCGGCGCGCACTTTGTGCTAACCCGCACTCCTCAACAGCCGAATTGCAAACGCTCGCTCGCGAGGTCCAAGAACTCCTCCAGACCAAGATCGGCACGACGGCGTACTCGCAGGTGCACAACACGATCCGGCAGAAAGCCGCGACGCGTCGCCAAGAGCGCAAGCAGATTTTCGCTCAGCAGGTGCGTCCCCCGCGCTTTCTTTCGTGTGTTCGTTGCTCGAAGGTTTCTGACGCAGTGTTTCATTACCGGTGTTTCCGCAGGCCATCTCCGACCCGGCCGAGGAGGCCAGGCGCAAGGCGAAGCGTGCCGAGTTGCGCAAGGCGCAGAAGAAGAAGCGCACGGCCGCCTTTGCAGCGCAGAAGGAGCGTTTCGGCGAGGGCTCGAAGCGTCGACGGACCGACGAGTAGGAGGCAGTCTTTGGTTTTCTCGAGTTCTTGGCAGGTCTTGTTTGTTGCACGTCAGTAGCCTCTCTCATGTCCGTGTGTGTGTTGTATGGTACTTTGCTCGAAATGCAGGACTGCGTATTAGAACAACAAGATAGAAATAGTGCCGAGATCGGCAAGGTCGGAAAGCGCAGGGAGAACGGGACACCCTCCTATCGCCCTCTCCTGGTCAATCCGGCAAAGCTTAATCGGTCCCAGTCTCCGCCCGACAGGAACCCTCCGGCGACGTCCTTCAAGCCGCTGACGCTCAACCCTCCGCCGTTCTGACTGGCTTTTTTCACGTCTTGCTGCGCTTTGAATGTGGCGTGGATCGATTCGAGCGACGTGTCGAGCACGAGACCGCCGGTGATGATGCAGTTCAAGAGAGTGTGGATCTGTTGCGTGAGTGAGCAGGTGGCGTGCGGAGAGCGCGGAACATTGGTTTCGAGTAAGGTCAGCAAAAGTTTGTTGCCCTGTACGAGCTGACGAGGCTCCTCCCCCGTGGTGTACGCACGTCGTCAAAGTGGAAGATGAGGTCGAGCTCGCAGACGTTCTCGAAGCACCGGTCGAGGGATTCGACAAAGACCTGCAGTCCAAGCGACGCGTGTGAGTCTCCCGAACAACAGGGCTAGACTCGGTCCGGAGGGGATGACATACCTGAATCAAATCGAGGATGCCGAGTTCGCTCTCGCTCTGGTCGACGACAAAGACAAAGTACAGTGTCGCGTAATGGCGGTAGATGACGCGCAAGTCGTCGTCGCCGGCGTGGTCCTTCTCGCCCGTCTCGCCGAACCCGAATCCGGGCGGCAGGTCGACAAAGTTGCAGAGCGAGTCGTCCCGGACCGACACGAGCGAGTAGATTCTCTGGAGGATGGCGGCGCGGGTTTTGGGTGATGATGGCTGCGTCAAGTCGTGAGGGCCAAATCAGTCAGTTCTAGCTCGAAGGGGACATCGACCGTGCTGTTAGAGCTCTTACCGAGTAGAACTTGGTCAACCGTGGCTTTCCGGCGTTGTTGAAGATGAGCACTGTACAGCACGACGACGGGGTCAGCGAAGAAGCAAAGTGGGGGGAAACGAGAAGGGGGTCAATTCGCGAGAGGGAACGACACAGTGTAGAGCGTACCGCCGTGGATCATGCTGTTTATCCACTCTCCCGAGCTAAGGTACAGGCGGCCAACCGAGGCAAGAGGTGGATGAGAATCTCATCAGAACCTCGCTCTGCCAGTTGACCTCTGACCGTACACTCGAAGCACAGTCATCCACGTGCGGGGATGACTTGGCTATACTCGATCGGCCAATTCGAAACGGACGCTCTCTTCGCTTGATCCGCCCGCAGCAGCTCTCGCTTTCCCTCTCTCGACTCTGCAAGCAGCGCTAGGCGGACACCAATTCCATGTTTCTCAAGCTGCTCTGGCCCTGGTGCTGCATGAGACCAGTCACTGGTCCCCAGCGACCGCAGGGACGACTCGCTGTTCCTTGAACTCGGCGACCACCGTCGCCACCTCGGCGTCGAAATGCTTCTCAAAGTCGTCCTCTGGCTTCTTCGGCCGCCAGCCGAGTGCTCGAGCCCGATCGTCTCGTGCACGGGCGCTGCACAGCCAACCACATCATCAGACTTCCCGTCTTTTGACGCCGAAACGGAGAGCTTGCCCAGACTCACTTGGAACTGAACCCGAGGCGGATCAGCTGCGGCGTACCGAATCCGAGGTGTTCGCCCACCCAGTCTGCCGATTCCTGACGGACCTCGGCCGAATCGAGCACGCCCTGCGTGACCAGGCTCGCGGCGATCCCGTTCGCGATGTCGGCCCACGTGTGCTCGCCGTCCTGGATGAAAAAGTACCCGCGCTTGCCCGATGTCACTGCCTCATTATCGCCCTTCAGGACACGCGCAAGGAGGAACGAGTAGAAATCGGCGACGTCCTCGACGTGGATGTGGTTCCAGATCGACTTGCCCCCGTTGATCGAGATGACTTGACCTTCGCGGAGGGCGAGGCGCGCGAGGTGCGGAATCTGCTGCGAGATGGTGGCGAAGAAGCCGGTCCCCTTTCCGTAGATCGTCGGCGGTATCACGATGTAACTCTTGACTCCGAGTTCGTCGGCCGTATCCGTCACGGCGAGGTCGGTCACGCGCTGCGAGTACGTCTCCGGGTGGGTCCGCTCAAACTCGTACAGATCATCCTTCTCATCCGAGTATACGCGATCGGATGCGTATTTGCCTTCGGCGTGATCACCAAGGATGGAGGTGCCCGAAGTCTGCAAGGCAAAGAGCCGTCAGCGCTAGTATATGAAAAAGACCGAGGCCTGGGGAATTGCTGACATGGATGATGAACGTCTCGACGCCCTTCTCCCTTTGTCGTCGAGCAAGGCCTCGAATGAGAGCTTCCGCCGACTCTGGGTGACTTGCTGAAGCCGTATTGATCACAGCTGCGAGGACCTCTCGTCAGAATCCGCTGGCTCAAAATTCCGAGCGCCGGGCAATTTCCTCAGAACGCACCGTCGTATTCTGCTGCGACCCGCTCGATCGTTTCCAGGTCGTCGAGACCTTGAAAGAGGTGAGGCGTAATATTCCGAGCCTCGTACGCGTCGGAAGCTTTGGCGTTCCGGATCAAAACGCCGTACGAGACGCCTTGGTGGTTGTCCTTGAGGAGAGTAGAGAGGATGGTGCCTCCAATATAGCCAGTTGCGCCGGTCAACAAGATTTTGGTCATGGCCTTTTGGTGTGGTCAGCCGAGTTGGGGAGTGCAAAAGAAAGAGAGGAGTGGTGTCGATCTTGTCAGGAAGAAGACGTCCCGCGCCGCATCATCCTCTTGGTCAGCCTGCTAGTCAGCATGTCCGGAGGTGCTCTCCTCGCACCTGGAGGTCCACATCCAGCAAATACGGTCATGATGTGTCAGCTGTCGACTCTTGCAAAGCTGGTCAACGTCGGGGAAGCCTTGCAAGCGTGCTTGTTCGGCAGAGGAGAATGGTCTTTTTTCCTGAATCGCTCCGACGGGTTTTCCGTCGTCCGGAGATGGGTTCTTCGCGGCGGACTCTGACCCACATACACGAGTGAGGAGCTCCAAAAGTGTAGCCTGTTCAGCCGGTGAAGTCCGTCTATGCGTCCGGGCCGCTCATGAAGTTTGGCGAGGTCGTTCGCTCGCGTCGGCTGAGCCGCTCGTCCGCTTCGGACTTGAATGGTTCGTCATCATTTCCGAGGTTCGACTCGCTCAACAGAGACCTTTGCGGTCCAGCAGAAGCACAAGCACCTCGAGCGCAAATACGACAAAAGCCCTCACCCATGACGTCTCCCGAACGCGCTCCTTCCTTCCGAGCCTGGTCGCACAGCAAGCCGCCGTTTCCAGAGACGCTCTCGCTGCTTCAACAAACGCCTCCAAAGGTAAGTGGGAGACGGAGCCGTAGGCGTGTCCATACGCTGACTTTTGATCGGGCCCGACGCGACAGCCCGCCGATTTGAAGCCGCATGAGATTCTCGTCCAAGTCGTTACGGCAGCTCTGAATCCAGTCGATGTCCAACTCAAAAACCTCCCGTGAGTAGACGAAAAATTCGTACAGTGCACCTCGCAAGAAGCATGTGCTGACGAGTGTAAGGTACACCCCCCGAAACCGAGCCAGGATCTTCCGCCTTCCGGCGCTCGCGTATCCAAAGGGACTCGGCTGCGACTTTGCAGGGCGCGTTCTCGGCCGCGGGACCGAGGTCAAGGACTTGCCTATAGGTGCCGAAGTCATGGGTGTGACTTTGTCTCCGGTGAGACCCCATTTCCTTCCGGCCCCGACGCGAGTACCGTACGTCGGATTGACTTTTCCTCTACCGCAGCTCGCTGGCCCAAACGCAGGAACGCTCAGCGAAATAGCCGTGATCGATACCACCCGCTCTACCGTCATCCAGAAGCCACCGCAGCTATCTTGGGTCCAAGCTGCCGCTCTACCGCTCGTCTTCCTCACCGCCAAAACCTGCCTCTCCGCTCCATACCTCCTCCTGCCCCCGTCTGCCGAACCGTCTGCCGCCAATCGCTCTACTCCGACAATCGTCGTTCTCGGAGGGTCGTCTGCAGTCGGGCAGTACGTGGTCCAGCTCGCAAAGAAGGAACTACGGGCGAATGTCGTCGCGACCTGTTCGAGCCGGAACGCCGATTTTGTCAAAGACCTCGGCGCCGACACAGTCATCGACTACACGAGCGAGGACGTCACGGCTCGCTTGCGCGAACTGCGGCCCGAGGGGGGCTATATTTCGGTGATCGACTGCGTCGGAGGGACCGACATTGTTGACCTCGCGCCCGAGATTCTCACCTCCCGGACTCGGGACTTCCCTGCCGGCGGCTCGCTCACGACCATCGTAGGCGACAAGACGAGCCGCTCAAGCATGGGCGGGTCGATCCTCTACCTGACGACTCCGCGCATGCTCGCGCGCATGCTCAAGGGGTGGGCGGGTTACGGCTTCCGCTACAGCTGCATCATGATGGCGAATCGCAAAGAGTGGCTCGCCGAGGTCGGACACCTCGTCGCGAACGAAGGCATGCGCGTCGAGATCGACTCGGAGTTCGAGTTCGAGGAGGTCGAAAAGGCGTATGAACGTCTCAATACGGCTCGCGCGAGGGGCAAGATTGTCGTGCATGTCAAAAAAGAGTGAAAAGGCGGGACCTCGGGTTTGCTGGAAATACACGGCTTGCTCCCTTATGGTCCTCGAGAGAATCTGCATGAAGTGCGCGAGTCCTTGAATGTTGCATGCTACCCAGGGAGCACTACAGGAGGATCAAATGTCTGAGCAGGAAACCTCGACCGGCGAGGTTGCAGATCTGGCAGGATGGGAGCGGAGTGTATGAGGTTGAGATCGTGCGTTTCCAGTGAGTGAGGCGAGGCGGTACCCTGCGCTGGCTCAACGAGGCCCAGTCGGACCGACGTCGACTTCGGGTGTCCCCGCTCGCGGTGTCGTCCCCGCGGGAGACGGCAACCCGCTCGAGAGGATCGGCGTCGTCGCAGTGCTCGTGAACCCAAGCGAAGTCGGGACCCGGATCGTATCGCTGCACACGCGCCGGTGACTCGCCCGCCGCTCTGATCGTGACTGGCCCGCGCCGAAGCGCCGACCGGAATGCGATCGCGCGAGCAAGCCGTCGTAAGAGGAGGGAGACGAGCTCGGCGTTCCGCTGAGACTCGTAGTTGAGCCGGATAGGGGCGAGAGAGTGGTGGTGGACGCGGTGGAAGCGGGCGAGAACGGCGAGGGTAGGTGTTCTGTCGTGACCTGCAGTGAGGGAAGCGCTAGGGTGTTCGTCGAGAGGGGCGAAGTCGCGACGGGTGCGAGAACCGGAAGACCCGAGCGAAATGTCGATGTCGAGCTCGACACATTGGGGGCAGGGGCGCTAGGAGTGAAGCCTCGTCGGTCGCTTGTCGGCATCGATGCGGGAGGATACTTGGCCACCGTCGGCGAGACGAGATCCATCGTTGAAGAAAAGTCTTGCACGCCGTGCGGGGGTACGGGCAGGACGAAGACAGAGTCGGCGCGGTCGTGCGGAGCTTTCGGGGCGTTCTCGCCCACGAGAACAGTCTCAAACTGTCCTCCCCTCGACTGGTCGTTTTCGTCACCGTCGCTCTGGACGATGCGAACCGCCGGTCGGAGGTGGTTGTTATACTGCCGCTCGGGCGAGAGAGGCGTCGACGTGACCGACGACGACTTGGTCGCGCTACTCAGCGTCGGCGAGAGCAACGGATCCCGCAACTCGGGCGTCGACATTTGCGAATAGGCGAGCGAAGCATCCGAGACGGGGGTGTGAGGACTCGCCAGTGTCCCGTTCACCATGCGCGAGATGGGTCGAGCCGAGGGTGGAGGAGGGAACGCGAAGGGTCGTTCGACGTCGAGGGGCGATGCGGGTGGCAGATCGGACTGCAGCCGTGGTGGTGGATTTTCGGAGCGGAACGCAGCCGAGGGCGGCTCCGACAAGTCGTCGTCGCCATTGATCGAGTCGCCGCGCAGCGTCCGCTCGTATGCGACGAGCTGAAAGACGAGCGACAGGTTGGGACCGACCCACTCGCTCTTCTCCTTGACGAAAGAGTCTGCTCGAGCGCAGTGTCGGAGAGAATCAGCGACAGTCCGTAAGCAGCGCGAGGATTGGAAAAGTAAGACGCACAAGTGTCGTGCATCCCAGTGCAGCCCGCCAATTCAGCCGCCTCCCTCCCCTCTTCCAGCGCCCTGGCCGCTTCGCGCATGCAATACGCGATCACGACCGTCGCGCTCCTGCTGACCCCACACTGGCAATGGACCAACACGCGCTCGTCCCGCTCGCGCGCCTCGTCGAGGAAGTCGAACGCGGCTTGAAACTTTTTCGCCTCGACGAGGTCCGACTCGTCGTGCCCCCATTTGAGCCACAAGTAGTCCAACTCGGGGCGACCCGAGCCAGGATTCGAGGGGATGCGGATCGTATCGGGTGATGATGAGCCCGGGCTGGGCTTGGACGGCTGCTGCGTGGTGCCTGCGTGTCGGGACGATCTTGTCGACGCGCGGTCTCGTTTCGATGAGGCTGATGCCGAGGTAGGCGGCATCATGAGCGGTTCGGCCTCTGGGGGCGACTCGGACAATCCAGGGTAGATGGCAGACAGATCGCGCATGTCGGGTAAAGGAGGGACCGGCGGAGGAGGCGAAGAGGTCGGATCGAACGAAGCGTGCAAGTTGGGCGTCGAGGCGGTCGGGCGCATGAAAGTCGGTCGGACCGGGTTCGGCGATGAAGAAGCGAGAGGTGGTGATACCGACACTGATCCAGGTCCAGTCAGGTGGAGCAGCGGATCTATCGTTTCGGGGTATTCGGCCATGATGGACGGTGCGTCCGGCGTGTGGCTCTGCGCGCGACGAGGCGGGGGAGGCGGGCTCGGTCTCCGCGCCGTCGGCGTTCGAATCCGCGGTGGCATCGAGTCCTCCCCAACCACGGCTGCCGCCGCCGGTGTGCTCATCCCATTGACGTCCAGCCGGTCGAGTGCGTCCTGCGCAGCGAGGACGTGTACCTCGTCGAGCCACGGGCACTCGACCTCCTTGGCGACGTTGAGGACGAAGCGGATCCTCCAATCGCGCAGGACGGCGGCGTCTTTCGCGTTCTGTTCGCTGCCGAGAAAGATGCCGGGCAGGATCTCGCGCGGACCGAGCGCGTAGGGGAACTCTTCGACGGGACCGTCGGAGGATCCGTCGCCGCCGCCGAGGCTGCTGGATCTCCCTCCGTTCTCGGCAGAACGGAGAAACTGCACTGCCGAGGACGACGATGCTCCACTTCTCGAACCGGCATTCGGAAAGGAGGTCGAGCTGTGGGTGGAAGAGGAAGCCGAGCAAGATATCTGCGACGCGATCGCGTCGAGGTTGGCAGGTTGAGCCTGCGCGACCCCCGTCTTGACGAGGTTCAGCCTCGGGATGCTCGTCCTGCGTTTCATCCCCCGCTTGCCGCGCATCTGCTCGCGCATCTCGTCCGCCTGCTGCTTGAGCATCAACCGCCCGATGGTCCGGTCGGGCGCTTCCGACCCTTCGGGACCGATAAAGGTCGTGAGCGAGAGGGGCGACGGCGGCAGGGATCGAGTCTCGGCGGCGGCATCGTCGATGACCGTGGTGACGATACCGTTTGCGGGCGTTTTGAGGGATGCGGGGAGGAGGAACGAGGGCGTCAAGGGCGAGAGCAGCGGGAGTTGGCTGTTCGCGGATGCGGACGGGCCGGGTCCGGCGACGGGGACGGACGAGTGCGGGTTGGCGGGGACGAGGAGCGAAAGTCGTTTCTTGCCGAGTTTGGCGGCACGGCGGGCGGCGAGGCCGCCGCCTTGAGTTTGCGGTGACGGCGGCGGGAGGAATGAGCCGGCGTAAGGTGGTGGTGGTTGCGAATGTCCTGCGGTCGCGGTCGAAGTGGAAGGGATTGGAAGTGGGAAAGGAGTGGTCGATACGCCAGCAGATGACGGCGGGGTGGACGAGGAAGCGACGGCAGAGGCGGCGGGCGAGGCGGGTTCGACGACGAGGCAAGGGTGCGAAGTCGGGGCGTCAAGCGGCAGCGGCTGCGGCGGCTGCGTTCGACTGGCGACCATACCGTTCAGGTCGAGTCTCGGTGGACTCTTGCGTGCTCTTGTCGGCGCTGATTGAGCTGCCGCTGGTGGTGGTGCGTCGCGAGGATGTTGACCGGAGATGCCGCCCGTCGTCGTCGTGGTCGGTGCCGTCGACGGCTCTGCTCCGGGGCCTGCTCCTTGCATAGCGGTCTTTTCGTACGTAGACCCTCGCGTCTTGTCCAATTTGTCACAGTGCAGCTGGATGTACGCTTAGAGGCGAGCGAGGCGGAGGCGGAGAACGGCGAGTCGGGAAATGCAAACAACCGTCTGCCGTCGGTTAGGCCTGCTCGCCAGCTGGTCCCTGTGGTATTACGAGTCAGCTCGAATGGGATTGACAGTGCTCTGGCAGAGTGCTCACCTCCAGAGCAGCGTGTGTGTGTGTTGGGCGTCTGCCGCAATCGAGGACCCGTTGCCGCGCTCCGACGCACGCAGATTTGAATGTGGTCTAGTGCGCAAGGGCAGGCAGTTGCTGCAGGCGAGTACTCGACTGTCTGGGTGCGACTATAGTGCGACTGCGTGAGATGGGGGCGGTGCATCCAGCCCACCATCCCACACTCGTTTGTAATCACCTGATTAGTCGAGTATCTGTATTCAAGCTATTCCTGTCAATGCCTCGCCCCCACCTCTCGCACTCTCTCGCACTCTCGCACGGACTCTCTAGAGAGCAACGCTACACGATGGCTGGGACGGATCCGAGTTCGAGAGCGAGGCAAGGCAGTCTCGAACTCGACTATGGCGACGACACGGCCGACATGGACTATGACCAGTGGTCCGCCGCTCAGCTCGCCGCCAACACCGCAACCACAAACACCACCAGCGCTCAAGACGTAAAGCCAGACATGGCACCGCCCTCCCACAAGTCGGCTCCCTCGACGTCGTCGTCCTCGTCGCTGCCGCCGAGACCAGCTGCGAACGGTCTGCCGGCCAACCCCCTCACGGGGCAGAGGCCCCCCATCGCGTCCACGAGCAGTGCGGCACCTACTAGTAATCCAGCACAAGGAGGAGGAGGAGGAGGAGGAGGAGGAGGAGGCGCGAGCGGTACCGGAGGCGGATACGTTCACGGAGACCGGCTCGCCCAGACGGCCGTCTTTCTCGGCGACCTGCACTGGGTCCGTTGCCCCGTTATCTCTCCCTTGTCGCGAGCTTCGCATTCACTCATGCAAATGCGCGACCCTCGCAGTGGACGAGCGACCGCGACGTGGTCGAGTTGACCCAGCTGGCTGGCATCCACGGCGTCTCGGTCAAGGACGTCTCGTTCGCAGAGCACAAGGTCAACGGCAAGAGCAAAGGGTGAGGACGGATCGCCCTGTTCAGCTGCTGCACATGCATGAGGCTCCAGCCCACACGAGATCGTCGCTCATCTTAGCCATCCCCGTCCTCACAGGGTCTGCTACGTCGAATGTCACTCGACAGACAACGCTCAACGCGTCAAGAACTATGTCGAGAACAAGTGCGTCAAGCCTGCCCGAGTCAGAAGCGTGTCCCGTAAACTGATTCGGACGCCCGCGTCGTACACAGCGAGTTCCAAATGAAAAAGATGACGGCGACGCTCGCACCCGGAGGTACCGGCACCGCTCCGTTCCGCACCCTTCCAAAAGGTGCGCAGCCATGAGTTTCTCCTACTTCTTCTCACCATGACTGACGCTTCAACTACTGCCCTTTCCCTGCGCGCACAGAGCCCACCCGCGTCGGTCACCCTCCTCCCGTTCCCTCCGGCCAAGTCCGCATCGGCCACTTGACCGTCCGGACCCCTCGCCCCGCCACGACCGCGTACCTCGAACCCCACCCGGGTCAGAACCGCCGCGACCAACCCCCTGGGACGGGACCCGGTTCCCAGTTGGGCGGGATCCGATTGGGAGGGGTCATGCCTGCTCCGGGAGCGGGCGCTGGCGCCGGATCGAATCACCACCATGGAGGAGGCGGTCACCACCAGCAGCAGCAACAACATCATCAGAAGGGAGGACATTTCAACCCTATGCATCAGCAGCAAGGTCCGCCGGCGATGCATATGGGAATGGGTCTGCCGATGAATCCGATGCTGGCGGCGGGTGCGGGTGTGGGAGCCGGCGGAAACGGAGGTCCGAACGGCGTCTTCAATCCCGCCTTCCTCAACGCCGGTGCTGTCGGTGGTGGTGGTGGTGGTGCCGCCGGTACGAATCAGTCTCAAGGCGGAGGGGCGGCGAACGGCGGGTTCGGGTTCGATCCGACTGCGGCGTTCAATTCCATGCCCGGGTTCGGGATGGGCATGCCCGACTTTACGCAGATGGGCATGATGAACATGATGGGCGGGATGGGAATGGGCATGGGCGGAATGGGGATGGGGGCCATGGGGGCCATGGGGATGGGCAACCCCTTTGGAGGGATGGGGACGCCGTTTGGGGGAATGTCGCCGTTTGGGTCGACGCCCGGGGGCATGAGTCCCATGTCGACCGCTGGCATGGACGGCGCGGGTTCGGGCGATCACCACGAAGCCGGTCCGAAGAAGAGGACGAGGACGGATTGAGGTGGCCACGAGGCTGAACCAGCTTTCGAAAGGCGTCGGGGGGTTCTCTCGGGACTGCCCCCCCTCCTTTCTCTCTGATGTTTTTTGATGTCGCCTTTTTTTTGTTTTCTTCTCTGTTTCCTGTTTGTTGCACTCTACGCGTGTTTGCCCTCTATTTTTTTTTTTTCTCCTCGCACTCTTTCCCCCCATGTTTTCGTCTCTTCTCCTTCCGCCTGGGCCGAGTGATCTGGCTGTTGTTGTCACAGACTCTTGTCTCTCTCTCCCTCTTTCGAGCTGATTCGTTTCTTCCCCCCAACCCCGCCGCGTTCTCCTTCCAACCGCACCTCGTGTTCCGCACCGTTGGTCCAGCATGCTTACGTCCGTTCCGTTCCGTCTGATGTGCTCCGCTCGCAGCAGGTCTGCTTTGTACACGACCAAACGCACGCTCCTTCCTCGTCCGAGAGCATGTCATACATCGCAGTTACACCAATCTGCCGTTGCGATCCAGAATGATACAAGGGTCGGGGCGCCCTCCCAATAAACGAACCTGTCAGTACTGCTCCTTCGAGTCGCCGCCTGCGGGCCACTCTACGCGCTCGTCGAGTCCGTTGTGCAGCGAGACCTTGATGGCGATGACGAGCAAGGCTTCGCACGCGCACCCGACCCAGACGAGCTCGAATCCGTTCCCGAGTTTCGCGACCCAGTCGACTCGAGCGGCGCCGATCGAGTACGCGCCAAACTGGAGCCAGCGCTTGAAATCGTCGCGGAATCCGATCAAGTACAGTTGGTAGCCGAGGCCGATCGTGATGTGCAGGATGAAAGTGACAAAGACGAGGACGCCGGCGAGGTCAAAGAGGCGACGGGCATGGTACCGCACGAAGCGGATCAAGGGTTTCGGCAGGATGCGGGCTCGGGGGAAGTAGGCGAGGGTCCAGAGCGGGAGGTAGACGGCGAACGAGGCGGCGAGGAGGACCGCCGACGAGACAAAGATGGCTGTCGTCTGGTGGCTGAAGAACGGTAACTTGACTGACGAGAGGCCCGGCAAGTACTCCGAGATGCGGGTAAGGGAGGGGAGAAAGTCGGCGCGGATGGCCGGCGGTTCACAGTACCGTTGCGTCGTCCCGGGCGACATAGCACACGAGTCTGCGAGCGGGACCCGACGTGAGCTTTTGTGATCATGCTCGCAAAAAAAAAAAAAAAAAAAAGTCCGTCTCTTTTGAGACCTACTGAGGACGTAATAGTCGAGTCTGCCGGTTCCGCTGTTTTGCGTCACACTCATGAAGGAGTATTGCTCGGCGGTGCCGAAGAGCACGACGAGTGCGAGGATCAAAGCGATCAAGTAGAGCGTGGGTGGCAGTGCCGCCCACCACACGTGTTGGACGGCTTTCCAGTTGGCGGCCGACGAGACTGTGGCTGCCCACTTGGCCCTTTTCGCCGGCGACTGTGGCGAGGCGCCGTCATGCTCGAGAACTTGCTGCTGTCGCTGGTGCTGCGGCGGCGGCGGCGAGGGCGGGCCGTAGATGAAGTAGCTCTCCTTTGCGTGCGAGTCGTCTGTGCTAGCCGGGGTCATGACGAGACTTGGACTGACGGTCGCAGCGGGCAGGTAAGCAGCGGGCGAAAGCGTCGGCAGCGACATTGTCGGTCGAGGCGAACAGCGCGCGACAGGTCTGAGCGAGGGTAGAGAAACTTGATAAGGAAAGGAAGCAGGACAACTCTGCCAGCTTCGGCGAACACAAAGAGCGCATTGAGATGCTCGACTCTGGAGGACAAAGGGTCGCTCGTGGTCCCCCCACCAGACTAGCTGCAGCCCTTTTCCTCGCCTCTGGGCCAGCCTATGCCAGCTATTGCACGCCTGATTTGAAGTATAGCTGGTCGGTGGTGCAGGCAGCGTCAGTCCCTGCTGTGAGCGGCGTATGTGGACGGAGCAGACCTCGCTCCGTCTGAAGGCTTCGAAGGCGACCGGGTTGTCCTCGCTCCGGCCTCGCCATCAACGATCCACGATTCCGGCTTGGCTTGGGCTTGGCTTGCATGACCTGCTAGCTGTGCCTCATTTGCGATCGCTCGAGCTTCCCGACCAGGAGCAGTTCGACGTCGGCGGGATCTCATCGTTGCCGTTTTCTCGCCCACGGGACCGCTCCAGCAGCAGGGATGGCTGGCACCTGCGACCGCGTGAACTGCTGCGATATCGCTCTGTATGCTTGAACACCGGACGCTCGTTCTCACCGGGCTGGCTCGTTCGCTGCACCCCTTGCCCGCTGCAGCGAGACTCTCTTCCAAGCAAACTTGAGATGGTCCGGCTGAGCCACCATATCTTCCACTCGTTTGCGCCGATCGTACTCTTGACGGCCTACCTCGTCACACTGCTAGCTTTCCTGGCACCGACGCCGATCCTCTCGAGTGTCTACCTCATGCACATCTCCTCGCCCGTCTCGGCCATGGCCGTCACGCCCGGCCGTCACTACATTATCGGAGGCGGCTACAAGCCCTGGAATGCGAGCCGTCGGGAAATGGTCAAAGTGGTCAAGCGTGGGCCGACGGTGATGGTGCCGGTCGCCATCGAGCTGCAGATCGGTCCACTCGGTGAGCTCTTCCCCCCGCTCAACCAGACTGGACACAATACTGACCGCGCCCCAATCTCCCCGACACAGGAGCCTGTTACACCAACGTCACATCTGGCGGCCAAGAATGCCAGTCGCCCTCGTTCACTCCGATCTTTAGCGAGTTGTACGACGACCTCTCGATCCCCTCGGCCGTCGTCGACACCCTCGTCACCCAATTCCCCTTCTCGCCAACGTTCCTCTTCATCTCGATCTGTCTCATGTTTGTCCAGCTGCTCGTGATCGCCTCGCTCGCGGCCGCGATGCACAAACCGCAGGGGAACCTCGGCTTCATCGCCCGGAAGCAGCACCGCATCGTCCGCGTCGCCCTCATCATTGGCGGGATCAGTCTGGTCCTTGGTTTCGCCGCGACCGGAGCGCTGCGGGTCATCGTCGGTCATGACATCAAGGGAGCTCAGCAGGTTCAAGGCGTGACAGCCGAGGTTGGGAGTGGCTTTGCTCGTGAGTCTTCCCCGTCTGCAGTCGCTCGTCCCAACCGCCGAGACGCATTACCGGTCTCTCAATGCCGCAGAGCTGTGGGCAGGCTACGCTCTCCAATTGGTCGTGGTCCTCCTTCTCGTCGCTCAGTTTTTCGCCACCCGTCCCGGACGGCGCAAGCAGCCTGCAGATGCGGTCAAACCCGAAGGCAAGGCGGCCTCGGTCCTCGGCGAGAAAGCCTGAAGGCCCAACGTGGGCGGCGAGGGACAGGAGGTTACGGACGCCGAGGACTGCTGCGGTGATGTCCCTCCTTGGGCTTGAATGGATGCACGGACCTCCGCGGCGGGGGATCACCTCGTTCCTTCACGGAGGGACGGCGTTCGTTTGGCTCCTGCGTCTCTCGGCCGTGTGTCATGAATGCCCCCCCGGAGCTGAAATTTGTTCGTTCGTTCATCCAACCCGAAAAAAACAAGGGGCACTCGCGAGTCTGCGTTCGTCTGCTTGCTTGCCTCTCCCAGTCCGCCCTCTCCTTGCTGACCCGTGCACGCTGACGATGACGTCTGAGCGGGGCGTGTCGTACGACGCTCGCAGCGTGCGCTCTGCGCCTGTGCACTCGGCTCGTCCCACTTCGGCGCTGGGGCAGCACCCAGCTCCCGTTCGGCGACCCTCGTCTGGATCGCTTCGCTCTACTCACTCGCTCCCTTTGAGCACTCTGACAGCCCATACACGGCTGTCTCGTCCGATTCTGCAGCTGGCGACAGCGCCCGCGACTTCTCCGGGCCGCGAAGACTCGGCGCGGCGGGGCATTTCGCTCCGACGGGCACCGGGCGCATCGATTCAGCTCGTACGCACTCCAACCGTGCATCGGCGTCAGCCTTCTCCGGCATCTTCACCTTCGACTACGTCTACGCCAAGTCCGACTTTGTACCGACCACCGCACGCGCGCTTGTCGACTTCTCCCTCCTCGACGGAAAACCTCTCTGGGACAAACACGTCGAGGTCGCCCTCGCCGACCTTGTCTCGACCGAGGCCGCAGCAGCAACCGCTCCTCGAGGTTCACGGGGACTCGTTCTGCGGCGTCTTTACCCTCCTCGGCTCAAAGTGCGCAGTCAAGAGATATTCAGGAGCGTCTGCCAGGGTGAGTGCTCGCGAGTTTGCCGTCGGTTCTGCGGTTCAATCCGACACTGACCCGCAAGACCGGAGACACACAGGGACTCAACAATCCGCAGTCGTCGCGACAAGTCTTTTCGAGACTGCTCGACCGACTCGAGACTGCGCGCCCTCGCTCGGTGCTTCTCATGTTCGGTGGCGTCGACTTTGCGGTCAACTACCTCTGGTGAGGAACGGCCAAGCACGCCAGTCTTTCATGCAGTGGCACTCACATGTATGGACCGACAGGCAGCTCAAGGCGCGCGGCACGGAGGCGGTTGGGCCGGACGACTGGGTCAAGAAGGTCATCACGGATTACGCCACTTTCCTCTCGGCTCGAATCGTCCCCCTCGCGCGCAAATTCGGGATGAGGATCTACATCTCTGGTGTGCTCCCGCCGGTGATCGAGGATTGCTGTGCGTGCAATTACATCTTCCGAAACCCACGCCGCCGAATGTCGCTGACGCCCTGCGAGTCCGCGTTTACAGACCTCGAGGCGGTGGCAGACAAATACATCTCGGTCAGTCTCACCCTGTGACGGAGTGCTTTTCTAGGTCAATCAAGCTGACATAGTTCGGACCACCGGCAGAAAAATTCGACGACTGTCGACCTTCTTCTCCTCGTCGAGACTGCGCATCCTCACGACCTCGCGACGCGCACTGCCATGATCCGCCGGTACAACTCGATGTTAGCCAGTTACTGCCGCCAATTCCCCGACTGCCTCACCTTTGTCGACATTGGTCGGGATCTCGTCGACATGCGAGATCCCCTTTCGCGCGTCGCCGCGGACTTTCGGGATGCTCAAGATGTCACAAACATCCAGTGAGTCAACCTCCCCATTGCGAATCGATCCCGGCCGGACCGTCGCGCCAGAACTGACATCTTGCGCCCAGCCTCTTGTGGGAGACCACGCTCCCGTTCTGGATGCGGGCGCTACCGCCGCTGGCACCTTTCGCTTCACAGATGGCGTCTGCGCCTGCACTATCTCGCCTCGACGAGTCTCTCACGCGCTTCAAATGCGAGAAGCGCGAGCGCCTGAAGATTAAGCGCTTGAGCTGGGGTCACATTGGTGGTGGCGGGTGACTGCGCTTCTTCATGCCACCCACATACCTGTCTTCCACCTCGTTGGGAACCACCCAGCGACATTTGAAAGTAGACGCAAACAAAATCAAAATGTGCATATCTGACGTGTGCCGCGCTGGTCTCCTGCTGTCGATTCCTTAGCCAATCTCCCGTGCTCCCTTGACGTGAGGTGCAATGCTCCATTTGGGGATGGTACTGCTGTTGTGGTTTCATGCTCGTAAGTGCTAGCTACAATGCGGTGGGGACAGTACAAAGTTGATGTGAAGTATGTGCAAGAAGGATCATGCGATGACACCGTGAATGAATCGACAACCTGAGGTTCCGCTGGACAAGTCGTCGAGCGGGTTTACTTCTCCTTCGGGGAAGCGAAGACGGCTCCCTTGGGGTTCTGCTTCAGGTCTCGCTCCTGATAATCACGCAGCAAGACGGAGGGACGGAGCAAGAGCCAGGAGAAAGAGGAGGAAAGTCAGTTACCCAGCGTTCCTTCTGGCGAGACCTTGGAGGGTCGAGTCTATCCGGTCGAAGCACTCACCAAAGCGCCCGAACGGTCTGTGAGGGGGGAGTAGTAGGTCAGCTCCGTCTTCCCCACAGTCCAAGCCGGGCACCAACATAAAAAAAAAAGCACAAACGCACTGTACATGTAGAACGCGCCGGCGCCAACAAAGGCAAGGGTCAACGGCCACGCGTAGACGGGCGAGATGCCCTTGGCAGCAGATTTGCGGGTGGACCAGGCGGTCGGACGCTTGACGGACTCGTGCGGGCCCTTGCGG
The DNA here is from genome assembly GCA_021654155.1 of Rhodotorula sp. CC01. Lineage (NCBI taxonomy): Eukaryota > Fungi > Basidiomycota > Microbotryomycetes > Sporidiobolales > Sporidiobolaceae > Rhodotorula > Rhodotorula sp. CC01. The sequence continues at coordinate 395,049 of JAKEZK010000008.1, forward strand.
CCGTCGAACGGCGGCATGACCGGACCTTTGGTGGCGGTCGGACCGGCGGTGGTGGCAGCAAAGCGGGTGTAGGTCGGGATCATGGTTGTTTGTGACTGGCGATCGATTCGGAGGTCGTGAGCGGGCACAAGGTTGCGTGCGAGTCGGCGTGGCAGGCGTCGAAGCGAAACGGCGAGTTGAGAAGGTTGAAGGGGACGAGCCTTTTCATCAGTTCGAGGTGTTCACCAGCTCGTTGCGCATGCGAGGGCACTCACGTTTACTCGTGTGTGCGAATGTAGAGAGAGGGCTGTTGATGAGGCGACCTCGAGGTTCATCTATGAAAGAGGGGCGAATTTAAAACTCCCTGCATCGCACCGACGTCAGCTTGACGATCGCGGCGCGTTGTCTACACTTTCCGCAGATCCTCCGCAACGATGAACAGATCCACCCTAACCCCCTCACGTTGGTGTACATCGCGATATCCCCTCTCACCGAACCGACTTCGATCCGAGTCCGCATGTACGAACTGCGCGTTCGTCCATCTTTAAATCCGCGGGGTCCTTCCCCCGCCTCCCCACTTTGTGTTGAAGATGCCGACTCGGCTGTCGTGATTTCCGGCCGGAGGCTAGGGAGAAGCCGACGCGAGTTGTGTGCAGCGACGCAACTCGTCCAAGTTACTCCGCACCAGAGCTCGCTACCTGACCTCTATTCCGGGATCTGCATGTTGCGCACTGCTGCTACTGCTACACGCACGTTCGGGTCTCGCATCGCCATGGCCTCTGCTCGCACTCTCCCCTCAACCCAGGCTCGCACTCTCGCTACGGCCCCGATCGGGAACCCGCTCGCGGCGGAAAAGTACTCGAGCGGACGTGAGGCGGCGCTGAAATGGGCCAAGGAGAACGGCTACTCGGAGGAATGCCTGGTCGAGTTGCCCGTGCAGTGGGGAGAACAGGGTCAGTCTCGCGTCGCGTCCCTCGCTCGGAGATTGGCGCTGTTCTGACGCGTGCCGCCTTTTGCATACCCCTTTCTACAAGACGCCAACGCGCATGTCAAGTGAGCCTGAATCGACCGATTCCCGCGACGGCTTTCCGCTCGTGCTCGAATTGACACTCACTGCCCGCCTCCGCCTTCTTCTTCGTCTGCCCGCTCGCTCCCCGAATCGCAGTAACGCCGTCTACTTCCGATGGCTCGAGACCGGACGCCTCAACTTTATGCGCGTGCTGGGTTCGCACCTCCAGAACGAGCAAGCGGCCAAGGACTTGAGCGGATCCGGCAAGGGCAAGGGGGTCATCCTGGCGCGCATCACGTTCGACTACCGAGTCAGTCTCCCCGGACTGTCTCGGAGCGGGAACCAATCTGACATCTGCAGGACTGTGCCTCTCTACAGCGACCAGTCATGCAGCCGGACAATGTCCTGATCGCACACAAGCCGATCGAAGTCGCCGCGCGCAAGCTCGTCCTGCACGGAAGTGTCTACAGTTACTCGTACGTCCGGTCTGGTTGAGTCGGCACGTCACTTAGGCCTCTTGCTGACGAAACCGTGAACTGCCTTCCGCGGATCTGGTCCCGCACAGCCAACAAGCCGTCGTGGGCGAGTCGGACAGCGTCATGGTGGCGTACGACTACGACGCAACAAAGAGCTGCGAGTGGGACCCGGAACTGATCCGGCTGCTGGTCGAGCGAGGCGCGGAGCAGAAGCAAAAGGGCGGAGAGGCGAAATTGTAGAGGTCAAGAGCTGCTGCAGGCGCTGGACGGGAGCCGGCCCGTTCCGGCGAGATGCTCGAACAAAACGATGTTTATACAGACCTGCAGAGTGCTTTTTGTACGGGCGGTGCAGGGCGAAAAGAACTGCGGACGGAGTTATTACAACAACGGAGGATCATCCTGCAAGGTTGGGTTCTACGCGAAGAAATCTTTTCGAGGCCGGGTCACGCGCTTTTCCCACCCTGGTCGTTTGGCGACGCGGCCCCAGCGGCTGTAAACGGGTTGTTTCTATGTCAGCGCACCTCACCAAGCGACTTCAAAGCCTCCGGCGCTCGGAATCATCGGCGAACGCGTCGAGGTTTGACGCCAGGAGTGAGAAGAGCTGACCACGGCGGCCAGACGATGTACTCGACTTTGCTCTCGATCAACCCGAGCGGGACCGGCCCGAACGTGTTCGAGTCGCGCGTGTGGAACCGCTCGTCCCCTTCGATCCAGCAGTGTCCGGGTGGGACTCGCACGGTCGATTCGGGGTGCGGAGGCAGGGTGCGAACGAGGGTCTTGGGGAGGGCGACGAGGCGTTTGATCAAGAGAGAGGAAGGGTCGGTCGGGGATCTGGGGGGGCGGTTGAGCAGCGCAGGAGAGAACAGCCGTCAGGAAAGGCCTGTTGACGACGCCTTTGGAAAGTCCCGCCGCATTTCGAGACCCACAGACTCACTTTAATGCGACGACGTCTCCGGGTCGGAATGAATCCTTGTAACCTTGCTGGGCGGCGAGGGCGGCGTACCGGTTTAGCAGGACCCAGTCTTTCGTCAACATGGACGAGTCTGGATTCAGTGTCGGCTGCGGGAGGAGATCGGTTAGCTCGGGCAGAGAGGAGCACGTGGTGCAGTAGGCAATGGGGATCACACCTGCATGGACCTGTTTTGGTGCATTCCGCCATCGGAGACAGCAGCGGAGGAGAGACCGAGAGTCAGCCAGAGGTGAACCGTATTCCGCGCGGGATTAGGGGGGCGGACCTTCCGCTGACGCTGGCTACTGTTGCGACATTCTGCTCGAAGAAGATTGCGATCCCGAGCCAGCCGAGGACCTTGAACGCTCTCCGGACGGGGAAACGGGTCGCAGCGGGGGAAGCCAGCGTTGCAGGCGGACGGGGCGGGTCTAGCGAGAGCGACGAAAGCGTTGATGCTAGCTGTGACCTTGGTCTGGTGGTCAGTTTTAGCTCAGCTTGCGAGTATATTCCGAGGTGTAGAGAGAGAGCGAATCCCTTGTCCGCCGTGCATCGATGATCCGCTCCACTCTTTCTCGACCACTTTCGACTCGCTCGTCTCGACGTCGTCTGGAACGATGGCCGGTGAGTAGAACCTCTTGCCTGAGAGCAATCCTTGCGCCTCCCAAGCTGACCGGTCGCTCCCACCCGATACACCCTTACAGACGCAGAGATGACTGATGTCAAGGCCCCGACCGACGCTCCGAAGCGTTTCGAGGTCAAAAAGGTACGCCCACTCAGATACAGCGGGCAGACAGATCTGTAGCTGACCCTGATCGTACGCCCCCGGGCAGTGGAACGCAGTCGCACTCTGGGCTTGGGTACGCGCACTCGGTCGCCTCCACAGCCGCGACGAGGCCAACCGTATCGGCACGCTCCTGACTCGTACGCTGTTTCCCGCACACAGGACATTGTCGTAGACAACTGCGCCATCTGCAGGAACCACGTGAGTCGGGAGACGCGGGACGCTTCAGGCACGCAAAGTCGCTGTCAATCGCGGACTGGTGGCCCTGTTCAGGTCCCTCGAGTGCTAAGACTGACTCACTCGAACGCCTCCGTGCAGATCATGGACCTTTGTACGCCCTCTCTTGCGTCATGAACGCCGCGCAGGTACTGATCCGACTGTCGTGGCCGTGACTTTGCTCCCCGCGCAGGCATCGAATGTCAAGCGAATCAGGGTGCCGCGACGACCGATGAATGTACGTTGCACACAATTCCGCTGTCACGAAGATGATTACTCGGTATTGGTACTGATCCTCTTGCGCAACTCCCCCTATGCAGGCACGGTGGCGTGGGGAGTGTGCAATGTCCGTCCCGCTTCCAGGCACTTCTCCCATTCGGCGACATGACGAGACGAGTAAAAACAGCAACACCCCGCGAGCTGACCAGTCTCGGCTTGAAACTCCCCGTGCAGCACGCTTTCCACTTCCACTGCATCAACCGGTGGCTCAAGACGCGTCAAGTCTGCCCGCTCGATAACCGGTGCGCTCCTCTCCTTCCCCCGCTCCTTCAGTTACTCTTGTTTCGCCGTTTCCCTTCTCACGTCTTGGTTACTGACTCGTCTCTACTTGGCCATCCCTGTTCCGCAGAGAATGGGAACTGCAAAAGTACGGCAAGTGAGGGCACCGCCCCCTCCGCCCTTGCCTCGCCCTTGCCTCCTCCGCGCTTGTTTCCTCGACCGCCTCGTGCAAGGCACCCAGGGAGTACAGCAGACGTTGTCCATTTTCCTCTGTTCTCGCGTTTTCCGCTCAGCTGCCCCACTCCCTCCGCCGGCGTTGTTTCCATAGTTTTACCTCCCCCGCTGTTTCCGTTTCCCTTCGCATCCTCTGCCAGCACCGTCTCGCCGTGCCTGGGCTGTATAAGTACCTGTCAACTCGAGAGAGCATTCCGCACCTTTGGGGCCTGAACTGGAGAGGAAAGAGCGAGAAGGAAGGAGGGGTCAAAGAGGGGATAAAGTATAATTCTATTCCGCTCCACCGCGAACTTCCATCGTCCAGACTACGGGCACATCCGTCTCTATCTTGACCTCTTCTTGGATCAAATGATTTGATGTCGACACGGCGGAAGAAAGCGAAGTCGGGTACATGTCTTTTTACGGAAAAGCGCGTCAGTCAATACGGGAAAAAAAGGGCGGGGGGGGAGGGAGGGACGACGCACAGTCGTTCGGACCGAGGTTCCACGCGAGTCCCTTTGTAGTCACGTGCGCTTCAGAGACTCCGACGGGTAGGATCCCGCACGTCTGGCCGAACAAGGCGAGGTCGACGTGCAGTTCATGACTCCCCTGCCCGCCGAGACGAGCGGGGCTCTGTGAGCCGCACAAGTCGCAACCAGGTAGAAAACAGGAAGACATGTGTGCACTGGTCGTTACCTTTGTGAGGAGGAGGGCTGCGCTCTCCTTCCCGATCGCCCAGACGCGATCTCGCTTCTCCTTCTCAGCGAGGAGCGTCATGGCGTGCAGGGTATGGATCGTCTGATCGAGTCGACCGCTGAGCCCGCCAATCAAGACGATCTGAAACTGCTGCCCTGTCGGTCGTATTGTTTGAGTAGGTGATTTGGGGTTGTGCGGCGGAGGGATGGAACCGGTTTCGATTGCCGTCAGACGGGCGACATTCTTGCCCAGGTCGGTCGAGTACTCGTCCGGATCTTGCTCGACGGCAACGCCCTGAGTTGCGAGGATGGTCCTCAGTAACAAGAGTACGTACTGAGAAATAGCTTCTTCCCGCGCGTACCTTCTGTTCGTAATATGCGCGAACGTCCTCCCTGAGCGAGTCGAGGTCGCCGAGAATCAAGTCCGGCAGCCAGTCTTCCTCGTTGGCTTCGCCCTTTAGTGATGAGAGATCCCTGCCTCCGACAAACCGGTCGTACAACCTGTTGGCCCCGCCGTCGGCGCAGAAGCGAAGCGTCGCTGCGAGGGGGATCGGATCGATCAGCGCTCTGCGCTGATCCCAAATTCTGCGAGTGAAAACAAGGTGGCCGACTGACCCGTCTTCCAGAGCTTGGCGAACAGCGGTCGCGGTGGTAGCGGCGAGTTGAGCAAGATGAGAGCGGTCCGAGGTGCTGACGAGGTCTCGTTCGGTTCGACCAGCGCCCGCGTGTCCCATGTGTAGGTGCTATCGCCCGCCGTGTCCATCCTCGAGCAGACTTGGAATATTCGCAGACGTCGCGTGTGCACGATGCTTTTTCAGGTGGAGCAGCCGACGTGCGCTCTTCAAGCAGCACGTGCCGTGAACTCGAGGAGGCTTCCGCGTGCCACGTCGTGCCCGATGCCGGAAACCGGCGGCGTCATGCCCGCAGATCGTTGCGAAACGACTTTAAACGCGACGATGGCGTGTACTCGATGACAAACTGCGCGATCGAGCCTGCTTGTCATGCCGCGCAGATCTGATCCTCCAAGGCTGCAGCTGCCCGCACGGCCTTCGGTCGATTCGCACTGCTTTTCATCGTCGGTCGGGTTTCTGATCCGGAAGGTCCAGCCCAGCCCAACAGAGAGGAAAAAAAGGCCGACAGCTCTCTCCCCTCTCTCTCCCCTCTTTGTACATACACACATAGCTCTTCCCTCCCGATCGTACATAATCCTGCATGGCTCAGCAAGGCTACGACTACCTCGCGCAGTCGGCTCGACCCCAGATGCCCCGGCGCAGGCGATCTTCCGCTTCGACCGGCGATCGGCTGCAGCAGCAGCTCAGCACGCTCTCGCTCCTCGCGCAGCCGCCGCAAAGCCAGTCCGGCACCTCGGACGAGTCGACTCCGCCGTCCCTCATCTTTTCGTCCGGCTCGGTCTCGCCCGCGTCGTCGCTCACGTCGTCACCATCGCTGGGGCCGAAGCGCTTCTCCCACTCGGCCGCGGGACCTGAACCCCTATCGCTCGAGATCCCGTTGCAGCCCAGCAGCGTCGACCTGGCCAAATACGCTTCCGACATCATCCGCAACGAGGCGTACGCGCTCCTAGCCCTCGCGGCCCGATTGGCACCCGCCGCCTACCCGCTCCTCGACGATGAAGGTGCCCATGTGGTTCGGACCGATTCGAGCAGCAGCGTCGGGACCGAACCCAGCGACGACGGCAGCGAAGAGTCGGAAGAGTTGTATGCCAAGAGCCCCGTCGATCCCGCGATCGAGGTCGCAGAGAGCCGGACCAACCACGCGTTCAGGAACGTTGTCACCCTTGTCCAGTCGATGCCCCGCCACGGCAAGATCTTGATCTCTGGCATCGGCAAGAGCGGTATCGTGGCAAAGAAGATGGTCGCTACTTTCTGCTCACTCGGTAAGCAGGAGTGGCCCTTCGTAACCGCGATTGGATCGGCAGTCTCAAGTGCCGACGCTGACGAAGGGTGGACCATCCAGGTATCCAAGCCGCTTTCCTGCATCCCGTCGAGGCACTGCACGGCGATCTCGGCCTCATCTGCTCCTGCTCCCCCGCCAACCCGTGCGACACCGTCTTCCTGATTTCGCACTCGGGCGCAACTGCCGAGTTGATGCGCCTTCTCCCCATCGTGCGACCGCGCGTCCGCTCCCTCGTCGCCATTACGCGCGACCCCGAATCGGTCCTTGCGTCGTCCTGCCATGGATGGCTCGACGCCGGTACCGGGGTCAACCCCGCCGGGTTGCCGAAAGCGACGACGGACGAAGCCGACTCGGCGCTCCCCGCTCCGACGAGTAGCGTCGTTTCGGCGCTCGCGATGGGGGACGCACTCGCCTTGACTCTCAGTCGGTTACGAACCGGTTGGGATGCCGACACGAAACGGAGACGAGAAGAGTTCTACCACTGCCACCCGGGCGGTCAACTCGGAATCCAGGTGCGCACAATGACTAGCTTCCTCGTTCTTTCGAGCTTCTAGGGCTGACGGTCAGGCAATTGCACCTCTTCCAGCTCGGTCGCGAAGGTCGCGCGGTTGAAGGTTGCGCAGCGGGCAAGATCCAGCCATCGGTCCCGGTTCCGCCGACGCTTCCTTTCGTCCGAAGCGCTTGAGGACGATCTCCGCATTGCTTACAAAACGAGCCTACTCGGCTCCACACGCCTACTATTCCCGATCGCTCCTCCTATACCCTATGAGCCGACGCAAGCTTACAGCGTCGCTTGCATGCGAAGAAAAAGGCGGAACCCGCCGTCGTTTCCACCCACCACACTTGTCTATACTCGCATCCGCCACACATCGGTATCTTTGTTTCTCTGCCGTTCTGTGCGCTCTGTCTCCCCGATTCCTCGAAGTTTTTATACTCTGTTGTCGTCCTCCCCTCCCCCCTTTACATGTAACGCGCCACTTATTGATCAAGCCTAGATGTCCAACCCTTTCGATTTACTTGTCGCTACCACGACTCCGTACCAGGCTCGCCGGTGCGTCCATTGGTGGACCGTGGATGGACTTGATTGACACGTGAAAAGGTCACTCGAGTGGTGCACCGCCTCGCCTCATTTCCTTTGTCCACCACGCGACCAGTTCCGCTTGATCCCTTTACGGACGGCAGCGGGGAATACTACACTGAGCAATAGTCTCGTCAGATCGTACGCGCACCCACCCGCGTCAAGACAAACCCCTCAAAGGCGCCACCGTCCGCCTCAAGGACCGTCGTTCGTCGCGCGAGCGTCACGGACTCGAGGCAGAAGTCGACGCGCTGCGCTCGGAACTCGCAGAAGAGCGCGCGAGGTGGCTCGAGCTCGCCAAGGGGGTCTGTCGGATCGAAGGGGGTTCCGGGGCGGCGTTGTTGCGCGCGTTACAGAAGGAACTCGCCGAGAAGGAGGAACAGGTCCGTCATGCCTTGCGTTTCATGGTGTCCAGGCCTTGTGGACGTTGATCTCTGGCTCCCGCGACAGCTCCGGCACAGCGACGCCTTACTGTAGACAGCGAAACACGAGAGGGACGAGCTCGCTGCGAAGGTGGCGGCGACGGAGGAAGAGAAGCCCGTTGTGCCTGACGCGGCGTTACAGACTCCGAGCGTCGCCGGGTCAAGTCCGCCGGCAGTACCGACACCACCTACGCTCTCGGAGCCACCACAAGGTTCGGTGTACACATATCTGATCGCCGAACTTGGCATCGCCGAGAAACGCTCTCACGACCTCGAATACAACATACAGGAGTTCGAGCGCACACTACAAGCGGAGGACGCGTCACTCTCCAGCGCGAACAAGAGGTGCATGGAGGCTGAGGACCTGGCAATCGAGTTCGAGGCAGAGCTGCAGCTCGAGCGAGGAACGGCCGCCCGGAAGTTACGGCAAGCGGTCGCAAAGGCGGAGGAAGAAGCAGAGACGAAGCGAAAACGAGACCTCCAGGAGGCCTCCGAGCCAGTGCAGAGGCTACGGTCAGCTCTGGAAGAGCTGTTGGGCGTAAGCTTTTCTGGGTATCCGTCATGTCTGCGTTGACGAGGCTGACGACAGAGGATGAGAGCCCACAGGAAGGAAGGAGCAGAACCAGCCGCCACGGACCGAATCGCGCACTGCCCTCGAAGCGACTTCGGAAAAGCTGCGCGAGTACCGACGCAAGTACAGGAAGGTGTGGCTCGACTACCAGTGGAACTTGAGTGCTCAGGCTCGCACGCTCAAGAGCTTGCGGATGTGCGAGCAGACGGTGGAACGGCTCGCGCAGGAGAAGGCGGAGTCGTACGCGCGCTTGTCGGAGGTGGAGACGGCCAAAGCCTCGATGGAAGCGCAAGTGGGTGGTCTCGAGCACGCAGGTATGTAACCTTCTTGCCACCATGGATGCGAGCTCAGTCGAGGACCGCTGACCTGAGTGCGGACGGTGCGCTCGACCAGTCGAAGCAGCCTCGGGAGCGACTCTGGCGACTACGGCACTCGAACTCACGACGCGCATGCACAACCTCGCGAAGGGTCATGTCGAGATCGTGAGGCAGCTGCGCGATGAGAACGGGTCACTTCGGCGTGCGCTCGGTGAGTCTCGCAGCTTTAGAGTTCTCGAGTTCTTGCGGAATCAGCGCCCTGACTGTGACCGCGATCCTCTTTGGTTTGCAGCCCTTGAAAGCTTGCAGAGCGTGCTCAAGTAGGAGTGTGGTCAGGGCGCCACAGCTTGGAATGTCCACCATAGCTTGTCATTCAGGCTAGGGAGCGAAATCACCCCGTCGTGCGGAGCCTTCTCAAAGAGGAAGAGACTGGTACAGAGCAGCAAGACTGCGAGCCGATTTCGGAGAACGACTCGATTGATATGTACATCTCCGCCTTCTACTGGCTCCAACGCTCTCCTCCCGGATCCTCCCTATCCGATATGGTAACCGACTCTGCCTCACTTCTTCTGGCCCGTCGAATCCACCCTCGGCGAGTCACCGATGATCTTCTTGAGTTCGGGGTCGTCCTGCACGCCGTGACGGTGCTGGACCGTGTCGTCCGTGAGGTACGCGTGGATGAGGAAGCCGATCGCGACAGTGAGGATGGTGCCGATGAAGGCCATCAAGGGGGTGCTGTGAGACGTTGGGCCGACGCAATCAATCTTGAATTCAATTCGTGTTCGACACCGATTCGAACGGGTAGACTAAGGGAGGGCTCCGCAGACTCACACCTCGAGACCAATGTTCCTAACGAGAGAGTCGCAAAAATGAATGGGTGAACTGGCCCCGTCTGCGCAGTGGGGACAGGGAGCTGTGGGACTCACTTGCGCGCAAAGAAGGCAGTCGGCTGTAGAACACATGGCAGAGCTTGTCAGTACGTAGCGCTAATGGCCGAGGACCGCAGAAGAAAAAGAAAAAAAAAAGGTCCTGGCTACTCGCTCACCTTGGGAGGAGTCTTCGGGACGGTCGGGTGCGAAGTCGACGTGACGGGCGACCCTGCATGTTCCGAAGTTCCCGCCGGCTGGTTCGCATATGCCCGCTTCTGGGCGAGGGCGAAAGCCGAGATGAACGCCGGACGAGTGGTGGGGCGGGAGGAGAGGCTGAGGAAAGCGCGCTGCTGGCCGGCGAGGAGAGTCGGACGCTGAGCGACGAGGCGAGCGGTCGGTGCGACAGTACGGGCGAGCATGGCGAGCTTCTGTATGCAGTTCAGATAATCGGGAAGGAGGGAAGAGAGAGAGGCGAGAGCGACGCAGAGCGGACCATGACGCAACTCGACCGACCGCGCGCGGAGAGCAAAGAAAGCTGCCGCTCCGGGGAATGGTTTAGACGTACAAGGTAGATATATTCACTGCAAGGGACCCTATGTTCACCAAGTCAGCGAGGAGGCCGCCTTACTCACCGGCTTTCCCTTCTCTTCCCGAGAGCGTCCCCCTGTCTCGGCCCGAGTGAAACCTCCCCTGAGTCACACACGCGCCTCCGCGGAGCGCCGTCCTTCACCTAACTTATCGCTCACCCCCGACAGGCTCGCAGGACGCACTACAGGACTGTCTGTGTCACCAGCCAGAGCGACGACGCGATGCAGTACGGTGCGCATCACGGCAGGGGAGGAGCTGGAGGAAGTGGATCGAGGCGAGGTGGCCGCAACAGTCGAGGCGGCTCGACCGGCGCACTACGCACGAGCGCGGGGCACGGAGCGGCGAGGACCCAGCCATACGAGGTGAGCTGTGTATGGAGCGGGCGTTGTTCGCCCGATATGAGGGAGGAAGAGAGGGCTGACGACTGACTCGTCGCAAACAGCGTCCGCCCGCCTCGACCAGCAACGCCAGCGACGGGAAATGGCAGCACGACCTGTTTGGCCAAGATTCGGACCTCTACAACCCGTCGATCAATTTCTCTAGCTTCAGCAAGCGCGTACCCGGGTGGGACCAAGTCTCGCCCAGTCTCCGCCCGTTCGGACCCAACAGCCCCGCCGCTCAGGCCTTGATCGTGACCCCGGCCGGCCAAGTCACGTCGTACAACCCGAGTGCGCAGTTGACGACCGCACAGGCGCCGACCGGCCCCGCGATCGGGATCAAGGGCACCAACGCCGCCGCCGCACACAACGTCCGCAAGCAACAGCAGAGGGACCGTGCCGAACTCCTGCGACAGCGCAAGGAGCTCGAGAAGCAGCGGCAGGAAACAGTCAAGATCGCGAAAGAGGAGGAGCTCGGGTTCGTCGTCGAGGTTGCTGGACTGGTGGCAGGCACGAGTGCCGAGGACGTGCAGGCGAGTCTTGGATTCTTTCTGAGCGCATGGTCGAACGCCATACAGCCGACGAGCTGACATGCTGTCTCCTCCCCGCTGCAGACTGCCTTTGGCGCGTATGGCGAGATTCGCTTCTGCTTTATCGTCGACCCGAAAGCGAGCGACCTCGTGGCTCGCCTCACATTTACTCGCCACGACGACGCTGCGGCGGCATGCTCCAAACTCGAGTGCGTTTCGCGGTGATCTGGGTCTTATTGGTGACACTGCACTGACCACCGCCTCGTGATCATCGCAGCGGCGCGATCGCGGACGGACGACCTTTGCGCGTCAAGCAAGCGACCCGGACGCCGATGCCTGCTCCGCTCCCGCCCATGCCCAAATCGACCCCTTCCACGTCGACACCTATGCTCGATCTGACCGGAAGTCCGACTCCGGTAGCGGTAGCGCAACCTGCTGTGGTGGCGCCCGCTGCGCCGCGGAGCAAGATGTACGCGGACAAGATCGAGGCTGCCCAGGCCCAGGCGTTTGTTGCCGTCGCCGCCGCTGCCCCGATCGTTGCATCTGCTTCCATGGACATCGACATGATCGACAAAAGTACAGCGGCGGCTCGTTCCCCTCGCGTCAACGTCAACCGAGGTCGCCCCGGCGCCCCCGTCGCATACCTGCCCGGCACGCAGCCTGTCAACCCTCTCGCCGCGCGACTCGGACCTTCACTCGTCCCGGGCTCGACGCAGTCTGCGAACAACCGCTTCGACCGCCGCGGCGGGAACGGGGTCCCCGCGCACGCGCCACGGGGTCCGGCTGCAGCTGCGGCTGCGGCTGCCGCATCTCAAGCGGGCGCCAAGGCGTCGTTGATGGCGCGCCTGGGAGTGACGACGGCACCTGGACGAGGACAGAATGGAGCGGCGGCGGTGGCGGGCGGACGGACTGCCGGTATGGGTCCTGCAGGGCGGCAGGGTCCGAGGGCCGCGGGACAGAATGGGGGTGCCGCGGCTCTCCTCTCCAGGATAGGATAGGGCATCATTCATTCACCAGTATACTTTGAGATATGCAACCTTTGGGAATACCGCATCGTACATATCCATTGCGGTACAAGCTTTCGCTGATCTCGGACAGCTCGCAGAGATTCACGTGAAAGAACTTTGACTGATTTCGGTACCCTGGCTCAGGCGCGCTTTTTGAACAACAGGCTGTACGCAGGAAGTCTTACGTGGTTTCGGAAGCTCTAGGAGTGTTGCCATCTGCAGGGCCCAGAGTTCGGCCTTGCTTTATCGATTCCGGCCGCGAAGGGAAGGGCGACGTCGAGAGGAGCGACCGCGAGAAGGTGCGCGCAGCTCGCGAAGGCGTGTGGCGCTTCCGGTCGGTCGACCTTGACGTCGTTCTCATCGGTCTCTCGTCCCTTTCATTCCTTTCCTTCACACACACTCTTCACACATCCACATCGCCCACCAGGTCAGTCCTGCCTCTCCCCTCCCGTCCTCCGAGACCTTCTGCGGAAGGCTGACCTCTTTTGTTCCTTTTGTTCTTCCCGCTTGCCTCCGACGCAGCCCAAAGAAACCATGTCTGCCTTTGCCAACACCGTCCGTCAGGCCGCCGTCGCCTCGACTCGGCGCTCGACCCGGCTCGCGCAACCCATCGCTCGCCGCCAGATCAGCGGCGCAGCGCAGCAGCCGCACCACGTCTCGCCTCACCACTGGGAACCGCCTCACTACACGCTCAAGGTATGTGTCTCTGACGAGCATGTCTTGTGCTGCAAGGGCAAGCCACTGACGAGAGGACGGTGTGCACAGGAACGGCTGCAGAAGTTTGCGCCGGTCGAGATTGCACCGCTCGTCGCCGCCGTCGCGACCGTCTCAGCGTTCGCGTTCGTCAGCATGTACTGGGCTTTCCAGCGACCCGAAGGCGAGCTCCGTCTGGTCCCGAGCCGCCTGAACAAGAAGCGCCAGGAGGTCCCGCCCTGGGAGGACGAGCGTGCCCTCCAGGGCAAGTGGTGATCCGCCAGCATTCTCGGAGTCTTTTTGTCTGTGCATCCAGCATCCTGTCGTACCCGTACATATTACTGCATATCTTCTTTGTCCCGACTTACACATGGCCTCGCACCGAGAGCGAAAGAAGAGGTCAAGATCGTGAAAGCTTCTAAATTACCCTTTGCGTCTAATATCCGTCTATACCGCTCACCATCCGGCCAGTCGCCCCGGTGGCCGCTTCTCAACCTCTTCTACTCGCTCCCCTAACCGCATGAGCTCGCGACGCATCACCTCGGCCATCGCGCTCCTCATGCGCGCCAGCTCGTGCGGTTCCTCCTCGAGGTCGAGTTCGACCGACCGCTCGTGATCGGCTGGTCGCCATCCTCCAGGGAAGCGTTTATGATATTTGGCCAAGTGCGGTTCAACGGCCGAATTGATTGGGTCACCAAAGAGGATGGTCACGTCCTTGTTCAGTCGCGGGGCGAAATTGGGCCAGACGCGCGGCTCGTCCATTACCTGCTCGAAGCCTGAAGCCTAAAGCGATTCAGCAATGAGCGCTGCACTCGTAGAGTACGCAGAGAAACGCACCCTTGATCCACACCGGGACGATCAGGGGTAACCGCTCGCACTCCATGAGCATCCTGCTGATCCCCCATTTGAACCGCCGCAAGTTGTGCAAGTCCTCCTGCTTTATCCGACCCTCCGGAAAGATGTGAACCTGTACGCGTAGCGAGATGAGCTTTGGTCAAAACGTGCACACGCAGCCCGCAACACACCCAGTTTCCCTCTTCCAGCTTCTTGGTGGCGACATCGATCGCCTTTTGGTAGATCCCTTTGCCTCGGAACGTCTCGATCACCTGCCCTTTGGTGAAGAACCACGAGTCGAGTTTGCCCTGCGCGTCCGCGATCACAAACAAACGATAGCGATCAACTACTGCTCGGAGGTTCGGAGTTTGTTTCGCTGCCGAGGGAACGGAGAACACACGTTGAACATCATGTCGGACGCGCCGAGCGTCCACCGCAGTGTCTTGGGATTGAGAAAGTTCCGGAGCGGCAAGGATCCCCACATGAATGGCTCGTCGACGCTGCCGAAGAGGGCCATCCCAAAAAGTCCCGAAGGAGATATCAGTGCTGGAGTCGTAGCGTAGCCATCCCATGAGCAGTGAGACATACACCGAGACATGATTTGCCACTGTAGAGCCCGACTGCGTGAGTATGGACGCTTCTCGAGCGCGTGTAGGAGCTCTGGACGCACATGTCAAAACTCCTCGGTCACTCTCGAGGTGCTGCAGGAAAGCAGGCAGCCCCTCGACCCGGACGTTGCGGCAGCCGTAGCGCAGGAAGAGCTTGGAGAAAGCTCCGACCGCGAACGGCACCGAGCCCATCGGCTGCCGAGGACGAGCGTAAACGGCTCGATGGAGGAAGCAAAGAGAATTTCGATTCGCGAGGCGGTGCAAGTCGGGCTGTCTAGCTTGCACACACACATACACGGCTAAGAGTCTCGAAAGCTGATGCTGATGCGATAAGAATACAACTCGAGCCCAGCCTCGCGAGGCCTTTCCGGAGCGAGACCGACGCCACAAGCCCGACTACAACCCTCGCCTCTTCCTCGACGGAAAGGGAAAGCCAAACTCGTCTATATCATGCAGACGCCTGTGCGGACGACCTATGCCACAGAGACCTGGGCGACCTGCTCGGTGACGGCCTCGACACTCGGGACGTCGCGGTTCTCCATGTGCAGGTGCGATTTGGGGTGCTGTGCCGAGGAGACGAAGCGCGGATCAGCAAAGGCCAGACGACAGAAAGGGAACCAGGAGGGCGTACAGGAGGTTCGTAGTTGGCCTGACCGGCGATCTGCTCCTCCAACACTCCGCACGAGGCAGCGATGAAACCGAGGAACGGCGGTGACGGGTTGAGCGGCCGAGTGCAGAACTCCGGGTGAGCCTGGAGACCAACCATGAACGGGTGGTCTGTGGGAATCAACAGTCAGCATGAAGATACTCTGCAGGCTCGTCGCAAGGGCACCAGCGACTCACCCTGCAGCTCAGCGACCTGCATCCGCTCGCCACGCTCGTCGCGACCGAGGAAGAACAACCCCTTCTCCTCGATCCGCTGGACGTAAGCCGGGTTGACCTCGTAGCGGTGACGGTGGCGCTCCCAGATGATGTCGGATCCGCCGTACAGTTTCCGGATGACGGACCAGTCCGATTCGGGTCCGAACACGGTCGGGCGGAGTCCGAGACGCATGGTGCCGCCGAGGTGGGTCTTCGAGATCTCGGGCATGAAGATGATGACTGGGTCGGGAGTGTTCTCCATGAGCTCAGCCGAGTGTGCTTCTGTAGATACCCACGGCCATTAGCAAGGTACGATGGAGCCGACGGTGCAAAGGTTTCGAGCTCACCCTTGAGGCCGAGCACGTTGCGGCAGAACTCGATGACCGCGATCTGGAAGCCGAGGCAGATACCCAGATACGGGACCTTCTTCTCGCGGGCCCACTTGGCCGCCGCGATCATACCCTCGGTTCCGCGCAAGCCAAATCCACCCGGAACGAGGATACCGCTGCAATGAGAGAGATCCGTCAGCACTGGCATGAGGTGGGGTCTCTGTCAGGCAGGCGCGTAAGTGACGCACTTGGCGGTGCAGACTGCTTGCCACGCGGCGTGGAACTCCTTTGGCCGCTCGTGCTGCGCCTCGAGCTCGAGATCGGAAGCCTCGACCCAAGTGATGTGGAGCTTGCGGCCGCAGCGCATCGCAGCGTGTTCGAGCGACTTGGTGACCGAGGTGTACGAGTCTTGCAGCGCGGTGTACTTGCCAACGAGGCAGATCGAAACCTTGTCAAAGAGACGGTCGTATCTGAACGCCACAAGCGAGAGAGATCAGCCAAAGTATTCCGGACAAGGTCGGCAAAGAAACGGAACGCACGAAATGGTCAAGTCCTTCCACATCGTCAACAGCTTGGTGCCACGAGCGATCCGGGGTTCGGGCAGCACGACCTTGTCCAGGCGGAGGCGGTTCTTGAGGAAGTTGAGGAGGCCCTGGTTCTTCAGGAGGAGGGGGACGTGGTACAGGGACGAGACGTCGTGGACAGCGAGAACCTGCTCGTTGGCAACGTGGCAGAACATGGAAATTTTGGAAACGACGGCGAGGGGGAGAGACGTCGGGCAGCGGCATGCGATCTGGAAAGCGAGGCAAATCATTAGTCTCGTCGAAGCGCGGGATCATTTCCAGAGGGGGTTTAGCGTACAAGATCCGGCACGAGACCGAGTCCACGCAAGTCGCGGATGCTGGCCTGCGTCGGCTTGGTCTTGAGCTCGCCGTTGATCGAAGGCACCAGCGAGACGTGGAGGAGAGCAAAGTTGTCCTTGCCGACGCGGAACTGGAATTGCCGCATCGCCTCGACGAACGGTGCCGACTCGATGTCTCCGACGGTACCACCGAGCTGTAGTGTGATACGACGTGTGGCGATCAGCCCCTGCGCAACCCGTCCGCCTCGCGGTTTCACGTGCCTCATCGACGTACCTCGATAATGCAGACCTCGGGCGCCTGACCAGACTCATCGACCGGCACCTGCGCGACCCGCTCGACCCAATCCTGAATGGCGTCCGTGACGTGAGGGATGACCTGGACGGTCTTGCCAAGGTAGTCTCCCCTTCGCTATCGCGCACGAATTGAAGCCGGTGTCAGCTCTCCCCCGCAGTGCCGAGACGCTCGCGGAAGGTCAATGTAGCAAACGCACCTCCTTCTCGATGACCTCGCGGTAGATTTTGCCGGTGGTGATGTTGTTTTCGCGGCCGAGAGTGACATTGAGGTATCGCTCGTAGTTGCCCAGGTCCAAGTCTGCCTCACCACCGTCATCGAGGACAAACACCTCGCCTGTGGGGTCGTATAGCAGGATTCCGGCGGGTCAACTCGAGGGCTGCATTCCACAAGACTCTATGCCGAAAGAATGCAACTTGCCGTGCTCGGTCGGCGACATTGTGCCGGCGTCGATGTTCATGTACGGGTCAATCTTGATCGCCGTGACATTGTAGCCGAGCGTCTTGAGCAGCAATCCAGTCGACGAAGCTGCACACACACGCGCAAGCAGTACGCAGGTCAACATGCAGTCGAGACGCGTCGCGGTGACTGGAGCAGTCGAATGTGAACGAGAGGACGAACCGATGACGCCCTTGCCGATGCCAGAGATGACACCACCCGATACGAGAATGTACTTCATAGCGTCCCTCGTTCCCTGCACGTGGCTGTAGCGAAAAATCGACCGAGGCGAGATGAGGCGGTGAAGGTGTCGACCGAGTCTGGCTCAACGCGAGCAGCAGAGATGCGCGCAAGGGGCAAGCGGCACAGTACTCGTGCAGGGAGAACTGTCAGAGCAAGCCTGGGCGTTCTGGGGAAGGAGCAAAAAGGGGGAGGGAACCAAGGTGCATCGCCCCGAGCTCGCGAGAATGGAGCGAGTGGGGGCTGGCAATCTGCTCTGCCAAGCCAGCGGAACGGTACAGGGACGCGCAGTCTATGCTGAAATGGCCATTGCGTGTTCCTACAACAAGTTCCCAGGCTGTTGCCGCGAGAGCGACCGGGGAAGAGGCAAACTTCGGAAGAAACCAAACCTCGTCGCGCTCAGGTGTTGGCAATCGCGCCTCGCCTGTTCCTACTGCCTTCTCCCTTCCCTTCTGCTGCTGTCGTGCCAGAAGCGGGAGGCGCCGCGGCAGTCTTGCTCGGTCGGCGGAAACACAAAAATTGGAGGGCAGTCGCCCGACGAGACGCCACGAGCGTCCGCTTCAACCCTTCGAGTTCGGCTTGGAGCTCTTGCGCAGAGCTATCAGGCCGGCGATAGTACGACTGCGAAATGATCTTGTAGATCGACTGCAGCGTCTGGTCCGCGCGAGGCGAGACATGCTGCGAGAGAGTTTGGTGCATGAACTCGATCTCAAGCGTGGCCTGGATCAGTGTGAGCATGTTAGCGACGGCATGTTAGCGACGCAGGAAAATGTCGTCGGGAATGGAGTGACGCACCTGGAGCATGCCGCCCATGCCGAAACGCTCAACCTTGCTGAACGCGTCGAGGGCGACCTGCGCGAGCTCCTCGACGAGGCTGGCGAGGGTTCGGGGCACGAGCGGTCGCGCAGTGGCAGAGACCTGAGCGTGGACGAGTACGAGCGAGAGCAGCGCGTCGTAGATGAACTGGTGCACCTCTGTTGACGATTCGTTGCCCTGGTCAGCCACAGGCACGGAGCGTTGCATCACGCCTTCTCGAGCACACGCACCTTTCGGCTTGTCGGCCTCGTACCAGTTGACTTCGCCTCCGAGCACGCCCTCCCTGACGATGCGGGCAATTTCGGCACTTTTTCTCTTCACGTAGTCGTCGAACAAGATTTTGTCGAGTTGATCGGTCACGTCGAGGAGCATCTTGACGTCGGAGGCCATATCGGTCTTGAACGCGGCGGAGAACTGGTTGATCAGGCGCGGGATGATTGTTTCGCGAACGTGGCTCAGGTTCGAGACGGTCAAGAGGATTCGAATGTCCTGCAGTGCCAATCCGGGTATGAGCAAAGATATCTCGATTTCCGCCTCAAGGCGGCGAGATACTGTACTTACCACGTTCTGCACATCCACCTCGGACGGGCGGCCTCCGCTTTCGGCCGCCTTGACGGGCGGCCCTTTCCGTCCCGAATGTGCAGGGGTAGTGAAGATGGTCGCAGGGTCCGAGAATGCGACGTGGACGAGCCCGTCCAAGAAGGCGTACAAGCTGTCGAGGAAAGCGCCTTTGATCTTTTTCGCGAGAGGTTTGGGCAGGTCGTCCTCGGGTCGACTCCGACTTTTCGCCGCGGCGCTCGTCGCGGCCGAAGAGGAGGAAGCGCTAAAGTGACTGTTGGCCCGCTCCTCCGAGCCGCCGGCAATGCGATAAGCCGAGATGGACATGAAGCGTTGGTAAGCTGCCATGTGTCGGAGGAACACAGTCGTCGAAGGCTGGTCCGGGTCCGGTCGCCAGTTCTCCAGCCGGTAGAAAACCTTGGCATCTGTTGATCTCAACCTCGTCAGCTGCCGACGATACTCCTGTCATGAGAGAATATGACCCGCCTCGGATCCAGCCCGAGCATACCGCCGACTGGAAGCAACTCCGCGCGTGCATGACAACGTCCTTCAAGGTCTGCGTCGCTTCGCCCGACAACTCGAGCGCCCCCAGCTCGGCTCCACAGTCGAAAATCTCGTTCAAGACTCGGATCAGCCAAAGACTGTTGGTCGTCGCGTTCGAGGACAGCGGGACCCAATCCGGCATCGGCGGCGTCGCGTTCGGATCGTTCGCGTCCTGCGCGAGGGCGGCCGCGGTCGGAGCCGCAAAGAACTGCGAGAGGAGCGTCACGTAGAGGGTGACAATGTCGTGCGTCATGGATCGAACTTGGGCGGGCGACCTGCGCTGCGCCGGATTCGCTGCCGAGCTCTTCTGCGATTTGCGGCCAGGGAAGCATCAGACCGTGATGTGCGAGCGCTGGTGGCGATCCAGACAGGGGCCACACACCTTTTGGTACTTGCCCTCCATGTAACCCTTTGCCACCTTCCAGAAACTCGGTAACGCCTGTAGGATCACAGCGTTGAGGTTCCGGACAAAGTCGAGGATGAGTCGCCACACTTCGGCGCCCTCGGCGTTCTCTGCAATTTGGGACGCAAGTAAGTCAATTAGAGACGGTACTCCAGGAGAAACGAGATTCCACCTCGAGTATGTCCAGACTCACCTCGTATCCGTTCGCCGTCATAACTTTCCAAGCTCTGCACACAACTCCTCAAAACCGCCGCCTGTCTCCGGTCGTCCCGATCCGCGGCCCCGTACTGGTCCATCGCGAGTCGGATCCGACTCAGGCTGGCATCAGCGGTCGTGCGGAGGACTTGCATGATGTGTCGATGCTGCGTGTCGAAAAAGATCCACACGGGGTCGTCGGTCGGGTCGAGCTCGAGCAATATTCTACGTGCGTGCGCGCGCGATCGGTGATCAGTATCACCGAAGAAGAGAAGAGAGTATGTGAAGGAAGTCGCGATGGACTCACTCGATTGTCTTCTCGACCTCATCTAGCCCCCGCTTGGTATCACGTAACCGTTTCCCAAGAATCGCTCGCAAGTCTCCCATGATCTTTTCGACCTGACCCCAGACTTTTTCATAGATGCGCTTCTGCTGTTGTTGCTGTTGCGGAGTCGTCGCGGCGGGTAATCCGAGCAGCTGTTCTGGCCGGGTGCCGAGCAAGTAGCGGCCCTTCTTGTAAGCTTGCAAGGCGGCTTCATAGCGGCCCTGTAGGTCGCGATATCCCGTCAGCCTGTCGCATGCATATTTGGTTGATCACATTCGAGTGCTCACCTCCTCCACGGCTTCTCCGAGCACTGTCGGCAAGTTGAAAAAGAACTTGCTGCGCTCAAACACGCCCAAGGTGCTCTTCAAACGCTCAGCTTTTGTCCTCGCCTCAACGATAGGCTGAAAGACGGTTTCGGCACGGGTCTCGGCCGCTATTGAAAGCTGTCTACTGTCAGTGCTGAACTTCCAGGACTGTCGGCCAAAAGCACGTACCGATGAGGGACTCCTGTATTGGTTTGACGCCGTGATCGTTTCCCGGCGCAAGCGGGCCATCACGCATCTCTTCGAATACCGCTGTAGTCGCGAGCACAGGTAAGCTACAGGGTTATGTAGTCACTCTGACAGAGGCCTGCCTGCTCACTCTCGTTTGCGGCCTTGACGGCCACGAATCGGTCCCATTCAGCCTCGACCAGGAGCTTCAACGCGCCGGATCGTTGCTCTAGGGCGTGTCGTAACCGATCTCGGCCTGCGGAAGAACGTCTCGTCAGCTCCAAGAGTCCGCACAGAGCCATGTCTGGCGAACAGAGAGGATGCGCGCTCACCCTGGTTCAGATCGTTGAAGGTCGCGTTGGGATGAATCGTTGAGAGAAACACCTTTGGGTCGAACGACTTTGACGCCGGCAACACAGCGGACCCTGGTGGCGAAAGAAGAACACGGCGTCAACGATGAGACTCGTGAGAGCGGAGCGACCTACGGGCGGGAGAGGGAAGACGCACGCATCTCGCTCGGGAGCTCCGGGTGGCTTCTGCAGCCTCGTGAGGACTCTTGTCAGCACCGGTAGCCAGGGAGCTTTAGATTCATGTACGGGACCGCGCCTTACGCCAAGATGTTCCCAGGCAACAGGCCCATCGGGTCATTCTCGTCTCCCTTTGATGCTGCGACTTTGGCGGAACCGGCCGACGGGTCGCCGCCGTACGCATCGTCCTTCGCGCCGTTTCCGCCTTCCCAGTGAGTCTGTCGAGACGATGGATGATGAGCGCGTGCAACACAGACAGTACGTGAAGGAGGCAGCACCCGACGTGCCGGATTGAGGGACGACAAGCCGTAGAGTTGGAGCACTGCAGGAGCGGATGCTTGTCAGTACTGTCTCCACTAGTACATGTCGACTCTCTGCACTCACTGTCCTCCTCGCTGGTAGCCCAGGCATCGTCCTGTACTCCGTACGCGTTGTCGTCGTCTCCATGCCTCGACCGGCGGTCCCTCGACCCCTGCCCTTGCCCCGCTGCCCGCTGGTCGGTGTGCCTCGCTCTCGGATCTTCGTGACTCGGTCTGCGGTTGTCTGGCTGCAGTCTCGCGGATGGTTGCGGCTGCTGGTGATTCGAGTGGGGCGCATCGACGAG
This sequence comes from Rhodotorula sp. CC01, assembly GCA_021654155.1. Lineage (NCBI taxonomy): Eukaryota > Fungi > Basidiomycota > Microbotryomycetes > Sporidiobolales > Sporidiobolaceae > Rhodotorula > Rhodotorula sp. CC01. The sequence continues at coordinate 417,157 of JAKEZK010000008.1, forward strand.
GCGAGGATCAAAGTCGCGCGGCTCTTGCGGGCGACTCAGACGGGGAGGCGGCCGCCCTTGCATCTCGTTACAGCTGCCTCTCTGCTCCCTCCGAGCTGGACCAGCTGACGCGGTGGTCAAAGGCGAGAGCAAACAGGGTTGGCCGACCTTTCTCTTCGTCACTTTGGGCGCAGCAACTCACGAGCCACGGCGCCGGCGGGGATGAGCTCAATACGACAGCGTACAACACGCAGATCTGCAGCAGCTGCAGCTGCAGCCGAATCTCCTGCCGACGGACACGACTCGGACGCTTCGCCTGCTCGGCGTCGATCCGCCGACAAGTCGAAATCTGCTTCGGGATCAACTCGAGACTCGCCGACCAAGCACCGGTTGCCGCTGACGGAGCGCAGGAAGGGAAAGAAGGGAGACCCGGCGGCGGATCTCACGTAGGTCGCCTCCTCTCGCCGCCGTCATCGACCCTTCCGGAAACTGACCCATCCTCCGTAATGTTTGCAGAGTCACGCTCGATAAAGAAACCGGCCGCGTCTCACTCGATGCACCGCAGACTCCCTTCCACGAGCTCGACCTGAGCGAGAGCTTCCTCTCGGCTCTGCACGACGCTCCCTTCGAACCCAAGCAGGGCTGGCGCAAACAGCGGCGATCTTACTTCATCCTCGGTGGCCTCTTCGGCTTGCTTGCCAGGTAAGCCGCCGCCGAGTCTCTCTCTTCTACCAAGCTATCCTGCTAAGAATGCTCAAACTCGCGTCCGGCGCACCGGCAGCTGGTACTTTGCTTCCTCGGGAGACCCGCTCTCGTCGCTGCAGAATTTCGACCTCGACTCGTTCACGTCGTGGGATCTCCAGTCCTTGCTCTCGGACATGCCCTCGCTCGGCAACCTCAACCTCACGGAACTCGTCGCACCCGGTCGGGAATGGCTCAACAGTCGGGCATCCAACTTTGAGGTCGGCAGAGATGCGAAAGAGCGCGGCTTGAGGAAAAAGCACGCGGTCGTCTTGGTCCCCGGCATCATCTCTTCCGTGAGCCCCATGCTTCGCTGCCACAATGCCACTCGTCCCGGCGTGCTGACGTTGCTCCGCTACTCAGGGACTCGAGTCTTGGTCAACCCAACCGGATGCTGCGCCGTTTTTCCGATCCCGGATCTGGGCAGGAACGTCCATGGTCCGCGCGCTGATCAAGAACAAGGACGCATGGGTCCGCGCGATCAGTCTCGATCCCTTCACAGGGTTGGACCCTAAGGGCTACAAGGTGAAAAACCTAGGCGGAACGTGACCGCATCCGAGAACTTCCTGACCACCTTTCGGCCCTCAACAGGTTCGAGCAGCGCAGGGACTCGATGCGGCATCAGCCTTCGTACCTGGATACTGTGAGAGACCGCATGTATGGCCGCAAAGGCTACTCCGCGAGACTGACGTTCTGCTCTTTCCGCAGGGATCTGGCAGAAAGTCATTGAGAATCTCGCCGTGCTGGATTATGATCACAACGACCTCGATCTGGCTAGTTACGACTGGCGACTATCGTACTTTATCTTTTCCTCGGCCGACTCTCGTACTCAGCTAGAAATTGACGAGGCTTCGAATCCGCAGCTTCTTCAACCTCGAAGTGCGCGATCGCTACTTTTCCCGCCTCAGAGCGACGATCGAGCTCAACCTCAAAATCAACGGGAAGAAGACGGTCCTCGTCAGTCACAGTATGGGAGGACCTCTCTTGCTGGTGCGTGTTCATTTCGATCAGTCAGGTTACATGTTCTGGAACTGATTATCCTCGCTTCATCAGTGGTTCTTCAAGTGAGGCAAATCGCTGACGACTCGTATCAAGCGGGGATCTACTAACATCACCGTGTGCAGGTGGGTCGAGGCACCAGAATTCGGCAATGGAGGTACCGACTGGGTGGAGCGGCATATCGACAGCTGGGTCAACGTGGCGGGCACTATGCTCGGTACGCAGCACCTCTCACTTCGGAACCGTTCTCACAGTCTTTAATGCTTGCGTTAACACTGACCTGTATCATCTGCACATTCGAACAGGCGTGCCAAAGGCCATGTCGGCGCTCTTGTCGGGCGAGATGCGCGACACGGTCGAAATCAACCAAGCCGCCGTGTACCTCCTCGAGCGCTTCTTTAGTCGGTCCGAGCGCGCAAAGCTCTTCCGCACGTGGGCAGGCTCGGCGAGCATGATGCTCAAGGGGGGCAACGACGTGTGGGGCACGTCCTCGGGCGCGCCGGACGACTTCAACAATTCGACCTTGACGGGCGGCAACCTCTAGTGAGTTCGCGCCTCAACAGCTCTGGCAACCCAAGCAGATGCTGCGCGAGGAGCTTTCACACGCATGACTTGCTGACCAACCCCGCTCGTCGCCTGCACAGCTACTTCCGCCCGGAATCGCACGCAAACACATCGGAGGTTACGGGCGACACGATGCACCCCAACTTGACCCTCAACGACGCATTGAGCTTTGTCCTGCAAAAAGTGCCGACGGCGTACCAGCAGATGCTGGCGACCAACTATTCGGTTGAGTCGACCCAGCCGCCGTCTTTCCGCTCGAGTCAAATCTCGAACGCATTGCTGACCGCGCGACTTCTCTCAGTTCGGCATCGAGCGCGACGAGGAGCAGCTCAAGCGCAACAACCACGACCATACCAAGTGGAGCAACCCGCTCGAGGTTCAGCTGCCGCTGGCTCCGTCGATGAAGATCTACTGCTTGTACGGAACCGGCAAAGAGACCGAGCGCGCCTACTTTTACCAACAGGGCGGATACGAGCACGACGAGTCTCCGACGGTCGACTTTAACAACAGCGCAGCCGCCGGACAGCAGCTCGAAGAGCAAGGTGTGTGCCTCGAGCCGAATTGCAGTGACACGACGCCGCGCGCGCTGTTGGACCTGCCGCTGCAACGACGAGTCTGGATCGACAACAGCGTCACGATGGACGAGAAGGCGGTGCCGAAAGTGAGGAGCGGAGTCGTGTTCGGAGATGGCGACGGGACGGTGAGCGTCCTCAGTCTCGGAGCGATGTGCGTGGAAGGGTGGAAGGTAAGTTTCCCGTTTTCCAGCTTGGGAATATCCGCGGACAGGTCACTGACGATGGACATGACTCCAGAGACCACTGTATAACCCGGCGGGCATCGAGGTTGTCACGCACGAGCTCTTGCACTCTCCGCTCGCTTTTGACCCGCGCGGCGGACCGACAACGGCGGATCATGTGAGTTGCCATCTCTGTCCCTCTCTTTGTGGCCCTCACAGTTCCGATGAGCATGTGCATCAACTCGCACAATCCACGCACTGATCACGCACTCGGTGGTCCCGTCTCTCTCCGGGAAAACCCGCAGGTCGACATCCTTGGCTCGTGCGTGTGACCCTGGTTTCATTTTCGAGCGCAGATGAAAATGCCAATCGGAGACTGACATCGGCCGCGCCTTGATGGGCTTTACTCGTTCCTGATCTACGGGTCCGAACTGAACGACGCCATACTCGAAATCGTCGCCGGCGAGGGTCAAAACGTCAAGGAGCAGTTCCACTCGCCGATCCGCGAGATAGTGAAACGGATCAACTGGGACGGTAGCAATGATGCGCCTGCCTAGGCGATGCATAGCATTCGCTCCGAAGGATTTTCCGACTATACATAGAGGCCGTGCTCTTGATGTTGTCTTCCTACAGATTTCGATCGCGATGAGGTTGGCTCCAAATACAATCTGCAGATCAACGCTGCAAATCTCCGAGTTTAGTAACTTGCGCATTTCGGGCAAGGTGTCGCTGGAGCGAGCGACGACTTTCTCGCCATTGTTTCCATTGAGCTCCCTCTCGTCCTGCCTCGCTTGATGCGGCGTGAGAGTGTGCAACGCGGCATCGCTGGCTGTTGGCTTTGACCGTCCGGTGCGCTCTAGGCATGTCTAGCCCGTCCACGGCGTTCCCGCGCTGGGCGCTCGCGGTCGATTTGGTCGTGTCGGCTTTGTCTGTCATCAGCGGGCTCGCCATCGTCGTCGGATACCTGTGTGCGCCGCAGAAGCAGCATCTACGCATGAAGCTGATCCTCGCACTCGGTATCACCGGTACGTCGGTGATCCTTGTGCGACTGCGCGACCTCTCCAAGATCCGGTTCACTCACTTTTCCACCGCAAAACAGACTTTGTCCAGGCAATGACGACGCTGTATGTCCCATGACTGCGATGTGGAGAAGCAGTACACATACTGACACGGTGCACGGCCAGGGTCGGAACTGGACTCGCCCTCGCCGGAACTTCTTACGAAACAAACTCGAGCAGCTGTTTAGCGTCCAGTTTCGTCTGTAAGCGGGACTTTCGGATCGAGCGATTCTGATGCAGATCAGTCCCCTCATGACCCTAGGCGAACAGATCAATCGACCGTCATCTGCAACGCGTGCTGGACGCTCGCCATCACCCTCGTTACCTACCTCACGCTCTTGCATCCACGGTCCAAGCCGACCGGTTTCCTCGACTCGACCTACGCATTTCCCCTCCTGGCCGGAACCTGCGTCTTGATCGCAATCGTGCCTTCCATCGCTTTGACTATCGTCTACCGCGTGGAGGACGCCGCCGGCGTGTGTTGGCTCCCCGCGAACTCGCTCGCCGCCAAACTCGAACTGTTCATTCCGCGCGCCTTGGTCCTCGTCATCGTCATCGTCCTCTACGGCCGCATGTTTGTCTTTTTCCGGACACGAGACATGCACCTGCTCGACACGAGTTCGGATTCGGACTCGCAGCAGCCGAACGGGAACCGCCTCTCGTCGCTCAGAGGCCGGTTCACCTCGTCCAGGAACCGCAACGAAGGTGGTCGCATGAGCGAACTGTCGACGAACGGGCCCCAGGCAACAGAAACCCCTGCGCGTCACCTGAACGTCATTCCCGCGTCGCCGGTGTCGGAGGCTGCCGCCGGGGCGGAGAACGACGTCGACGCATCGGGTTCGCCATCGCAGACCCGCAAAAGCTCGGCCGCAACAGTCAGCTTTTCCGAGTACGAGAACGGCCCATCCGGCATGGGCCTCTCGCCGTCCGCCATCACCTTGGAGCCTATTCCGGCCCGTACCGGCGCCACCAGCGCGACTTCAGCGCCGGTTCCGCGACTCTCGAAACACAGCGCGTCGAGTTTCCCAGCTGCACCTCCGCCACCCGGCGCTCCCCGCCACATCCCTCTTTCTCCACGACAACTGAACAAGCGCCTCTCGCTCCTCATGGCCTGTTACCCGGTCGCGTACTCTGCCCTCGTCGCGGTCTCGCTCGCACGCCTGATCCAACAATTCGTGACCGGAGGCCGGGCGAACCGCGGCCTCCTCTACGCTTCACGTATCCTCATCTTCAGCCAAGGCGCCGTCGACGGAATCCTGTACTATGCGATCCAGGCCGCCTTCAAGTACTGGACCCGCAGCGGTCGCATCCGACCGACCGCATGACTCGAATATTTCCGATTTCCAAATTCCGAAGAGGGGTGTTAGATACGGTAGACCAAAGCATGGCGTCCTCCAGAATGTAGTTGTTGTTTGTAGACCTAGACTTATCCCTGCATGGCTTCTTCTTCTCGTTGACATTCGGCTCTCTTTCTCTTTGAACTTTGTGCCTCGATTCGACTTGACCGCCATGGATCCATTCGAGGTACGGCGCGGATGGAATGCCTCACTGTCTGACGGTACGGCTGACTTCAAGCCCTTCCTGTCCAGATTCGGATGCAATTCACGACACTCGTCTCGCGGCAATTGACATCGTCCGTCTCGAGCATCTCGAAAGTCGCCGCGTTCGCGCTCAAGCATGCAGCCAAGTGCTCGGACGACATCTGGGACTGCTACCTAGACGAGATCGGCGCCGTCAGCCTGAACGGGCGCGTCAACTTGCTGTACCTCCTCGACGCCCTCCTCGACAAGGAAGGGCCGAAACTCGTCACGAGGGGCGTCACCGGCAGCGTCGTCGGGCAGGGGAGCTACAGGGCGTTGGCGGAACGGGATCTCGGCAAGGTCGTCGCCAATGTTGTGCCAGAGACGCGGGAAGGAGTCTTGAACTGGATGAGCACCCATCAGGTCAGTCCTCCCGGTCCGTTCCGCTACGTCCATGAGGTCTCGAATCGCAGTTGACATGCTATCACGCTCTACAGCTGCTGCGCTCCTGGCGGCAGAGGCGATTACTGGACATTGTCACTCTCGACCAGGTCATCTCTGAACTGGAAGAGCGCAAGAACAGGTACGTAATTCTCCCAAGGCTGGATCACACCAATGGAGCTGATACGTATGGATATCCAGCCTGCACGCTGCAGCGTCCAGCGGCGCCGAATCATCATCACTCGAGAGCTTCTCACGAAACGACATTCTGCGGCGGATAGAGGACGACCGCGAGCGGGTACGTCCCATGCTCTCAACTCGCGAGGTGGTGTCCTAGACTTGACCTCCTCCATATACGCGTGCAGCAAAAACGGTTGAAAGAGCGACTATGGGTCTTGCCGATACCGTCAACGATTTACACCCTGCCGCTGTCGACTTCGATCGCAGCCGCTGCCGCGCAGGCAGGCAACCCTGCCATGACCAAGATCTCTCCCGCTTCTCCAGCATCACCCTTCGACCCTTCGGCTGCATCAGCCGTCCCGGCACACATGCGACCGCCGAGCGCCGCCGATCGACCTTCCAGCGCGGGCAGCAACACGGGCGGGCTCGGCGGCTCCTCTCTCGGTGCAGGGGGACCGCGCGGGCCCGAGGTCGCGCTCGATATCGAGTTTGAGCAACTGTGGGAGGCGAACGAGGAGGAGCGGAAACTGGCCGGGTTCGGAACCTCGGCTGGTTCGGCTCTAGGTGGAGGAGGACGAGAGGCGGAGGATGGGGAACGGATATTGAAGCCGTGGCCGCTGAGTCCGGCAGAACGGGCAACACTACGGAGCGAGCGACAACGCTGTTTTGCCATGGCGTAAAACGACATTTCTGCTCCTGCGCGTCTCGGATCTCTTTCGCGGATTCGGGGACTGCTCGCGCGAGATTGCGAGGTGTTGCTATTGCGGTCCGCCTTCGAGGCCATGTACGGCAAAGATCTGTCTATATATAACTTGCCCGTCTCCGTCTATCCGATATATCCGCAGCGCGCCCGTGCCCAACGTCAAGCGCAGCACCTGGTCCTCATCGAGGCCGTCCAGTTTCATGCACAACCCGCGGAGCGTGTTCCCGTGACTGACGACGAGGACGCACTCCCCTCGCTCTAGCCGGGGCTGGATCTCTGCGCGGTAGTAGGCCCATGCGCGCTCGACGGTCATTTCGAGCGATTCGCCGCCGGGTGGGACGGCTCGATACGACCTCCTCCACGCGTTGACCTGCTCGGCGCCGTACTCTTCCGCGACTTTCGCCTTGTTGCGGCCGTTCAGTTTGCCATAGTCGCGCTCGTTCAAGGCCGGAGTGACCGTGACGGGCGGGGAGGACGAGTTGTCGCTCTCGGCGAGGTAGGTTTCGATGATGTGCGAGAGCGAGGAGGACGCGCGCTGTAGCGGGGATGTATAGGCGTGGTCTATTGGTGGTATCGGTAGTGATCGGAGCCTTTTGCCGACTTCCTGCGCTTCATGGACGCCTCTGTCCGTCAAGGCTGGGTCGAGGATCCCCGTAAAACTGCGACGAGGTTGACTACGATGAGCTCTGCACGAGCGAGCGAGTTTGCTCCGTGAGACCACTCACATATTGGCTGCATTGGTTTCCGATTGTCCATGCCGAACCAGGATGAGCTGCGAGCGCAAGCGGTCGCGGGTGAGTGCCAGGTGGAGGTGATGATGCAGGAGAGTGCAATCAGAGCTGCTGTTATTCCCACGACCAGCTTACAGTTCCTGCGCGTTGATGGCCTGCATCGGGCGGATCGGCCTGGCCAGGCATGGGCAAAGAGAGCGTATGGAAGGCGAAAGGGAGGAGCCAAACAAAATCACGTGCAAAAGAGAAAGGAGGTTTCTTCATACCGCGGGTATATTTTGATTTCTATGTATAACTATTCTATGTACTCGACGCTCCGTTCATCCCGTCAAGGAAAGCCCTTCCACTCTCCGCACCGTCTCCATCGAAGCCCTCTTCGAGCATGCTGGACCTCCTTCCTTTTCGTCGAGGTCGGATTGCCCGCCAACGCTGCTGGCCTGGGAAGGCGAGCTGGGCGGCGTCGACTGCTGGTCATCTTCCGCAGCTCGGTTACCACGTCGACTCCGCCCTCGCCGCGAGCTCGACGACGAAGACTCGGACACGTCCGGAAGGAGGTTGTGCCGGAACGCGGCGACTCCGGCGGCTTTGAATGACAAGAACGACGGCGACGACGAGCGCGAAGAAGGTTGAGAGGGCGACGCCTCGGACGAGGAAGAAGGAAGTGACGACGGCGACGACGCGGACGAGAAACTCGGGCGGGGGTGCTCTTTCGAGTGCGAGTTGCGGCGGGACGACGGCGTTGGCAGGTCGTCGTCGGGGAGCAGGGTGAACGCAGCTGCCCCCGCCAGAAGCGGAGAAGGCGGGAGCGACTCTGATTCCGCTGCCGCGTCAGGGTGAGAAGACGCCAACTCAATGTGACTGTTGGACATTGTCGGCGTCGCCGCGTCTCGATCCGCCTGCTCCGGGTCGATCACACCCGCTGCTTCTCCTCTCCGTTCGACTTCTCGACACGCGCCTTCAATCTCGTTCAAGCTCCACATCAAGCTCCACCCGAGCAGTCGGAGACCTTCGCCTTCGAGTTTGCACAGCTCTTGCGGCGTGACGCCGCCGACCTTGGCCGCGCGGGTTTGCGAGAGGGTCCCGTCAACGGAGAACTTGCACGCGATGAGAAGCGAAGTGAGGAGTAGGCGATGCAGGGTGTACGAGTTGAGGATTGGGGTGGCGCGCGGTCGGTCGACGGACGAGATGGTCGGTGAAGGCGGCAACGGGGACGCGGCGTGGATTGGCGAGGTCGGCGCCGAGAGCCTGGCAGCGTCGACATGGGGCGACTCTCCTGGCTCTGCATCTGTGGTAGCGTGCTGTTGCGCGGGCGGGGAGTACGGCGACGCAGGCGGTCGTGGAGGCAGCCGCGGTGGCCTGACCGAGAGGATCGGGGTCGGGTGAACGTTTGGTTCGGTCGTGTACGGGAGGTGGGTGATCCGGTTCAAGTATACGACGGCGAGGAGGATGGCGTCCCTGGGGAACGGCGTGAACGTCACCAATCTGCAGTCAAGAGTCGAGGGGTAAGTCAGTTTTGCACGCGAGACATGGCGAAGGGCGAGGGTGGGGGCACCTTTTGAGGTACGCTCCAATCTCGAGCGGCGGTGGCTGCTTTGAGTGGAACCTGGTGACGGTGCCTTTGGTCTCGAGCTGATCGTTGCTAGCGACGGCGGTAGTGAGCAGGTGAGCCAAAATGTGTGAGAGCGCCTCGACGGGGAGCGCCGCCAACCGGTTTGTCGCCGGGATCGGGAACCGCACGGTGGCCATTCAGTCCGAGTCGTCGTCGTCGTAAGCTGCTGCTGAGTCTGGTCCCTCTGCGGCGAGCAGCAGCCCCCTGAGACAAGTTCGCTAGTCTCGGTGACGAATTTAGCGGACTTCGGAGTCGGCGAGGCGGGGAGGAACGCGGCGCAACGAGAGACGCGATGGACGGCTTCAAGCAAGCGGTGCAAGGGAGCACCGAGTCTCGGCTCGCGCGATGCCCCTGTAGGGCGTGTACCGCGAGTGGTGAACTGCGTTTGTTTGGCGAAAGACTGAGGATCGATCAGTTCGGCGACGAGGCCGAGCCGCGGAACGGGACTTTTGTAAGAGAATACAAATACACTGCAATTAACACGGGGAATACCAGGGGTCTCCCTCGACTCGTCGTTCGCCTCGCAGCCTTGGCGCTACAGACAGTCGTTTCTAGTCGACGACCAAGACGATTCTTGCTCTCTCTAGCGATCCGCGTTGACACCTGCTTGCCGCCGACACCGCCTGAGACGACCCGACCATGTCGACCGCTCACCGACCGACGTGGGCGCCCGCACAGGGCAAGGAAGGCAGGCAGAACTCGCGCTCCTACTCGAGTCGTGACCTCGCAGCCCACACAAAGCTCAAGTTCCGCCAGGTGCGCGCGCCTTGTCTGGGCCCCCCCCCCCCCCCCCCCCTTTTGCGGAAGGTGCCCAACTGCTGACTCGGTGTGCACACCGCCCTTGACAGCCGGGACAAGGCACGAAAGACGAACACGCACGCAGGGATCTCAAGCTCGAACTCCTCCAAGCAGAGCGCGACGCCGCCAACCGCAAAGCCAAGGGCGAGCGCGGCTACGTCCAGGACCAGAAACTCCTCGCTCTCGCCAACGGGTCTGCCGAATCCGCAGCTCCGAGCAGCGAGAATGGAACCGAGAGCGAGAGCGCCGCCAAGCGGAGAAAGATGCTCCAAGAGGTGGCGGACCTCGACAAGGACGATTCCGATGATGATGACGACGACGACGAAGCCGAGAACGGCACCGGCGCCAAGCAGGACAAGGGCAAGGGCAAAGCTCTCGACTTGAGTGATGCCGACGAGGACGAGGACGACTCGGACGACGACGACGACGATGACGAGGACGAGACGGCCGAGCTCCTCCGCGAGTTGGAAAAGATCAAGAAGGAGCGCGCAGAGGAGAAGGAGCGGCAGGTCAGTGACACGCGCGGCGGGCCGGAACATCGGGGACCTTTGAGCGATCCTCCGGGTCCCCGTCTCAGCTTCGTGATTGCCGACACTGACTACGAAGTTTTCTATCTGTAGGAACGCGAACGCGCCGAGAGCGAGCAAGTCTCGCGCGACGAGGAGATCGCTACCGGAAAGTGAGTCGCGAACATGGACCCAGGACACCGCACCGTTGTACTGATCACTGACACCTCTCTTACCCCCGCACAGCCCGCTCCTGAACCTGCAAGCCGCGCTCGGCCATTCGCCCGCGCCTTCGACCATCTCGTCCTCGTCCGCGGCGACCTCGTTCGGAGTCAAGCGGAGGTGGGACGACGACGTCATCTTCAAGAATCAGGCGCGCGGGGTGTCTGAGACGCCCAAGAAAGAGTTTGTCAACGACTTGCTCCGGACGGTGCGTTCCCTTTCGCTCGTTCTGTCCATGCTAGCGAGCTCTGCCGACTTGGCCGAGACAAGGACGCTCAGCTCAGTCGAGAGCTCTAGCGGGCTGAATGGGAAGAATGGGACGCTGACACTCTCCCGCTTTCGTCTGTGCAGGAATACCACAAAAAGTTCATGAGCCGGTTTGTCGCATGAGTTCGACGGTCCTGTACTTTTGCGGCCTGTCCTATGGATGTTCTCCTTCGTGTTCTTGTAATCTACCCAATTGCTATACTAGCTCGTGTCCCCAGAGGCCTCACATTTTGACATCTGAGTCGAGCGTTCATCTCTTCTTGTTTCCGTCGTCGAACTGTGCGGTACTTGACTGGCAAGCGTGGTCAACGAAGCCCGTACGCTAGTGCTCCCATCAGTCTCGCAGGAGACTGCTGCTGCTGCTGCTGCTGCTGCTCTCCCCCGCTCGCCCCCGGGTCGACCGATCGATTCGACCCTCCATCCGCCAACTCGCACGACGATGCCGACCCGCCTCGCGTCGAGCTTTGCGCTGCCGCCGCCCGATGACCCGCTCCGACCGAGTTACACGACCCGCAGGGACGACCACCAGTTTGCGAAGCAGTACGCCAACTTGTACTGGCTTCGGCTCGTCGTCCTCCGGAAACGCGTCCTCGAACGCGCGAGGAGGAAATGGGAAGGAGCGGGAAAGATCAAAGGTCAGTCGCCGACCTCGTATCGTTCAGCTTCCGAGTCCGGCGCTCCCTTCCGCCCGGGACAACACCAGCAGCGGGTATTCGAGTTAGAAACGCGTTGAAGCGCGCCTTCGTCGGCGGAAGGGCAAAGGGATCTGGTGATGTGGATGTGCCTGTGCTGCATGTACGAGCAGATCGCACGCCCCGAGCCGCCGCCGCGGCGGGCGCCGGGCGCCATAGCAGGCCTCCTCGCGCAGGAGATACGGACCCCTCGTCGGCTATTCTTGCTCATTCGACTATAGCTGCAGCTATGGTTTTCAATGCGCTGACTAGGGTACTGGAAGCTGACGTCGAGGCCGATTCATGCATTCACAGGCGTCGAGACCCCTCCGCGACATGTCAAGCGTCTCCTCGAGGTGGAGAATGGCAAATTGTGCTACGTCGTCGGAACCGTCTATGTCGACATGCCGCTCAAACCCAATGTACTCGAGGACCTAGCACGAGATGTAAGTTCCCCTTCAACTTGTCCACAAAGCCGTTGACTGCGCTGGACGGCTGATCATTTGCCCGCTCGCTCGCGCCACCTGCACTTTCCTACCGCAGCACCACATCACCGCGCCGCCGCCTCGGGAAAAGTACCACTCGGCTTTGGACGAGATCATGCTCGAGGACGAGAGTGGTCGAGTGCGACTAGTCGGCAAACAGATGGACGAGGCAGAAGGAGTCTTTGTGACCGGTGCGTGGAACAAACCTGCTTCTTGTCACCCCCTCCGGCCAAGTCCCAGCAGCTCACGCGGTTACCGACGACACATAGGTACCATCATGGCTGCCTTAGGAGCCGAGACTTCCTCCGGCGACTTTGAAGTCATCGAGTACTGCTTTGCCGGTTTGCCGCCTCAACCTGCGCTCCAACCGGCCAAGCCGGACGGCGAATGGGTCGCCATCGCGAGTGGACTCGAGATGGGCTCGGCGAGCGATGCGGCGGACGTCAGGACCGAGATGCTGGTCGAGTACTTGCTGGGTGAAGCGGGCGAAGAAGAGGTGCGGGCTACTCCTTTTTCTTTCTCTCTGCCGTGGTCCCCGTAATTTCTCACACACGCCCCTCCGGGGTCTTTTGACTGCAGGATCAGGACGAGGCTGTCAAGATTTCGCGCCTCATCCTGGCCGGAAACTCGCTCGCTCGGCCTGACATGGGAGCGTCGGCAAGCGAAGAATCGAAAAAGGTGAGCAAGTCAAGAGTTGGACCCGGGTAAAGAACTCGCAGCTGAAAGTGCATGACGCCGGTAGATCAAGTACGGCTATGACTCGTCGCTGTATACCGCCAAGCCGACCGAGGCTCTCGACGCTTTCCTCTCCGAACTCGCTCCGTCTTTACCGATCGAGCTGATGTCGGGCGAGACGGACCCGACCGAACCGACGATGCCTCAGCAACCTCTGCATCACGCGCTGTTGCCCAATTCGGCGATGTACGAAGGCTTCACCGGCCGGACGAACCCTTTCTGGTGCGATATCGGCGGCGCGAGGTGAGTCTTTTACATGTGCTCGGTCGGACCACGCTGCTAGCGTGGGGTGTTTTTGCTCATGTCGCAAACGAAACGGTCTCGCAGCTTCTTTGGTACTTCGGGGCAGACGGTCGACGACATCTTCAAGTACCTCGAGGGCGACGACCGGCTAGGCGTCGCGATGCAGACACTCGAATGGTCGCACATCGCGCCGACGTGCCCCGATACGCTCTGTCAGTCCCCCCAACCAAGAAGCCCTCTCCTTCCCTGCCAGTGACTGACATTCACATGTTCTCCTGCACAGGGTGTTTCCCTTTTACGGACCGAGACCCGTTCATCCTGCATCAGACGCCGCACGTCTACTTTGTCGGGAACCAACCGCGCTTCGAGACGCGCCTGGTCGAAGCCCAACCGGCGGCCGAGAGCGAAGACCAGACGGTGAAGCGCGTGCGGGTGGTCCTCGTGCCCAAGTTTAGCGAGAAGGGCGAGGTCGTGTTGGTGAATACGGCGACGCTCGAAGTCAGGAGGCGGAGGTTCGCCCTCGGCGAGTGATTTGCAGGCGGCTTTTTCGACCTTCGTGCGGCTCCTTGCAGTGATGTACAATGTTGTAGTAAATGCATGCTGTGTCCTCCTATCCGTGCTTCGCCACTTTTCCCACTTGACCTGGGCGAGCAAGGTGAGAGAGTTTCGTCTGCTTCCTCCATTCCAGTCCCTCGCTGCACACGAGACTGTGACGCCGTTACAGACACTAGCACCACCTTTAGCGCTTCTCCAACCATGTCTTATGCTCCGTCTAATGCCGGCGCTCACGGCGCGACCTCGACCAAGACGCGTCAACTCGCTCACCTCGCGCAGCAACTCCACGTCCTCGCGCAGCGGACGGAACAACTCGAGCAACTGACGGCCGTCACGGCGGAGCAAGCGAGCTACATGCGCCTCCTCGGCGGGCATCACGCCGCGTGGTGAGTCTCCGTCCTGTTTCCTTGGAGGAAGCAATCAAATGTTGAACGATTCCAACAAAGACCGAGACAAAGGTATGCTAACAAAGGCACGATTATAGGTTTATGGCGTCTCAGAGAATCATGACCCCCGGAGACGTCGTCGAGGAGCAGCCGGACGCGGCGTCGCAGCAGCAGCAGCAATGAGGACGGAGTCGCGCGGCCTCGGGCGATCAGTCCAAGACGACCGATCAGTCGCCTGCTGCGAGTCCCACCGCGCACGTCTCCACTAGCACACCTGTACGCGAGGACGGCGGCGGTGCTTGGCTGCCCCATGCGACTACTGCGTGAGGGCCCTGCATCATATCACGAACCGGCACAACTTCTCGCCTTTCTCTCCCCCGGCGCAGCGTGGGACTCCGACGTTGCATGGAGTTGGACGGCCCGGTGATCAATACCTTGGCTCTCGCGGGCACGGAGGGCGGCGTGATTCTCCGACTCGTCGACACCTCGCATGATCGCGCAATCTGAACGTAACCGAGAGCCGAGTCCCATCACGCGTGCGTCCTATTCTCCGCCATGGATCGTGAGCCCTCATGATTTCATCTCTTGCGATGTGCGCTACCGCTCAAGCTGACCTGTGCCTCATGTTAAGTGCGAGAAAGATGGAGACATGCACCCACTCGTCGGTTCACTCTCCCTGCCGGCGAGCCCCCGACTTGCGCTCTCTGAGGCTCGCGAAGGCAGTGATACGCGGGGAGGTGTGTAGTTTGGAGATTGCATCTGCAAAGCCGTACAAGAGACAACAGGAGAAATGGACTGCCACAAACGGAGGAGATCGGAAACGGCAAGGCGGCGAGTTGGCCAATGTCACGCAGCTATATCTTTTCGCCTGATAGCGCCAAGACTGTTCGTCAGTAGCTGAGATGTCGCGGCGGCCTCGTATAGCCATCCGACCGATCCCGAAGCTTACCAGAAGACATTTGCGACATGGCGCCGGACTTGATCCTTGTCTGGGCGTACATTTCCCTGGCTTTGGCGTCGTTCTGCCGCTTGAAGTAGATGAAGGTCGGCAATGCCACTGTCGAGCGGGAAGCCTTTCAGAGTGTCAACGTGAAGCTTGGAGAGCAAAGCGTTAAGACAGATTTAGTCCAACGCACGACCGAGGACGGTGAAGAACGAGATGAGCGTTCCGCCTGTACGTATGAAGACGATGAGATTCATCGTCAGTAGAGCTGTCCGAAATGTTCTCGACGCTGACGATCGCAAGGCGGAATGGACGAGTGCGTACGCATGGTCGACGCTGCCCTGCGGGGAGCTTCCGTCCGACCGAGCGGAATCCGTGAGGACATGCTGAGGCTGTTCGGGTGCGTTAAGGTCGATTTGTGCGACTTGTTGCGCGCGTTTCTGTTCAGCCGGAGCTAAGTTGGCGCAGACGATGAGGTCGGCGAGAGGGAGAGAGAGACCGCAAGCGAGGTTGGCTCATCTCCACCGCGGCTCTATCGACCTGTAGCTCCGTTCTGCGCCAGGATGGACTTGAAGACCTGCCTCGATGCTACCGATGCTCTCTACAGCAACTCCGACAGCGACATCGCTTTAGCCGACCTCGGATCGCCGTTTGATGAGGACGACTCGCCGGGGAACGACAGACAAGCCCTCGGGATGCGGTTCGACCACGGGAATGCGACTTTATGACGGTGCAGAGTCTGCGAGAGGCGCTCTGACGGCTCTCGGGGTGGTTGCGAGATTGCCGGACATTCCCCACCTCGCAGCTGAGGAATCGCTCTCCTGGCTTTCTTCTGCACTTTATCCTTGCTCGGCCCCGGCCAATCTGCACCCATCGAATAGCAAACGAACTCGTTACTACATCTCCGCCTAATCAGACGCCGCTGCTACTCTCATTCGGAGCGCTCTCCCCCCTCGCTCGTCAGGCCGTCATGGCTCCTAACCCATCGGACCCGGCCTCGTACAACCACCGCTTCGTCACCGTCCCTTCCGGACACCGCTACCACTTGATCGATGAACATCCCGAACACTGGCGCGGGCCGATCGAGCAGGCGCCGACCATCCTCATGGCGCACGGCTTCCCCGACTTGTGGTACGGATGGCGGTACCGTACGTTCCCCTTTACGCGCATGCGCTCCTTTCCAGAATCGATAGCGACAACTGAAACTGTGTCACGCGGTCGCAGAGATTGCCGCCTTTGCCAAGCGCGGTTTCCGCGTCCTCTGCCCTTCCCAGCTCGGCTACCACGAGACGTCCAAGCCGTCCTCGCCCGTCAAGTACGGCTTCAAGAGCGTCGCGTACGACATGAACGGACTCTTGGATGCGGTCGGAGCCGGAAGAGTCATCGTCTTTGGTCACGACTGGTGTGTTCTCCGGCTTGCATATGCGGAAGTCGGAACGAAATGAGGCTGGGATGGAAGAATTGACGATCCTCTGCGCGCACAGGGGTGGCATGGTTGCCTGGCGCTTCGTCGACTACTTCCCACAACGAGTCATCTGCGTCGCCACGTGAGTCGGCGATGCGCACCCGGACGAATTAAACGGCACTGACGGAATAGCCTCCGTGGCAGGGTCTGCACACCCTACATGCCTCCGGCCAAACCGGGCGTTCCTTTCCTTCCGACTGAGGAGCTCGTCCGTACCAAGCTACCTAACTTTGGCTACCAGCTCTTCTTCGCTCGCGAAGATTCGGCCGCCAAGATCGAGTCCGCCCTGGAGCAGTTCTTGACGACAAACTTCTCGCCGTCGGTGCGCGCTTTGGCGTACGAGAGCGGCAAGCCGATGCCGCAGTTCCCGGTCAAGGAGGGCGAGATGGAGCAGCGCATCGAAGGGATCCTCGAAGCGAAGAGTCGCGGCGAGACGAGGCCCGTTCCGCAAGATCCCGTGAGTGCGCCAAGGCGACGCGGTCCCTCCTTGTATTGAACGACAAGATACTACAGGAGTACCACTACTACCTCGACACCTTCCGCAAACACGGTCTCTACCACCCGCTCAACTGGTACCGCACTCGCCGCATCAATCACCTCGACGAGCAAGAGTCGCGGATCGGGCCCGTCCCGGCGCACATCCCCGCCCTCATGATCCCCGCCGAGCTCGACCCGGCGCTCCCCCCGGCGATGGCCGACTCGCCGGCGGTCAAGAAGTGCTTCCCGGGAGGGAACCTGCGCGTGCTGCCGCCGGTCAAGGGCGGCGACCACTGGGTGCTGCAGGACGTGCGCTATCGCGACCTCGTGACCAACTTGCTGGAAGACTTTGTCGACGAGGTCACCAGCGGAAAGTGGCAGCCCGAGGCGGTCACCTCCAAGCTCTGACGCGCCCCTTTACCGGCTCCCTGACCTCCGTCCCTGATCGTTTCAATGACCTTGTGAAATGACTAAGTTGATTACCTTTCTTCCCGCGCAATGCTCATGACGCTCTAGTCCCATGTCCTCGTGGTGGGCTGGCAAGGGGTTCGGTTCAAATTGGGGGTCGGATCACCACTCTTCCGCGCGGCGCTGCCGGCCAGTCGCCGCAATTTGAGGGCGGTACGCACGACTCACGCCTTACTGCACCCCTTGCGTTCCATGATCCAAGGTGAGCTTATGCACGTCGGCGCAGATCCTGCGGCCAGAATCCCAAGTCCGAAGTCTGTCTCAGCGGACTCTTGCCGACTTCGGAAGTCAACTTGTCGCATGTTGACCTTCCAGCCTCCAATTTCGCCGAGTCGCCGCCAGAACGCCGTCAATCTGCGACAGTGCGTACAACCCTGCACCCCTGTTGTGCTTGTCTTCAGCAGCGTCACCGTTCCAGCCCGGCGGATGTGCGACAATTTGCTTAATGAAATGCCGACCGCTTGTCCCCCGACTCACTCCGAACTTTTCTCGCCGACGTGCTGCCGCGGACTAGCTCTTTCTCCTACATACACGCTCCTCCCAACTGGACTGTTCGCGAGTCCGAACCTGTTGTGCATTCGCCGCGCTTGACCGAACAAGGGAGGCACAATCACGCGCATCTTTTCTCTCAGCCTGTCCCGCCCTGCCGCTTCGAGCGCCGTTCCACCATGGCGGCTCTCATAAGTCCATCGATGTCGACAGCGCAGACTCTCGTGGCCAGCAAGATACACAGCAAGGCGATGCTAGGACCGGCCGCCGCGGCTCCGACAGTCCTCGCCTGGTCGGACAAGGCAGCGCCCTCTTCGGCCCATGTATCGCCGAAAACGCCTTACCCCACCGGCCAGCGATCCCCCTCGAGCTCTCCGCGGGCTTCGTCCCCGCACCTGCAGGGTGTCAAGCCGCAAGGCGACCTGTCCGTATCCCCTAAGCGGCCTCGGCGTCCGGACTCGATCATCGTCGAAGACGGCGAGACCAATGCGGCACAGAGTCATGATCGCTTCCCTGGCTTCTCTCCGATTGCGGATCTCGGTGTCCAGCTCGACGAGATCATCACGACGTACGCCGCCGATCCGAGCCCCGAGCCGGCAGAAGAAACAGCCGACGCGGCGACGACCTCGTCGAACCCGAAGGCGGCCGACACTGCCTTCTCCACAGATCCAGACGCGGCCATAGGAGCTGCGTTAGCAAAGTTGGGACTCGATGGACCAAAGGTCAAGGCGTCGACACCAATTCTGCCAGGCTCGGAACGATCCCGGACGTTGCTGTCTCTCCGCCAGCGAACTCTGCATCTTTCCAGCCTACCCAGCTACGGACGGCGTATCGACCTGCTTCAGAAGCTCGAAGTTACCATGGGTGCCTTTCTCAGCATCGAGGATGTCGAGGCAATCTTGTCTATCGAAGCGGTGAGCCGAGTCAGCCGATGTCCATTCTGTTGCAGCTCCCCCACTGACAAGTTGTTTACAGCCTCCGGCTGCGGAGCAGATTGGTCCGAAACGTGCCCAGCATGGCGATCCTCGACGGCTCATTGGCAGAGTACGATCGTCCTGGCGACCCAAGTCGCGTGAGTTGTCGATTCCTGCTTCGCGTCGAAGGTTGCACTCAGCTCATCTTCCTATTCCTCCCTTAGGCGTTCCTGAGCCCGCGCGTCCGGTCAGCCCGGCGATCGTTGGTGCTCCCATCGACAGCTTACCCGCGGATGCGTTCGTAGCGGCCACCATCGCCGGTCGACCCTACGATCTCCCGATCTTGTGTTTCGCGGCGGTTGAGGAGATTTACCGACGCGGCCAAGGTCCGGCGGTCAAGAACTTCATGGAGGCGGCTGGGAGTGCCACAAGATGTGACCAGCTGGTCAGCATCTACGAAACGGCGCCAGATTACGGCGAGCGCCACGACCTGTCGCTCGAGTCCATTCACGACGTTGTCGCTCTGTGAGTCTCGAAGATTGATCCCTCGCGCTGGCCGCTGCTGATTTACTTTCTTCTGGCTCTAGCCTGAAGCAGTATCTGCAAGCCTTGCCGACACCGCTCCTGAACGACGATCTGTGGCGTCTTTTTACCACCGCTTGCCTCCATTCGACTCGACCCCTTGAGAATCGAATCGAGTCGGCGCAGCTCATCCTGCAGCTCCTGCCGACAAAGCACTTCAATCTCCTCCTCTACCTTGCAGCCGGGTTCTCGCAGCTCCCTCTTTTCCCGAAAAACGCCGTCTCGATCGACAAGGTGGCGAGCATCTTCGGCGACGCACTGTTTGGCTTGCGGACGCCGGCGCAGCAGCGCCACGGCATCAAGCGCTTCGGAATGACGATCACGGCGCCGAGCGAGCTGCTCTCTGACGGTCGGAATCACGCCGGCAGCGCGAGCGCCGCCTTGAGATGGCTCCTCGCGCACTGGTCGGATATCGCCAAGGGCCTTCTCGCAGAAGATTCCTCGTCACGTCGTTCTGCCCGTCCTTTGTCGGCAGAAACGCTCAACATCTCGACGGCGACTGTATCGCCTACCATCGACGTCGAGGTCACTGCCGAGCAACATTCAAAGGAGTCCGATGTTGTCACGTTGGCTGCCGAGGTGGCGCCACCGGAGGCAGCAGATGGCGGATCCGAACCAGCACTGTCTCTCTCGAGCTCTGCGACCGCGTCACCAAAAAGTCCATTGGTCAGCACACCACCGGATCCCCCGAGTCCGCTTTTGTCCCCCGAAGACGAGCGAGAAGCCCACGCGGCGCTCGAGAAGCAGCTCGACGACGCGATCGCACTGTTGACGGTTCGACGACCGAGTGCCGAGAGCACCGACAGTGAGCGGAAATCCCCTCGAACATTTCTCGCCAATCTCTGCGCTGACTCTTTCCTATCGTAGACGCATCTATCTATGCCTTTCCCTCGCCTCCGATATCGCCGACCGACCTTGTGCATTCCTCTGCGACCGATCACTCCGAACCGCAGGCGGTACAGCCCTACGCGCTCCCCGATAAGGAGCCTCCGCCGTCCCCGCGGATACCTATCGGGCTCGCCGCGCACCGCCGCAGTCAATCTGAAATCGTCGGCCAGAAGTGCAAATCGACACCGCCGCCGCCGCCACTTTCGCGTTCCCATTCCATAACCCGCGCCCGCTTGGCTCAGGCCCCCTCCGTCTCGACACCGCCTATCCCGGAAGACGAGGTCCCCCCGCCACTGCCTCATAAACGCCACCACTCCGGGCCCCCGGTCTTGCAACGGACACCGTCCACTACTTTCTCCTCGGACCGCCACTCGATCGCTTCCCCGTCCAGGCCGGGCACGAAAAAGTTTATCCTCCCCGCCCATGCACGCCGATACGACGAGATCGTCCACCTGCGCCAGCGCCTGAACGCTCTCGAGAAGGAACGCCAGGCCGAACGCGCCGACATGGTCGACCTGCGATCGGAACTCGCGATATACAAAGCTCGCATGCAAGTCGTGCGCCAAGGCGCGGACGCCGAGCAGGCGCGCATTGCCCAGGCTGAGCATCGAGCAGTCGACGCCGAGTCGCGCGCGGACGGAGCCGAAAAGACTGTCAAGAGCTTGCGCGATCGACTGGACAAACTCGAGACGGCCAGGCGAAGCGAAGCGGCGGCAGCAAAGCAGACAGCGACGGATCTCGAAAAGCAGCTGCGGGCGCTGCGTGATCTGATCTTCGGCCAGCAACACTCTTAGATCTCCTATTTATCAGAATCTACTACCTCTCGCAGCCCATGTAGCCAATACATCAACCCTGTAACCCAGAGCAGACGCATCCTCTAATCGGGCGATGCCTTCTAGAATAGCTTTAACGCCACACTGCAGCTACACTTGCTTCTCGAGCATGGACAGAAAATCCAGAGGGCGCCCCGCTTCCTCTGCGGGAGACGGCTCAGCGAAGCGCGCCTTGTTCCGCTTTGCGCCTCTGGACCGGTCGACGCGCTCGAACCGGATCCCGGCCAGTGCCGTCTCGATCGCCTTCTCGACTCGATTGCGGAGCTCGCGCGCGGCGGGCTGGTCGCAAAAGATGGGCGCGAGGCGGTACGACAGCCAGAGGTACAGCGTCAAGCAGCGGTGGTACGACTCGAGCGACTGGAGCATCTGCGGCGTAAAGACGGCGGCTTGTCGCCGCGTGAGGGTGGCGGTCGGTTTCCAGTCTGGCTGGGGCGAGGAGGACGACTCGCTGCGGGCGAGCTTTTGCTGCGCGGCGGCGTCGGCGACTCGGTCGAGCAGGCCGTAGATGCCCATCTCGTCGCCCCACTGGTCCATCAAGATCTTTTCGCCGCGAGCGTACGACTCGGCGAAGCGGACGAGGGTGTCGACGACGAGGGCGTCGCGCGTGTTGACGGGCGCGAGGCCGAACGTGTACCGCTCAAAAAACGTGAGCGGCTTGACGGCGGCGATTTTGTCTCCGACTTCGCCGAGTTGGACCGTCCCCGTCGCGCGGTAGTGCGGTTTCGTGCGCGTGATGGCGCGAGAGAGGGCAAAGATCCGACTCAAAGGGGTCGTTGGCGGCAGGAGGGCAAACAGGGCTTTGAAAGAATCGAACGGCGCCGAGAGTGACGCCTGCGTGACTTGCACGGTCGGCTGCTTCATCGCTTCTTGGAGGATCGGCAAGTCGACCGCGTCGAGCGTCGTCGCTTCGCCGAGAACGGCACTGGCCGATCGGGCATCTGCGACGGCTTCGGCCGGGTCGAGGTCGAGTGCTGAAGGCGACACGGGCGTGTGCAGGCCGTACCGCCCCGCGCGACCGGCAATCTGCTTGATCTGCGGAGTCGGCAGTCGGATCTCTTGTCGGCCGTCCCACTTGTGTAGCGACTCGAACACGATGCGGCGAATCTTCCTGCACGAGGGCGGCGGCATTGCCGGTTAGTTACTGCCGAGATACGCAAGGAGGGACCTTGGTGGCGACGTACAGATTGAGACCCATCCCGACGGCGTCGCTTGCGACGAGGACGTCATAGCTGCCTTCGTTGAACGCGCGCGCTTGCTCCTCCCTGACTTCGGGCGGCAAGCCCCCGTACGCGACGGCGACGCGGAGTCCGGTCTTTTCCTCGACGGCGCGCTTGAACGCAAAGATGTTGCTGCGCGAAAAGGTGACGAGGCAGTCGCCCTTGCGGATGCGGGACAGGTCGCCCCCGAGCGAAGTGTCGGCGACGACGAGTGGCGAGAGACGCTGGTACCGTTTCACAACGCACTCGTCGCCGAGTTCGGCGGCGATCTTTTGGACAAGGTCAACGACGCTCTCTTCGCCGCAGAGGTGGAGCTCGTCGCACAACGCGCCGATCACGGCCGAGGTCCACGCGGTGCCGCGCTGGGGATCGCCGATCATCTGGATCTCGTCGACGACGCCGACGTCGAGCCTTTTCGAGAGCGGGAACATTTCGACCGTGCACGATTGCAAGCCGGCGTCGGGATCGAGGATGCGCTGCTCCTCGCCCGTGACGAGGTTGCAGGTCCGTTTCCCTTCGTCGCCGATCTTGCCCTCGTTGAACCGCGCAAACACTTCGTGCGCGAGGAGGCGGAGCGGTCCCGCGTACGCACCCGTGCGGGCCCTCGCAAGCGCGACGAGGGCCGAGTGCGTCTTGCCCGAGTTGGTCGGTCCGACGTGCAGGATCAAGCGGCGGCGGCGTTGTCGCGCGTCGGGGAAATCTTCGTACGCGAACCGGCGGTCGGCGATCGCGGCGAGTTGGTGCAGTTTGGACAAGCCCGGATCCGGTAGAGGGTTAGCGCGGGTCGGCGTCGGCAAGGGGACGTGGACGCGGAGCCAGGCGAGAAAGGTGGCGAGGGCGGCGTTGAAGAGGGCGTCGGGGCCGTCGGCGATGTACGCAGCGCGGATCGCGTCCAGATCCCACTCGATACCTTGGCTCTGCAGGTCATCCCCGTCTGCTGCGCGGCGACGAGCTCCCGGCAGGGTGGGTTGGGCTGCGTGAGCAAACTGGTTGGCGAGGCGTGCGAGGGTGCGAACGTCGACGCCGAGATCGGTCGCGAGTTGGCGCACAGGGCGCGCGGGTGCGCCGTGCTTGGCCCAGACATGTTCGAGATGATGCTCGAGTTTGGAGACGAGTTGCGGGGTCGCTATACTCGATGGACCTGGCGTGCCTCCTCGTCGCTGATTGAACCCAGCTCCTCCTCCTCCCCTCGGGTTGAACCCCGGGTAGCGTTGCCGGTGAGTGTGAGGAGGAGGGCTTGACCGAGCATAGTGGTTGTTGCCCTGTCGCTGGAATTGCTGGCGCTGTTGAGGAGCTGCTCTGCGAGCGAGAGGAGCAGCCGAGAATGCACGTGCGAGGTGTAGCGAAAGGGAGCGCGGCGGGGGCGCTGGCAGAAGCATGGGAATCTATGCTCTCTCTGGACCTGCTCGAGTCTCCAGGAAAGGTGCAAAGTGCGCGTGTGGGGGCGAGCAGTCGAGCGGTGAGCTTTCGAACAGACGTCTCGCTTCGAT
The DNA here is from genome assembly GCA_021654155.1 of Rhodotorula sp. CC01. Lineage (NCBI taxonomy): Eukaryota > Fungi > Basidiomycota > Microbotryomycetes > Sporidiobolales > Sporidiobolaceae > Rhodotorula > Rhodotorula sp. CC01. The sequence goes on from JAKEZK010000008.1 coordinate 441,052, forward strand.
CGCTTCTCCTGCTCACCGCGACTCTCTTACGAGCCGGTCAGAGCGCGAGCACAGCCAGCGAACAAACTGCAACCACCGCCGACCATGTCCGGATTCATCATGACCCTCGACTCGGACGACGAGGCGCCGCGCTCGCCCTCTCCGGAGACAACACCGCTCGCCTCGACCTCGAATGCAGCCGCAGACCAGAGCCGCAAGTCGACTGCAAAGGCAAAGCAAACCAAGCTCACCAAGAAGCAGCGCCAAAAGCCTACCAAGGTCGCCATCCAAGACGACGACGCCGACTCGGACTCGGAGCGAGGCGGTGCAGGGTCCCGTCAGGACCAGGAAGAGCCCGCCATGGCCACCGGATTCGTCTTTGACGGCCTCGGAGGGGGTTTCGTCGGACGCGACAGGCATAGCGTCTGGGTACGTCAGTCTCTGCCCTGGAAAAATCGACCCCCTGACTGACTCCCGCTCTTTTGGACATTGCAGGACTCGGGCGAGGCCTACATCCAAAACCGTCCGAACGCCATGGTGGGTCTTCCATTCTCTTGCCAATTACCCTGTCCCTATGGCGGAGCTCTGACCCTTCTACTGCCCCAGCCCCGAGTGACTGTCGACGAGATCATCGCGCGTCGGGGTCCCGAACGTGCGGCTGCCAAGGCTGCCGCAGAGGCGCAGGCTCTTCTCGAAGAAGGTGACGACGACGACGAGGCGGACATGTCGGCCGACGAGCTCGACGAGGAGGACAATCAACTCGAACAGGAGATGCTGCGCGATCTCGAGAACGGAGATCTCGACTTTGACGGCTTGGACGAAGACGATGACGAAGACGAGGACGAGGACGAGGACGCAAGCGACGGTGACGAGGATGACGAAAAGGTGGCGGAAGAGAGTCAAGACGAGGTGGACGTCCAGGCGGTCAAGACGAGACCGGTACCGGCTCCGACTGGCGGAGACGAGGAAGACGAGGAAGACTGGCTCGGGATCCGCGAAGAAGAGAGCGACGGCGAGGTGTCAGATGCTGAGAAGGAGGAGGATGCGAACGAGGACGAAGCGACGACCATGACGGGTGAGTCGGCAAAACAAGAGATTCGAGCGACGAGGGTTCTCCTGACTGACTAAAAGTGGGCGCTCGGAACAGCTGCTCCGGGAGGCTTTGCGGCTCTGGCCGATGTTGACGGTGACATGTCGGATGCCGCCAGCTCGGAAGACGACGACAACAACACCGACAAAGCGGGACCCCAAACGGACGCCGACAAGGCCAACGCGGCCGCCGTCAAGGCCTTCTTCACCTCGCACAAGAACGCGTCGACCTCTTCTTCCTCGCGGAAACCCTTGTCCTTCTCGACCCTGCCCAACTGTACCCTCTCGCGGCAACTCTTGCTCGCGCTCGGGTCGCTCAACCTCTCGGTCCCGACTCCGATCCAAGCCGAGTGCATCCCGCTCGCCATGATGGGCAAAGACATTGTCGCGTCGTCGGCGACCGGCTCGGGCAAGACGGTAGCCTTCTGGGTCGGCGTCCTCGAGCGCTTGCTCCACCGCGACCGCAGGAACCCGATGACGCGCGTCGTCGTCATGACCCCGACGCGTGAATTGGCCGTGCAGGTACACGGAGTCGGCATGGCCCTCGCGCGCTACACCGACGTTACCTTCTGTCTCTGTGTCGGTACGTTGTGTGCAACGCCTGCCTTCGTGCTCTCTTTTCACTGCGAGGCCGACAGAGCTGACAGGTATCGCCCTTCAACCTCCTGGCAGGCGGATTGTCCTTGAAAGTCCAGGAAGCCGAGCTGAAGCAGCGCCCCGACATTGTCGTCTCGACTCCCGGTCGACTGATCGACCACGTCCGCAACACGCCGTGCTTCACCATGGACGGCGTCGAGGTGCTCGTTCTCGACGAGGCAGACCGGATGCTCGAAGAGGTGCGTTTGTCCCGACCTCTCCGAAGATTCCATTTCGGGCTGATCCTGGGTTTGTTCGTGTACTAATCGGAAACTTCGGTGGTGTGCACTCTCAGGGTTTCCGCGACGAGCTCGAGGAGATCATCTCTGCCGCCCCGCGATCGCGCCAAACGCTCCTGTTCTCGGCGACCGTGACGGAGAGTATTCAGCAATTGACTCGACTGTCGATGAACAAGCCTGTCCGTGTCAAGATTGACGAGATGGGTGCCGCTGCCAAAGGGCTCGAGCAAGAATGTGCGTTTGCCTAGCTGTCAGGCCCCTCCCGGAGGCAGGGGCGGAAAGCTGACGTTTTTGCCGAACGGTGTCATGCAGTCCTCCGTGTCCGCGGTGACAAGGCCGGCGAGTCGATCGAGCTCAACTCGCGCTCCGGCGAACGGCACCGCGAAGCACTCCTGATCGCGCTCTGCACCCGCTCGTTCGCCACCGGCCGGACCATCATCTTTTTCCGCTCCAAGGCGCAAGCGCACCGCATGAAGATCCTGTTCACGTTGTTCGGACAGGGACTCGAGCGGAGTGACGAGTTGCACGGCGACTTGACGCAGGAGCAGCGGTTGCGGGCCCTCAAGCGGTTCCGCGAGGGCGAGATTGGCTTTTTGCTCGCGACGGATTTGGCTTCGCGTGGACTCGACATCAAGGGTATCGAGAACGTCATCAACTACGAGATGCCCAAATCGATCGAGATCTACTTGCACCGCGTCGGCCGAACGGCTCGTGCCGGCCGCAAGGGACGGTGAGTCGGCGGCTGCTCTCTCTCTCCGTTCGGCCGGGCGGTCGACCTCCTAATGGGCGCCCACTTGCGCGTTGAGGTCTAGAGTCGTTGCTGACTCGGCTCGTGTATGCTCGATGCAGCGCACTCACCCTCGTCGGCGAGTCGGACCGTAAGCTGGTCAAGCTCGCGATGAAGCACGCCCCGCCCGAGTCGATCAAGCAGCGGACGATCCCCGCCGACGTGGTCGGTGCCGTCTCGAAAGAGCTGCGGAACATGGAACCCGAAGTCAAGGCGGTTGTGATGGAAGAACGCGAAGAGAAGGAGGTGAGCCCTCAGTCCGCCTTGACGCCCCATTGCAGCCCGGAGAACAGCGGCTGATTGACCTGGAACCGGTATTGCAGTTCCGGAGGGGGAACATGGAGCTGCAGAAGGCGAGCAACATGCTCGAATATGCGGACGAGATCAAGTCTCGACCAGCACGAACGTGGTTCCAGTCGCAGACCGAGAAGGTCGCTTCGAAAAGTGCGTCAAAGCCTTCAGCGCTGGATACAAGACAACAGCATGTTGATCCGCAAGCTTCTTTCGCGTGCAGAGCTCGGCAAAGATGAGCACAACTCGAAGTTTGCGGAAAAGACCAAGAAGCGGACTTTCGAGGAGGAGGAGCCGCTGTCGAAGCCGGTGAGTCGGCCGTGCATCCTATTCCTTGCACAACAGATATCTGACTGAATGCATGGACGCCCTGCCCGCAGCCGAAACGGACACCGTTCTCGGGTCTCTCGCGACGCGAGAAGCGTCGCAAGATGGCCGCGCGCGAGGACGAGGAAGACCGGGAATCGGGCGCCTACCGCGAAGTGGCGGCGTCGATTCGGTCTGCCAAAAAGGCGGCGCGACCCGAGAAGCTGCAGGCGCTCCGGCCGGAACGACCTTCCGGGTTCGAGGCGGGCAACCGCAAGAAGGACAAGAAGGCGAAGAAGAGCGCGTTCGATCGCGAGATGGGCGTGGCCGCTTCGGCGGGCGAGGGCAAGCGGCCGGGCAAGCGCGAGCGGGAAGGGCTCAAGGGCGGCGGCGCCAAGCACAAGCTCGGTCGGATGGGTCCGAAAGTCAAGCGATGAACACTGCAGCTTGGAAGGTTTTCGGACGCTCCTGTCGAGGTGCTTCCCTCCCAGTCTCATTTGGGCACGTGCAATGACATGTTCTTGCCAATCCTATCCGATCCTTGGAACATTGTCTTTGCCGCATGTAGCCTGTGTTGATCTCCGGAGATGCGGCACCGCCTCCTCTTGGCTTTCTGCTCTCATCTCGGGGCACGCTATACCCGCAAGATGGGCGCTATCTGCGGCAAAGAAGACCATTTTGATGCACTCGAGCGGCACGGCAAGGGCCACAAGCTCTCGAGCGGCGCTGCCTCGTCGAGTGCTGCCCCCACATCATCCTCGGCTGCAGCGACTGCTGGCAACACCTCCGCTAGCAACGGACCGCCCAAGTCGGTCTCGACGAGTCCGCCGCAGCGATTAGGAGGAGGGTCCAATAGCGGCGGAGGCGGCGGTGGTACAGCGGCAGCTTCGGCAGAGGATGCGGCAGCACGAAGGGAAGCCATGTTGGCAGCGGCCGAGGCGCGCAACAAAGCCGTACGTGGGCTCGGGTGATCCGACTCGGCAATGCGATCAAACTGACGCTTTATTACCGGGCCCGCAGTCTGCGACCCGAGGGACGAAGACTGGCGGCGGCGGCGGCAAGTTGACGCAGCAACTCGAACGCCAAGCGAAGGACGGAGGACGGGCAGAAGAGGCGCGGCGAGAAGCCGAACGAAAGGGCAACGAACCCCTGGTGGTGAGGGCCCTCTGAATCGAATGGCAGGTGGTGTTTTTGGACGACTGTGCTGATTTTTAGCGCGCCCACAGTGGGACTGAGGCGAGCAGGGCTGCCATCCCCCTCTTCTGCGGCACTAGTTGTATATTGGAAGTGTGCAATACCTCCTCCAGGGTCCCTACTACACAACCCCGGCTTGCGCAGCTCGATTGCCTCAGCCGTTGATGCTCCGAATCTCCTTTTGCGACAAGCTGAGTTGCCCGCGTCCCCACTTGCCCGCCGCGCCACCAATCCCTCGCTGCCGCTTGTCGGTCCCTTCCGCCTTGCGCTTCTCCTTGAGCGAGAGCGCTTCGCGTCCCATGCCGACGGCGCCCTTCTTGGCGCCCTGGCCGAACCCGGCCGCGTCGTCGCGCGCTTGGGCTCGTTTCAGGTTGGCGGCGTTCTGACCCTTGCGGAGCAGGCGCGGCGCGTTCTTCGGCAACGGTGTGTGGCCCTTGAGCGGTTTCGAAGAGGCGATCGGGAGTTCGCGCAGGAGATCGGGGAGAGAGGCGGACCCGCCTGACGTGAGTGGCTTGATCAAAGACGAGAGGTGTGCGTCGAGTTTCGACAATTGCCTGTGTCCGACGAGAGAGCTTCAGCTCTGCTTTGTATGCGTGGAATACACAGTCTCTCAGGGAAGGGGGGACGTACGTCTCTTCCACTTGCTCCTCTGCCTGCTTCTGCAACGCTGCAGCCCCCTTGGCGTCTCCGGCTGCGAGCTTGGCCTTCTGCCTCGCTGCCTTTCCTCCGACGTACTTGACGTTGGCCGCATCCGCCACCGAAGCCTTGACGTGCAAGTTCTTGACTTTACCAGCCTGATGGCCAGAAACTGCAGCTCAGCCCACGTTGCCGTCGGTTCCTTGCGGCGAGAGAAGAGACGCACCTTGAAGTCGCGCAGCTCTCGCTTGTCCAACACTGGCGGTGCGCTCGCCGTCAGTGCTGCGTCGCCTGTAGTGCTTCTTCCAGGTTCTACGAATGCGACGACCTTTGCGTTGGCAGCGGCTGCTGCTGCTGCTGCGTTCCCGTGGGTGTTCAGCTATCTGAGGCAAAGTTTTTGTGACAGGGAAGGAGCCCACCTTGTCGTTCAGCAGATAACCGATCACTGTCCTCGTCCTGGCTCTCTTCTTCCTCGTCGTCGTCGTCGTCGTCGTCGTCGTCCTCATCGTCGTCGTCCAGAAAGTCGGCGTCGTCCATTTCCCAGACGGTTTTCTGTGCCGTCGTCCGGTTTGCCGTGCCGGCTGCACTCGTACTCGCAACAGGTTGTGAGGGCAGTGCATCGGCAAAGAAGCTCGCTTGATGGGCCTCGAGGGCGGCGAGCATGGCGGCGTGAGCATCTTGGGCAGAATCTGCTTCCGGTTCCGACTCGTCGTCGTCGTCGTGGCGCGGCCTGTCCACGTGAATCAGATCAGTATCCTGCACAATCAAGTATCTCAGAGACTCGGCTGTACCTATTCGATGCCTTGCCTGCGGCTTTGGCGGCGAGTTTGGCTCGCTTGTGAGGCGGTGCGGCCGCTGGAGTGATGACGGGCAGCGCTCGCCCTTTGCCCTTGCTCGGAGCGGTCAAGGCGGGGCCTCTCGCTTTCCGCTTCTGCGCCATGGTCATGCCCATCCTTGCGGCGTGTGTGTAGAGATCGACAAGGCGAGTGATGAAAAAAGCACGAGTGAGCCGACGCGGCGCGGCAGGGCACACACAGTCGCATGCAAAAGAGACCGAGAACTACACAACAGCGTCCAAGAGAGAGAGACGGTACTGAGAGAAGAGAGAGTGTCTTTGGAACAGGATGAATCGTCAAGATCAAGGAATGGAGATCAGGCGAGAAGGGCCAACCCGGCGACGAAAACTGCTCCGGCGGCTCCCGTCCAGGCAACATCTGCGCGTCCGGCGGCGGCGATGTACCTGTTACGCAATAGATGAGCAGCTGTTGGCCCCCCTTGAATCACGATTAAAGGGGACGCACCCGTCACTGGGACCGAGAGCGACTCCGGACACGGTCTGGCCCGGAGCGTAGGCCGTGATGGAAGCGAGCCCCTCTGGCGTCGCTGCTGTCGTGAGTGGCTTGGTCGCCGTCATGGTCGAGGTGCTCGTAAGGTTGAGGGTCATGGTCTGGCTGCCGTTGACCGACAGAGACTGCGAAACGATGACGGATTGCGAGACTGAGACGGCGACAGAGGACGACGAGTTGCCCGACGCCGACGCCGATTGACTATTTGATGCGCTGCTCGAGGCCGAGCCCGACGACGGCGAAGCTGATGCTGAGGCAGACGAAGCAGACGACGAGGCAGCTGTGCTGCTCGCGGTCGAGATCAAGCCAGAGAGGTCGGCGGCCGCAACGTGGGCGACGAACGAGGCCAACACGAGCTGCGAGGGCGAGCGGTCAGGAATCTCGAGCATCGGTACAGCGTGACGTGACTTACTGTGAGTGCATGGAGCACGTTGACCCGCATGGCTCGGAACGAGTGTGTACAGGGGTTGGACGAGTCGCAACTCTGCGATGAGACGTCGAGGCTCTCACTTCGACTGCTCATCAATCGCCTCGCTTGGCCACTTGAAGGACAATGGCAGATGGCATACTCGTACAGGAACCACCTGCAGGGATGCCTGTTCGCCCCGTCGCCTCGACTTCAACTTTGTTGCAGCCTCCGGCGCTCTCATCACCATCGCGGCACTCGTCGCCGTGGACAGAATCTGGCTCGTTCTATGCGTTCGGGTCAGGGTCGCCCCGCATCCTACACACTCGCAAAGCCCCACCCTTCAAGGGCAGGTCCTACACCGACGCCGCCGCTTCTTCTTCTTCTTCTTCTTCACCTCGGCAGACTCCGCCCCCTTCCAGACCCGCCAGTCCCGCCGTACTCATGACCACCGCGTCGTGCTGCTGCTGCGGGACAGAGCTCAAATACCCCCGCGCGAGTCCGAGCTTCCGCTGCACCGTCTGCGACCAGATCTGCGACCTTTCGGACGAAGCACGGCGCGGCAAGGCACCCGAGGGTGTGTCCTCCCCCCCTCCCTCCGCTTCACGACCTTCTTGCTGAGTTCTCCTTTGCTTCCTTCATCTTGCTGGTCGTCTGCTCCTCGCTCTTCTCAGGCGTGCCCGTGCCTGAAGCGACGCCAATCTCCGAGGCAGAGTGGCTGAATCTGCTCGATTCGCCCGGCCGCGATGCCAAAGCATCGGACCTTGCACAAGAACTCGACGACGTGACTCTCGACGACTGCTCTACGACGCCGTCTGGTACACCCCTACTGCCGCCAGGTCTGCTCGCAGCAGTCGACACGGCTTTCTCGAATCTCCCTTCCCTCGAGTCGTCCTTTCGAACATCCTCGCCGCCGACAAGCATGAGCCAGCAAACCCCACGGAAACGCCTGCCGTCGTGGAGGACACTGCGCAGGCTCTGCGACGTGACGGCGAGTCGACCTGCCGTCGTAGACCGCATGCGCGAGCGGGTCGAGGCGATTCTGCAGCGACCCGGTCCGACTTTGCTCGACAGTGACGGCACGTGGTTGATCGCTCTGTTCGAGGTACGGTACACCGCTAGATACGACGAAGGGAGGTATATGTCTCTAATCACGGTTGACTTGTGCAGAACCCGGTCTTTACGGCACAGGCAATTCCGGATCCAGAAGTGCGCCATCGACTCCAAGCACGCTTGATCGGGCTGTCAGTCCAGCATGACTTTTTCCTTCCTTCGCTCTCATGCGATCCCCGTGCTGACTTTTCCTGCTTTACTTCAGGGTGTCTCGCCTGCCAAATACGCTGCACCACGCCTTGGTGACTTACCTCTCCTCGCCGACCTACCCGCGCCCCGCGTTCCTCGAAAAAGTCGAATCCGTCTGCAGCTTCCTCTCCCACCGTATCGCACTCTGCGTCGAGGCAGATCGATCGACCGCGTACGTGACGGATTGGCAAGTCCAGGCGGCGGCTCGAGTCGCGAGTTTGCTCTTTGCCGCGAACGAGAAGCTGCGGCGGGTCCCGCTCACGGCTTTCTACGTCACGTTGATCGACTCGCTCGGACCCGCGGCGCTCTTCAACGACTTTGAGACGTGGGAAGCGACGCGAGAGTACGTACCCTGATGCCCGGCATACGCTTCTGTTCGATACCGGGATCTGACGTTCCGTCTTGCGGCAGGACCTTCTCGCTGTGCCAATATCCCTTCTTGCTCTCCCTCGGCGCCAAGATCCTCCTGCTCACCTATGACGGCGAACGCGAGATGGTCCAACGCACGAACGAGGCTTACCGCGCCAACCTCTCGTCGGAGGAGGCCGAGTCTCCGTTGCTGGTCCTGAACATTCGCAGGGATCATTTGGTGGCCGACAGTTTGCAGCAGGTGCATGCTTTCGCGTGTGGCCGTTGAATCGGGTACCGAGCTAACTCTTAATCGTGAGGTAGATCGCGATGAATCACCGAGGCCTGACGAAGCCTCTCCGGATCAAGTGGGAAGACGAAGAAGGCATCGACGCCGGCGGCTTGCGGAAAGAGTGGTTCCTCCTCCTCTGTCGCAGATTGTTCGACCCTCAGTTCGGCATGTTCCTCGTCGACGAAGAATCGCAGTACGTCTGGTTCAACCCGGCCGCCGTCGACATGGAGGACGACTTTTGGCTCGTCGGCGTGACAACAGGGTTGGCCTTGTTCAACGGCGCCAACCTCGACATCCCGCTGCCCCCCGTGACCTACAAACTGCTCGCCGCCGCGTCCACTTCGCTCAAGCTCTCGGACCTCGCCGAATTGAACCCGTCCCTGGCCCGCGGCCTGGATCAGCTCCTTCAGCACCCGGCCGAGGACGTCGAGACTACGTTTTGTCGGACGCTTGTTGGGCAGTACGAAGCCTGGGGCGAAGTGGTCGAAGTCGACTTGGTGGAGAACGGCAGCGAGGTTCCGGTCACGGGGCAGAATCGACAAGGTCAGGCGAATGCACCAGCCCGGTTTCACGAGTACGGGTGCTCACACATCTCATCTGACAGACTATGTCGACTTGATGGTCGAATTCCTCCTGGTCGGTTCGGTCTCGTCGCAGTTCGCGAGCTTCGCAAAAGGCTTTGCAGAGGTCTGCGCCGGCAACGCGCTGTCTCTCTTCCGAGCAGAGGAGCTCGAGCTCGTCATCCGGGGGTCGCCAGAGGAACTCGACATCGCAGCGCTGCGGGCTGTGACCGGCTATGATGGCTTTTCGCCGAAAGAGCCCGCGATTGAGTGAGTTTGACGTCCGAAAAACAGCAGCAACGGGAATTGCTGCGTCAAGAGTATTCACCCTATCGCGCCCGTGCAGGTACTTCTGGTCCGCAGTTGCCAGCTTTTCGCCGACAGACCAGCGCCGCCTCCTTGCCTTCATCACCGCATCGGATCGCCTCCCCGCGACCGGCATCATCTCGCTCGAGCTCAAGCTGCAATGTCTGGGCGACGACAGTGACCGGTATCCTCAGAGTCATACGTGCTTCAACACCCTCAGCCTCTACCGCTATTCTTCTCTCGACAAGATGGAGCGCATGCTGCGGCGCTCGTTCGAAGACAGGTGCGGACTCTTCCGCCGCCGCCAACTTTCTACCGTAACCCGGAGCGAAGACTGAGCGTTCTTCTTTGATCACAGCGAGGGCTTCGGACTTCGATGAATGTCAACGTTGACTAGAGGAAGGCGTCGCAATCGAGTGAATGGTCACGTGAAAGTTTGCCGACTGCTTCTCATATGCGCGGCCTCAGAGAGCCCGCTCTTGCCTTCTGTTCTAAGTCGAGCGATGAGCCGCATTGCCAGTGTGAACACCGCTCAGAGGCTCGGCGAGTCTGCCCGACCATATTTTGCCAGCCAAGTGCGCGTCATCAGCGTTGGCAAGAGCTCTTGCTTTTCCTCCTGGACCGCGCACACAGCCTATGGAGGCGGCGAAGAACGCAATTTCTGCACTTTTCCTGCACGCGCCCCGATGACTGCAGCAGGCACAACGACCAGCCTAAGGGGCAACTCTCGGCTCCGACGACCGAATGTTTGGCTCGGCAAAGCGATCCCTCTCATCCTCCTGATCTTTGTGTGGAAAGGCTGGGAACTGGTGCTCTTCCAGATCAGTGAGTCGCGCGCCATGGCTGGCGGTCCTTGACTCCGTTGCACTGACTTGGGCCACCACAGTTCCACATGTTGCCGCTCGACACCCTCGCCTGGGACCGCTGTATGCTTTTGTCATGCATGCTGCGCTGGCAATGACCTTGCTGTCATACTTCAAGGTCTATCTGCACTCGCAAGCCCCGCCACGAGAGACCCAGCCTCCTGCAGAAGTCATTGCAAAGCGAGTGGTGCGGTGCTACTCTCTCGCGCTCCATCCCTCCCTCGCTTCTTGCTCCTGCTGACTGCTTTTCCGAACAGATCTTTGCTTGCGACGAGTCGGGAGCTCCGCTCCGCTGCTACCGAGATAGTTGCGGCGGGGCTTGGCAGGCCATTCGCACTCGACATTGCCGTGATTGCGGAACCTGCCGACCGCTCTTCGACCACCATTGCGCCTTCATGGACAACTGCATCGACGCCGAGACGCACAAAGCCTTCTTCTGCTTTGTCGCCTATGCCGCGGTCGTGCTCGGCTTGGGCCTCTTGCCGCTCGCGCCCCCGCAGTGGGTCGCACTTCGCAAGGTCGTTCGCGAGACGTGGTCGAGCGACGTGATGGTGAAGAAGTGGTGGAGCCGCTGGTACAGCTGGCTAGGTGGACCTGTCTGGCGGTAGGTGAAGGATAATCCGGCGCATGAGATGTAGCCGGGCTGACCATTCTGACGTGCAGCTACCTCGGCGCGATCCTCCTCGGCTACCGCCAACATCGCACGGCCCTCGAGACGACGCACGATCCCAATGTGGACACTCCGCGAGCATCTGAGTACGAGCTCGACTACCTCTCAGTTCCCCGACTTTCAACTCTCGCGATCACCGCGGCGACCGCTTTGATACTACTAATTGCTTTGAGCAGTACGTACCCGAGCAGTGATTCCACAGCTAGGGAGCTCATACTGAACGATGCCTCCTACAGTGGTCTTTGTTGTCCTTCGCAATGCGTCGCGCGGTCTATCCACCGTGCAGGTTGAGCGAGCTCGCGCCTACCACAACCAGACGAAACGCGCTCCTCTCGGCCTCGTACCTCGTTACGATGCGAGGCTCAGACTTTGGGTGCCGACGGACGATATCGGGGGCGGGGCCATCTCGCTTGTCGAGCCGAACATTCCGCTATTCGATTTCGGTCGACGAGAGAACCTCCGGAGAGCGTTCGGCGACCGCTGGTGGAAGTGGTGCCTTCCTTCGATGTCGGTGTGAGTCACGACGCACCACTGCGAGTGCGATTAAACGGGACTAACCGCAACCAAGAGCACGCAGAGCCCATTCTGACCTTGACTTCAACCCGACTATCCGGGCCGAGCTCCAAAAACGCGCGCAAAAATCCGCATGAGGAAGGCAGGAAGAATGTAGAATCGCATGCAGATACAATAGACAAGCAACAGAGACTTCACAGAGTATTGACACGGTGGCAGAGACGGAGATGGACATGGCTCATGGAGGAAAGCTAGTTTGGGAAGGGGAAAAGCTGGCCGTTAGTTTTTCTGCCTCTTCGCGGCAGACGAGAGGACCATCCCGGCGGGACGTTTGACATTCGTGTCCCCTATTTACGACGCCTGGCATCAGTGCCTATCACGAGCGTACAGAGGCGGCAGTATGATCACTTACACTGGAAGAAGTTGCAGCGGTACTGAGGGTCGACGTGGATCTTGGCTTGTCCCTGGTCGTAACCGGGTCCCACGGGCCTGCGAGGGCGTGGGAGAAACGTCTTCAATAATCATCCGCAGTGATGCTCGACGACGGTGTTCTCACCTCGCGCAGAGGTAGAAGACGCGCCCTTTGTTGACGCCCGGCTTGTTGACGGTCCACAGCCTCGACGGCTCGTTGTGACCCTCGCACAGCGGGGTCGGCCTCGCGGCAAAGATTTCGGACCATCTCGACGCAGAAGCGCCGTTCGTCGGGTGGCACGGCTCGGCAGCTGCACTCGCGCGAGCTTCGGCTTCGAGCTGGTCTGGGTCCACCTCTTTCTTCTCGACGTCGTCATCGTCGTCGTCGTCCAGAACGAGCACTTCGCGGTCCTTATCATCGCGCGAGGTTGACAGGACGGGAGAAGGCGACGGTTTCGGACGCGAAGACGAGCGCGAAGTCTTGCCAGTCGTCGAGGCGGAAGCGGGAGGACTTCCCGTCTTGCTCTTCTTGCGCTTCTTCTTTGGACGGTCCGGCTTCGCCGGGGGTTTGAAGAAGCTCTTAAGGTCCTGTTGCCCGGCCTTCTTGGTATCGACGGGCGTCTGACTGCGCTCCTTCGTCTTTTTCGTACCGCCCGTGCTGCTTGCAGGCACCGCCTCCTGGCTGCTCGAGGCAGCGCGGGACGAGGACGAGGGAGCGGGAGGAGGAACGGCTTCGGTCGCGAGAGCCGGAGACGGTGAAGGAGTCGGCTTGACGACGGGCGTCTGACTCTTCTTGCCGAACCAGCTCTGCAGCGTCTGCTGCTTGCCCGAGAATTCGTCGAAGAATCGGGCAGCAAACGCAGGCGGGTCAGGAGGGCTCTGGCCGGGCTGACGGCCAGGATTGAGCAAGTCTTTGAGCACGAGGGTGCCACGCTCGGGATCCTCGATCTGATCATGAAAGTCGACGTAGACCGGGCAATGATCGGAGCCGACAACTTCCGGCTGGATGTTCGAGTCTTTGACCCACGGCAGTAGCGCGGGCGTGATGAGGATGTAGTCGAGGCGGTTGCCGTAGTTCGTCTTGCGAGCTTCCGTCTTGGTGTCCCAGCAAGTGAACATGCCGCGCCGGTTGGGGTGGAACTTGCGGGTAATGTCGACCATGGGCCCGTCGGGACCGACAAAGTCATGCAGCCAAGCCCTCGGTGGGTAGTCCAAGAAGTTCTCGAGGCCGCTGTCGCGAGCGCGCCTTTCAGGCTCGGACGCGTCCAGGTCGTCGGCGCAGATGTTGAGATCGCCGACGACGATGACCTCGCGACCGGCCTTGATGAGGTTGCGCACGCGGCGATCGACCATGGTATTGAACTGGTTCTTGAAGACGAGCCGCTCCGCATTGGTCAAGTTCGGGAGGTACCTGCCAATGTCGAGTAAGCGGATTGAGTCCGAAGTTGTTCCCGTTGGCTGATGACAACATGGCAGACGACATACAGGTTGATCAAGACAAAGAGACCGCAATCGACGATCGTGGTGCGGCCCTCGAGGTCGAGATCTTTCATCGTGGCATAGTCCATGTCGACTTCAGAGCTGAGAGGGTAACCTCCGATGCGATTCGGGAGCGCCATGTCGGACGGGAGCAGCGACGAGCCGATCCCTTCCTCAGCCTTGACGGGCACGACGGTCTCGCGCTTCGTAAATATGGCCGTCCCGTGGACTCCCTTGACCGAGCGGCGGTAAAACGAAAAGAAGGAATCGAACGCCGTCATGCACGCCATCTCTTTAACCATTTGAGCGCGAGTGATCTTGGTTTCTGCGTGGACGTAGGCAATTGTGATCAACTCGCTGTCCGATTTCGGTGCCATGTCTGGGCCCTCGCTGACCTTGTATGCAGATGATGTCGCCGCCCAAGTCCTCCATGATGCCCTCATACGTGCGCTTCTGATTCCATCTGGGAGCACCTCGTCCGTGGGTCAGCTTGACAACCTCGACTAGGTACGCATAAGGGTCTTGTGAGCCTGTAGACTCACGGGTGATACTGGACGAGCGGTTTGATGCCGTTCTGGTAGTAGGTGGGGCAGTCAGCCATAGTCCGGGGACAGCAGCCGCGATCGAGGCACTCACGACGTTCCACGTGATCAGCCGCATCCTGCATGTAGCCTCTCCACGTCCCTTGTCGCCGTTCAAGAGCGGTGCGAGGCCGGTGAGCGAGCGAGCGAGTGGGCGGTCAAGGAGCGACACGGGGCACCTTCTGAGCCGCTGAACGCAGCCGTCGCACGCGTGAGCAGTCTGTACGAGCGTTTACAGCGTGCGTTCGAAGCTTCGATGAGTGTAGAGGCGGGTGAACGGGTGCGCAGCGGAGTGGCGCCCTCTTTTCGCCAAGTTGACATCTCGAGTTGCACGCGACTCTGTAATCTCAAAATCTGCCTAAAAAACACTGGTTACAGTCCAAGGCAGTTTTAAAGCTACAAGACAAGGCGGGATACCAGCCCTCGCAAGCGAACCAAGCACCGACAAGCGTTCCCTCCTCGAAAGTACTTCCTCTTCTGAGAGGCATGTCAACTTCTCACTTCGTGCGCAGCTTCTTCGACTTTGGTCCAACACCCGCCGCCTCACCGGCCGAGTCTGACTCGCACAGGTCGATGACCTCGGCCACGTTGCGGCGTCGCAGAGCGCCTGACTCCGAGACGGTCCGTGGTCCGGCACCCCGCTTCTTCGGGAGCGGCGACTCCTTGCTCGTCTGCTTCGGGGCGGCGGGACGACCGCTCGGTATGGGGTCGGCCTGTCCGGTCGATCTGGTGGTGGGCGACGGTCCGCGGGGTTGGAAGAACTGCTGGAGGGGCTCCTGGCTGCGGAGATGTTCCTCGAGCTCGCGCGCGAGTTGCGGCACGCGAGCCTCTTGCGGAGACAAATCGCGCTGCGGGTTAAGTTCCTGCCAGAGATCGAGATGGCCGCGCTCGGCATCGTCGATGGACTCGAACAAGTCCACGTAGATCGGGAGGTCATCCGAGCCGGTCTTGGTGCGGTCGATGCCTGCGCCCCGGATCCACTTCATCAGACCACCGGTGGCGAGGGCGAGGTCGATCCGCGTGCCGAGATTGCGCGACCTGTGACGAGAAGAGAAGTCAGAACTCAGCGGCGCAGCAGACGACATGCGTCTCTCACTTGTTCTTTTCGCCGGAAAAGTCTGCGGGCAAGAAAGGGTGACATCAGTACCAGACGTTGCTGTAAACTAAGCAACTTTGTCAATTAGCTCACACGTGTACGGCGGTTCGGGACCGCTGCGGAAGTGCTCGTGAACGTCGACAAGGGCACATCCCGTCGGCGAGGTCATTTCCTCGAACCAGCGTTGTCCCGGCTTTTTGCAGTTCTCGACCGTACCGAGATGAGTATCCTTCGAAGTGGGCGGGACGTTCTGCATGCGTGGCGTGCAGGCATCCGTCAATCCGCGTGCCAAGGAGAGAGCCGACTGCAGGAGGCGAGCTCACAAAGTCGCCGAGTACGAGCACCTCCCTGCCGGCAGCTTTGAGCAGCTCGACGCGAGCTTGCAGGACAGTCCGCAGAACTTGCGCCAGTTCAGCCGGGTCCCTCTTCTTTCCCGGTTCGTACTTTGTGAGGTTGGGCATGTAGCTGAGAGGGGGCCCGACGTATTCGCGTCAGACCTCTTCCGGCCCTTTTCTGAAGGCCATGCTGGAACGAGACGTACATGGAAATGAGGACAAAGACCTTGCAGTCCAGCACGGCAATGCGTCCTTCTCCCTCGACGGTGTTGAGCTTAGCGATTGGGATGTCGAGAGCATCGAGGTCGGGATAGTGTCCGATCCTCTCGGTGGCGCGGAGCGCTTGGTTGCGTTTGCCCAAGGCGAGGCCTGTCTCGGCCTTGGAAGGCATGACGCTCGCCTTCCGAGCGCAGACAGTGACTCCCCACAAGCCCTCCGGCGGGTTGGCCCGATTCCCGTAGGCCGCAGTCGAAGCGACGACGCAATAATCGTTCGCCGAACAGAAACGCGCCGGCAGAGGCACGTCGCGTTGCTTTTCGTCACGCTTGCGAACTTTGCTTTCTGCATACGTCAAGCTCAAACGAAGATGAGTCCAGCGACTTGCTTGGCCGGGGAAGAGACGCGTTTCATACCTTGGATGCAGACGATGTCGGCGTCGAAACCGTCGAGCAACGTCTTCAGGTCCCTGCCCTGGTACCTGCAGGATTTCCCATCCTCGTATGAGCGAAGTCTGCAAAGATAGTTCGAAAGTCCGCTGAGCGTACTCGGGAGTGTTACACAGGTGTTCAAGGCCATCCTGCGAACGAAACCAAAGCCGTCGGTGAGCACGGTGAGGCGCCGAGCGGGTCGGATTCAAGACAAGGGCCCCGCACCACGTTCCACGACACGATCCTGAACCGCCCAGCGCTCGCAAAGTGCGTCGAGCTAGTAGCGGCGAACGAGCTCGACTCGCTCGTCTGCATCGTGTCGGTCTGGTGGGGCGCCGTCATTCAAGCGGTGCGTGCGGCTGTCAGTCCGGACGGCAGGCGTGGTCACTCCGCCCGTAGGTCCTGTACTTGAGGGCTCGGCGGCCGGGTGAACAAACGCTAGAGGAGAGAGAGCAAGAGCATGATGCTGCCTGCGAGAGGTGCCGAACAGGGCTTTGTCAAATTGTCCTGAGAAATGTCTGCAGCAATCAGGGAGGAGCAACTTCACGAGACCGTCCGTCATACTGTGTATCGCGAGTGTATTGCACGTCTAGTGCCGAAGCGCACATGTGCTTGTCTATGTCGATTTTTCGCCCCTCGCCTCGAGGATGCACTCCCTCAACCGCTGGAACCCGAGTTCGGCATCTTCCTCCGTAGCGAGCGAGAACGAGACGCGCACGAACGAAGAGACGCCCGGGTTCGGCAGGAAGCCGATGCCCGGAACGGCGAGGACACCCTTCTCGAGCGCGGTCGTCGAGATGAGGGCGGAGGAGTCACCCGGAGTGGTGTCATCCTTCGACAGCTGCAAGTCCAAGAAGAGCTGCACGGCAAGTTCCTCGAGTCAGGTCTCAATGCCCGTGGCCGACAATGGGAAGAAAGAGACAAGCCGGAGGGGGGGCGGGAGTCGCGGAAACCGCGGAAAGAGAACGTACGAACATGCCCGCTTCCGGACTGACCCACGTCGCCAGTCCGTCGAGGTACTTGTGCGCGACCTTTTCAAACATGTCCCGCTTCTCCTTGTAGAACGCTGCCACGCGTCGGCAGTGCGCGAGGAAGCCGTCGAGTCCCCACTTGTTCAGCAGGACAATGACCATCGCCTGCGTGGTCGAGCTGTCAAACGATGAGGCGGGTCAGCCTATCAGATCAGTACTCTTTTCGCGAGATCCGATTGGTCGAGTTGAGTGGACTTACGAAGGCTGCAGGTTCGTGTTTGAGGTGTGCAAGTCGATGATCTCCAGCAGGGGCTGCGGTCCTGTCACAAAGCCCAATCGCATGCCTGATGACGAGCCGTTCTTGATCGTGAGTACAGGAAGCGTTGTCGTCCGAGTTCTAGCGTAAAAAACAGGCACAAACGAACCGGAACTGAGGATCTTGGAGAACGAGTCGAACCGGAGCACGCGGCCTTGCTGCCCTCCGTCCTGCGCCTCGAGCTCAAAGTAGCTCGGCACGAGGTGGTCCGGGTCGAACGAGAGGTAGTGGTACGCGTCGTCTTCGAGCAAGAGCAGGTTGTACTTGCGGACGAGGTCGAGGATCGCCTTGCGGCGCTCGAGCGGTGCCGTCGCTCCGGTCGGGTTCGATCCAGTCGGACTGCATACGCCTCGGGACGTGAGCTTCCGACAAGAGTGTACCTATCTGTGGATTCTGACGACCTACATGGTATACAGGAGCTTCGGGAATCGCTTGCCGGGATACTTGGTACTGAAGTTGGCGAGCGTGTCTTCGAGCTTGGCCGGGTCGAGGCCTTGCGTGTCGACGGGTACCTCTGCGGGAATGCGTTAGGTTTGTCAGAACTTGCGCGGCAAAGCTGGCGTGACGGGGAAGGTGCGTACCGATGAGATTGACCTTGTGACGGTTGAGAAGGCCGAGAGTTCCTCTGCGTAGCCGTGCGAACGTCGGTCAGGCGTTCGGATCAAGACTCTTCGAAGGACTGTGAGCGCACGAGTACACCGGCGACTCCATGAGGATGCTGTCGTCCTCGTTGACAAGCGAGCAGAAGGCCTGAATAGGAATGAGAAAGAAAACAGTCAGCAGAGATTCGCACTCGACCATGATCAAGCCAACTAAGCGCACCTTGTTAATCAGGTCCTGACTGCCACTCCCCAAGCTGAGCCGCCAGCTACCGTCCTTCGGCCGCTTGTGGCGCATCTGTTGCAGGTTTTCGAGCCACTTGTTGAGACTCGGCAATCCCGCCGTCGCGCCGTACTGCAGACCTTCCGAGAGAGCGTCCGCCTCGATCGTGAGAGTCTCAACGGGGTCACCAGGAACCTGCGTAATCCGTTCGTCAGTTTGCGGACCAAAGGCACCGAGTGGTCGCAAGTTTTGACGCACCACGGGCTTGAGGTCCACTCGGATTGCCGAGAACGGGAAAGTGTCGGCGTTTGGCTTGCCGGCGAGGAACGAGACCATTCCAGGGCGTTTCTCTACGGCGCACCCTGTCGCGTCAGTACGTGCGGGTCGAGGCCGACAGATGCCGCCGCCGTGAGAGTCAAAGCGATTGGCTCACCGAGCGGGAACAAGCCTCGGACTGTGGACAAGTGCCAGTCTCGTTAGCATCTTGTGCATTGTATTCTCGACAGCTTCTGCGATCGCTGAAGTGGGTATTGGCGGAGTAGGACTCCGCAGAGGCGGTTGCCGATGGTTTCGAGGGGAGGGAGAGGGAAGCGAGCGGGCTCACTCGCGCTGGGCTGCCATCTCCTGCCCGACTCTGAGATGAAATAGTCGTAGTCGATCTCCTGAGTCTGCGCCATCTGTTCCGACCGAGTGGGCTGCAGGTGAGAACGAGGGCAAAGTCTCCGGATCTCTCGGCCGGAGCGACTTTTGGACAGCGACCCTCCGCATGCTACCACGTCTAGTGCACCGATCAGTACCGAGACCACCTCTTCTTGCTTGCTCCTTCGCTACCAGATCATCACCGACCATGCCGGTCGAACGTGCGACCCCAGAACGGGCAGAGGAACTCGTTCACAACTATCAAGAGATCGTCAACCAAGTCGAGCAGGCAACCCAGAAGCGAGGGCCCGGGCCCAAGGTCCGTCCCGAGAGAGCGACTTCTCAGGTCGCCCGGGACCTCCTGTCCATGGCGGTGCTGATTCCTTCTCCCATCCCGAGAGACAGCCTCGACTGGTTGTCGTCACCAAGTTGAAACCGTCTTCCGACATCCAGGCTCTGTACGAGCACGGGATCCGAGACTTTGGCGAGAACTACCCTCAGGAGCTCGAAGGAAAGGCGAAAGAGGTGAGACGCTCGGGCGCTCAAGAGCTGCGTTGTCTCGCGGCGCGGCTGACCTTGCTCGGCGCTTGTGTGGATCGACAGCTTCCAGAAGATATCGCATGGCACTACATTGGCACCCTGCAGTCCAACAAGTGCAAGATGCTCGCTTGTAAGTCACGCTCGATGATGCTCCCGGAAAGAGGCACGCCGATTGACCTTGTGGCGAAACACATCGACTGCAGCCATCCCGAACCTCTTTGCGGTCGAGACGCTCACGTCTGTCAAAGCCGCGAACCAACTCCAATCGACGCTGGCAGCGCTCCCGACCCCGCGCTCTGCTCCGTTGAACGTCTTCATCCAGATCAACACGTCCGGCGAGGAGCAAAAATCGGGTCTGCCGGCCTTGTCCCCCGACTCGGCAGGCGGCGAAGAAGTCGTCGACCTCGCGGCGCACATCCTCGCAAAGTGCCCGACGCTGCGCCTGCGCGGGCTGATGACGATCGGCTCGCTCGACTCGTCCGTCTCGGCGCACCCGAACCCGGACTTTGAACGACTGAAAGAGACGCGGACTGCGCTCCTCGCCGCTCTCCGGGAGCGCGCAGACTTGAAGGCTGCGGTGGAGGAGCTCGAGCGGGAGCAGGAGGGAGGGCTCGAATTGAGCATGGGCATGAGCAACGACTTTGTCGAGGCGATCGAGCAGGGGAGTACGAATGTGCGAGTCGGGTCTTCGATCATGGGCGCTCGACCGCCGCGGCACACTTCGTAGGCCGTGATTCTGTCGATCGCATCACGTACATGTTTTTTGTAAGCTGTATAGACGCAAAATGAGCGACATGCTGTTCCCCCTTTTGATCGAACTTCTGCTCTCGTTCCGCGGGCAGAGTCGCCCCCGCCGAATTCGAACTGGAAATTGGCATCCTACCTCCCGCAGCATAGCGCGATGGCGAGCAAAGCGGCGCAGTGGCAGGCGCAGCACGAGCATTACGGTCCAGCGGGCTACGGCATCGACGAGCAAGGCGGTCCCCAGGCGGGGCCGTCGTCGCTCGCTCACCACCCGCCGCATCTCGGCCAGCCTTATGAGGGTCAGTGGCCTCCCTCCCTCGCTGCGGCATAATGACGGATCAAGACGCTGCTGCCGAGTACTTGAGCATCCAGTACTGACAATCTTTAACCCGTGACCGCAGCTTACGGCCATGCGGCGGCGCCGCACGAGAGTAAGCGCGACAAGCGGAGGCGAGAGATGGTCGACCGCGTCCAGCGCCTGAACGAAGACACGATCGCACGCAGAGACAGGTGAGGCAGCCCGTTCTCTCTCTCGTTCGCTCTCTCTCGCCCCGGCTCTTTGCACTTGGGGGCGAGGCGTGCTCCGTGATGATCGGAGCGTCACGCCCCCGGTTCCGGCACCCGTGGGGACCGCCTCGCTTCTTCCGTAAAGGCAGCTACCGAAGGGCGCGGACGAGCTAGCACAGGCTCTCTTCGGGGGCAACGAGGTCCGCGACTTTCGCTAGTCGGACGAGACAAACGCTGCCTCCGCGGCCCCGAAACACGCTGACCCTCGATTTGGGCACCCGGCACTGCAACAGGATCTTTCACGACTTGTCCGAGATCTACGCTCG
Organism: Rhodotorula sp. CC01; assembly: GCA_021654155.1. NCBI lineage: Eukaryota > Fungi > Basidiomycota > Microbotryomycetes > Sporidiobolales > Sporidiobolaceae > Rhodotorula > Rhodotorula sp. CC01. The sequence goes on from JAKEZK010000008.1 coordinate 462,229, forward strand.
CACCGCCGACGAGTTGCTCCCTCCTCCCGTATTCCCGACCTCGGACCTCTCGATCCCGGTCGGTCAACTCCCGCCCTCGCTCCCCTTCACCGACCCCGTCATCCCCGACATGCACCCGATCCCGTACCTCTTCTCCCTGCATCGCCTCTCGATGGAACGCGCCCACCAGCAACTCGCGATCCGCTTGTTCCACGCGCACCAGCTCGCGAGCGCCAAGAGGCTCTACGACGCCGAAGTCGAGCGGATCGAGGACGAGTACGAAGCGGCGACCAAGGGAGTGGTGGAGCGCCTCGTAGACGGCGTCGAGGAGAGGCGGAAACGATTGCTGGAAGAGAAGGAAGGCGAGGGCGTGACAATCGGTGCGTTACTACATGGCCCCTTTTCTTTCGGCTCTCTCGCCGTCACAAGAGCTCTTCTGACTTCCCCCTCCCCTTTCAGACACTTTCCTGGAAACCCAGCGGACTCACGGCACTCGGAGGATGCGAGGCAACGGCCGCGGTGGAGGTTCGTCCCGCCCGCACGCCAGCAACGGTTCGAACGGCGCCGCGTCTCCGTCCGAGTCGATGTTGAACGGCAAAGACGGTCCCAACTCTGGTGGTGCCGGAGGAGGAGGTGGAGGCGCCGGGGCTGTCAACGGGACTCTGGGCAGCGGCGGCGTCGACGCCGCCGCGCTCGGGTCGTTGCTCGGCCTGTCGGGCATCGCCGACCCGTTCAACCTCGCGGCGTCGTTGCTCCCTTCGACGACCGCCCTCGCCGGCGGCAGCGGCAGTTCCCTCTCGGCCTTGTCCGGCGTCGGACCGACCGCGTCGTTGTTGTTGACCGGCACGTTGGGCAAGCGGAAACCGGGCGGGAGGACCCAACCGGGTTTGCCGCCGGCGCATTTCCTCGTCCAGAGTGGGACGTACAGTCAGTTTGGCAAGAGTCTGGCCGGGTTGAGCGCGCTCCGAGGGGAGGAGGTCGAGGGCGATCTGGGCGAGATGAGGAGGAAACGGCAGAGGGTGGGCGGTCGGAGGAGGGTGTACGAGTAGCAGGCTGCGGGCGCGAATTATTCTTCCGATCCATCTTGCATCTGAGAGGCTAATAAGACCTGCAATGTCCACTCAAGTGTCGGCCACGCCGAGCAAAGACTCGGAAAGCTCGAGAGCCTCAGGAAAACGGGAAAGCCGTCGTACCGCCTGGACCGGGGCATCCCACTCCTCACGACTCTCAACCCATGCGCACGCGAATGAGGGCCCCCGGGCAAGAGACCATCGGTTTGAGTTTTGTTTCTGTCCCCAGAAAGCGAACGGCCAGATTTCAACTCCCCTCGACAAAAAAAGAGTCTACTTCTTGCCCAGTTTACTCCTTGGTCTCGGCCTCGTGCTCGACCTGGGAGATACCGGCGCGCTTCTCGGCGATGCGCTCGGCGCGACGCTCGCGGGCGGCCTTGTTCTTGACGCGGCGGGCCTCGGCCTGGTCGGCGAGGAGCTTGGTGCGGTTCGACTCGGCCTTGGCCTTGTGGATGTGCTCCATGAGAACGCGCTGTTGGCGAGAGAAAGAGGGGGTCAGAAATCTGCGGGGGCCGTCAAGAAGTAAGGTTGTACGGGAAGAGAAACACACCTTGTTCTGTTTCGGTGATGGACAGGGAGAGAAAGAGGTTAGTGATCGCCGCTCGGACGGGGACTTTGGCGGGGAGTTTCGACGCGACGGACCTTGAAGACGTTACCCTGTTCGGAAGAAGCACAGTCAGTACCCGGTACAGGCGCGGCAAAGGCTGAAAGCGGGAGAGACGAACCTTGGCCTTCATGTAGAGCTCGTGGTAGCTGCATTCGACGAGGCGCACGCGCAGGGGTCCAGTCGTCAGCATCTTCTCCGCTATTGTTCACTTGGACTCTCCCAGCGAGAGAAACTTCTCGCGGGTCTCGCCAAGGTCGGAAAACGGAGAGAGGCGCTCACAGGTGGCGGTTGATCTTGCCGGCCTCGCGGTACTTGCGCAGGAGGCGACGGAGGACGCGCTGCCGCCTCATCCAGAGGACCTTGGTGGGCATGCGGGCCTCGGCGGTACCCTTGCGCTTACCGGTACCGGTGTGGCGACCCTTGGCCTTGGCGGCCTCGTGCTCGCGGGCGCGGACACGCGAGTGGACGACCTGGGGCTTGACGATGATGTAGCCGTCCTTCTTGAGGCGGCGGATGTTCTGCCTCGAGTTGGCGTTGCCGATCTCCGAGATGTGGGCCGGGTCGAGGTAGATCTTGCGCTTGCCGACGCCGAAGACGGACGCGGCGAGGCGCTTCTGGGAGCGGAGGTTGGACATGGCGGCCTGCAGGGAGGGTTGAGCGATCCCGTGACGAGGTTGATTGAACGCAGGTTCACCAAGCGAGTCGAGTCGAGAGTCGAGTCGGGAATCGAGTCGAGGCGGTGCGAAGGCGAGGCGCACGGCAAGAGTCGACGCCAAGTGAGCAGGCGGGACGCGCGCGCACGGTCGGGTCCAGTACGGGTCGGCGAGAATCAATGTAGTGTGCACGAGTCGATTCAGGCGGTCGGCAGGTGCGGCAGGGGATGTGCGAAGGCGGGCGAGCGAGTCGAGAATGCGCAGGGGCCCACGGACGAGGTCGAGGTCGAGTCGACCAGTCGGCGCGAGAGGGCGGGGGGAAGGGGGGAAAGGGACGAATCGAGTCAGTACAGTGTCGTGGTGTCCATAGCGAGCAGCTTGAGCGCACCGTTCGTGTGGTGCGAAGACGGGGAAAGGAGCCAGCAACCGGCGAGCTGAGTTCGAGTCGCGGCGTCGAATCGACGACTCGCCGCTCAGCGCAAAACCCGCTCGACTCGGCGCAGCTCTCTCCCCTCGCCTCCCTCTACACACACCCGCTCTCGAAAGTCAAGCCTACTTGCTCACACAGAATCTTGCTATCTCTGTCATCCTCCCTGTCCACCAAGTGCGCCGCCGACGGTCGCTCGTCAGCACGATCCCCGCCCTGGCCTTCGCGGTCAGCTCGACTCGGCCAAACAAACCATCCCTCACCCTGCCGCTACGCATCCTCGTCGCTCTCCTCGCTCGAGGTCCCCAAGCATGCAAACGGATATCACCTGCCTGCGTGCGCGCGCACTCCCAACAGTCGGTCGCGGAGAGTTCGAGGCCTCGCCTCGCTTCAGAGCAAAAGTTACAGGAGGGTCGCCGTTGCCGTAAACGGGAGTCTCGATGCTCGAGACGAAACCGCGTTTGTTCACGCGCGCGGCGGGGGGGGGGGGGGGCTATGCTCGGCTATGCAGATCCGTCGGGACACACCAAATTGCTTCTCCTCGCTCGACAGGCTGGGTCCTCCCTGTTTCGCTTCGCACGCCCAACCTTCATTGATTCGTGTCTCGCCTTTCCTGCGTGTTACCCAGGCTACGGCGCCGAGAGGGAGAGCAGAATCCATCCGCGCCGCTGCGTCCGGTGTCGTGCTGATCGTGTCCGCTACAAGTCGGCGCTTCTGCCTTTGCTCGGTCGTCCAGGCCAGGGGAATCCCTCCCGCCCCTCTCCGTATACAGCTGGATGTACAGATTGGGTGTGTGTCGGCGGCACAAGGCCGAGGCAGGTGGTATGCTCGCGAGAACTCCCAACTTCGCCAGTGCCCGGCAGCAGTTCGAATCCGCTCGGTTCGCGGCCGTCGCGTATGCCACTCCCTGCAACGCCCTTGTGGACTACGGCATGTAAACATTCTTTGTTCCACTCGCCCGGCTACTGCAGTGCTGCTGACCTCGCTCGGCAATGGACGTCCTGTCCACGTCAGCGCGTGGTGTTGAGGAAAATCGAGGGCTCTCGGCATGCGCGACACGCGTACCATACATATGTCCAGTCACGCCAGGTCGGGTCACAGCTTCGACCGAAGCATGCGCTTTAATTTGCAAGGGGATCCTCAGGCGCCGTTATCGGGCCGATGCGGCCAAGCTTGCGGCAAATCCTCTGCGCGCGCGGTGCTTCCACGAAAAATTCGAGGGCTATGGTAGTTGCGCGTGTGCCGAGGTTGGCGAACCTGCTGGCTAACGCATGTAAATTGGAAGGGGGTTGTCCGCCATATGGGCACTGTATTTTGAGTTTATACGCAAGGGGAGAGACCCCGTTTCTTTCCATCGAGAATTGTTTGCGCGCAATCGAGAGCACTGCAGGACTCTTCCGGAAAGCTGTCGTGTCACTCGGAAGGGGCCGGGACGATGATGGCATGCATATGCGCGCGCACGATGTACTCGTGTCGCGGAGCTTGTAAAGAGAGGGTCGCTCTATATATATGCATGTACGCATGCCGTGCGGCCTACACGTGGCGCGCGTTTCATCTCGAGCTCAAATACCCGCGCGAGCGCTGCACACGCGCCGCCATGCATATTATGGTCGCGTGCAGGTATATCACCGGAGCGACCGGAGTATTTCATCGGCATATTCAGAGCACGTCTTCACGAAGAGGAACCCCAATATATCACGCTCGATGATACACGCGCATGAGCTGAACGAACGGCCGAGGTGACGAGACCGATCCGTGCTCCGCGAGGCAGTGGCGACGTCGACGTCTGTAACGTGTCGATAGCCACGCAAATAATGATGTATTTATGCATGCCGCGCACGGTAGAAGGCTCCATGCATGTGCATGCGAGGCCAATCCGCCGCCTTTGTGTCCATGTGCGCGTCTGTACACGCAGCAATATCACCGTGGCAACGTCTCCGAGGGTGCAGGGCCTTTGTGCGCCGTGGCAAGGACCTCTTATTGGTTGCAACACGCGAGGACAAGGGTATCGGCCCGATTCGACTCTGTATGCAGAGCCTGGCTCTCAGTATGTATCTCGCCGGGTCATTAACAAAAGCCTCGAGAGGGATGGGGTCAGAGCTCTTGTCCGCTTTCGACGAGCGCCACCCTCGTTTCTGTTGTCCGGCCGGGGACGCGGAGATGTCTCCGACCGGGGCAACGCAGATCTGCTCACGAGGGAAGCACGTTTTGTGATCGAGGATGATTGAACAGGGTTGTTGCAGCTCTCGGCCGAGACGAAAGAGGGACCTCGCGTGCGCTGGAAAAGCTGATCCGCGCGCTGCTGAGAGGGTCCCTCCCCCGAAACGTCAACACCCTCAAAGGCTCACCACACGGCGTCCGGTGCGATGCGAGACCTGCCAGGAGAACGACCTTGATCCTCCGTCGCTCGTCTGCTCTCTCTTCTCTTTCCCTCACCCGCCTCTTCTCGTCCGACTCCGACTCCGGCGCTTCATCCTTCCTTCACTCCCTTCTTTGGATCGACTCCCAGTCTTCGTTTCATCTTCCATCATGATGTTCACTTCCCTCGTCACGGCCGCCGCCGCCTTCGCCGCCGTTCAGGCCGCCCCCATCAGTCTCGCCGTTGTCGAGTCTTCGCTCTCGGTCCCCAACTCGACCTACACCGACGTTTCCGTCATCAACTACCGCATGACCGGCAAGACCGGCGCTTGCGGCTGGACCACTGAGGCTGCCGACCTCTCGGTCGGTCTCCCGTCGGAGCTCTACGCCGACCTTGGCGCCGTCTCGTCGTACTGCGGCCTCTACGCGGTTGTCACCGACCCGCGCACCAACCTCTCGGCGACCGCCCTCGTCGCCGACGGCTCGAACAAGAACGAGACCCTCTCCGTCTCGGACGCCACCTGGAACGCCCTCAACGGTACCGACTCGCAGCTGAGTGCGTCGCCGCTTCTCCACTACCTTCCCGACTTCCCTCGTTCTGACCGCTCTTTCTTCACCTTTCTACAGAGACCGTCACCTGGCGCTTCGCCAACGAGACCGAGACCGCCGCCGCCAAGGCCGCTCGCTCGGACTCGTCGTCGGAGTCGTCGCCGTCGTCGTCTGCCGCGCCGTCCTCCTCGTCGGCCGCTGCTCAGGCTTCGTCCTCGGCTGCCCCGTCTTCGTCGTCGTCTTCGGCCGCTGCTCAGGCCTCGTCGTCGTCCGCTGAGAAGCAGTCCTCCACCTCGACCTGGGAGGGTGAGTACTACCGCCACTCGCTCGTTCGCTCGACCTTCTCATCCTGACTTTTTCTCTCTCTCGTCTTCAGCTCCTTCCTCGTCGGCCAAGCCCCAGACCACCACTACCTCGCAGTACGTTGCGCCCACTACTACCACCACCTCGCAGTGGGTTGCCCCGACCACCACTCAGGCCGCCGCCACCAAGGCCGTCTCGAACGCTTCCTCGGGCTCGTACTCCGGCCAGGTGAGCTCCTTTCTGGCACCCGCATACACAGGAGCCCTACGACTGTCTTGTCACATCCTCTTTAGTCCGACGCTGACTGATCCTCTCGCGCTTCCAGGCCACTTTCTACTCCCAGGGCGGCGTCGCCGGATCGTGCGGTACTGTCCACGGAGATGGGGACTTCATTGTGGCCATGAACGCTCCTCAGGTCAACGGCGGCGCTTTCTGCGGCAAGTCCGTACGCATTACCAACACCCAGAATGGCAAGAGCATCACCGCGACCGTCGCCGACACTTGCCCGGGCTGTGGATACGGCAGTCTCGACCTTTCGACCGGCGCCTTCGGTGCTCTCGGCTCGTACGACCAGGGCGTCCTCCCTATCTCGTGGTCGTTCAACTAAATCACGCCGGACGTGATTTAGCTCTTCTCTCTCCTTTTTCCGTACCCCCCGCGCCCGCTCTCGTCTCGGAACGACCAGCCCGCCGCTCCCTTCTGTACCCTACTATCCCTGACACACCTTACCATGTATCCACTCGCTTGTCACGAACCTTCGGACACTCCCTTGTCCACGATCGCATCCTCGCACCCTCCATTCATTTTTGTCTCCCACGATAGAGTCTAGGGTACCAGCCAATCCGCTAGACGGTACGCTGCTTTGCAAAACAGTCGTTTAGACTATCACTTCCTTTGATCGTGTGGCAGTGAGAGCATCAAGCTTAAGTTCGGGAGAAGTTTCTCTGCCTGCGGATGACCCGCTTCTTCGGCCTCGCTCGCTTTCGCTTTTCCCATCGCTCGCCCGGACTTTGTCTCCACTTCTTTTATCTGGGCTGACGCAGCCAGCTTCCCGCACTGCTTCGATCTCGAGAAGCATTGCTTCTCGCTGTTTTTTTTCAGGCGCAACCTCATCGCCCCACATCGACGCTTCCCAAGTTTGTGCTCTTGCTCGTTCTCGACGCTCTTCCCTTCACTGCTATTCAGACGCTTGTGCTTGACTCACAATGCGCGCCGCAGTAGGACAGCTCTGCTCTACCGACAATGTCACGCGCAACGCCGAGATGTGCGCCAGCATCATCCGCCGCGCCGCCGCCGCCGACTGCCAGCTCGTCCTGCTCCCCGAGGCGGCCGACTTTATCGCCGACGCGAGCAAAGTCAAGGAGCTCAGCCAGCCGATCGACTCGAGCGACTTTGTCAAGCGCGTTCGCGAGCAGGCTAAGGAATGCAAGATCTGGGTTGGCGTTTGCGTCCACGAAGCGACGGACAGCGAAAAGTCCTACAACAGCTCGCTTGTGAGCTCTTCTGTACTCTCATCACCACGCTCGAGGTCGTGTGCTTGCAGCCTGATATTTTCCCCTCTGTCAAAAACTCGTCGTCATCGTCAAATTTGCTTCTCGCCATCGGCCATCCAGTTGATCACTCCGGAGGGCGAGATCGTGCAGAACTACCACAAACTGCATCTGCTCGACGTCAACTATGGAAACGATGGCCCGATCCGCGAATCCAAGACGACTTTGAAGGGAGAAAAGCTTCTCGAACCGTATCAAACGCCGGTCGGAAAACGTGCGTAGCGGGAGCGCTCTCGCCGTTTCACGGTCACCTCGAGCTGACAGAAATCTCGTATGCATAGTCGGCATGCTCACTTGCTACGACCTGCGCTTCCCGGAGGGCGCTCTTTCGCTCCGACGGAAAGGCGCCGAAATCATCGCATACCCGTCCGCCTTCACCATGCAGACTGGTGCGTCCGCGGCTCTCTTGCCGTATCTTCTCTGCTGCAATTACTCATCGTATGTCGCCCCTTTGCCGCAGGTCCGCCTCATTGGGGTAAGCTCCAAAGAACACTGTTGACCTGCGCCGTCGACTCTCGAGAAATGTCACACGGTGTTGGCTTCGCTTTGAGCCAAGTGCATCATTACTGACTATGACGGAGCTTCTTCTCGGTCCGTCTTCCTTGCAGAGGTCCTTCTCCGCGCGCGTGCGATTGAAACGCAGTCGTATGTTCTCGCCGCCGCACAAATCGGCAAGCACTCGCCCGAGCGCGAGACCTACGGACACGCCATGATTGTCGACCCTTGGGGCTCGGTCATCGCCCAGGCGTCGACTCGCCCGCCAGACTACCCGCCGAACGAGGAAGACATTGACGCCGGCACTTTTGTCAGCGCCGAATTGGACCTCGACTGGCTCCATCAGCTCCGGAAGGAGATGCCGCTCTGGGAGCAGAGGCGGACGGATGTGTACCCCGAGGTGTAGATTGTCATACTTTGCCAAAAATAGAGCTTCTGTACATGACAGCTCACGAGAGTTCGGATTGCGTTTTCCCTGCTCTGGACAATTGCAGCTGCAGCGCTCCTGGCAGCAGCACGCATCACACAGGCGCATGTGAAACGCGCATCTCTATCGGCGATTTTCTCGATGTGTAGCGACTGACGACGTCGAGAAGACGAGATTCGAGGGTCCTTCCTGAAGAAGCGCGCCGCGACGGGGATTTCGATCATAAATTGCGTCTCAGTCGCGTGATAGTCTTTTTCTGCCGGCGAAATCTGTTCCAAGCTGCGTTCTGCTATGCCGCAGACCGAGGCAGGCTTATAAATGGGACGAAAGAGATGAGCAAGGTGCTGCGAGGCGGGGACAAGAAACGAGTTTTACAAGCGCGCGACGCCACGGGCATAAACTCTAAAGCAAATGGCAACAAACAGGAGGGAGAAGGACACACACGAAAGTACGGATCCAGGTAAGTAGCCAAAGTGTTGTGGCCTTTTGTGCGGGAAGAAGGCGGCCAGAGACGGAAGAAAGGACGGCACGAGTAAGAGGGCGCTCAATGGTCTCGCCTCATCCGTCTTGCAGCGCTAGCCTCGTCGACCTCTTCGGACATGCCACTCGAGCGCTCGTGGGACATGGCAGTATCGTATCCTGGAGTGGCAGCGGGCGAACCGAGCTGCCCGCTTCCTCTCCGGCGCTTCTTGACGCTCGACGTCTGCGCCGCCATGGCCGTCGAGGTAGCCGCGGGGTCGTGTTCGTCTGTCGGAGCAGGCAAAGCGGGCAGCTCGGTCTGAAGCATGTCGTCGTCGCGCGCTGCTTGTCGCTGACGCTGTCGGTCGACGCCGATGACTCGCAATCGCTCGATCCAACTGCATGTGGGCGCGCACGAGATAGGACAGGTTCGGTAAGCACGGAGGCACCGAGCCACGAGGACAAAGGGAAGAGAACGAACGCTTCAGCCTTCTCGATCGACTCGCCAAAGATGCCCGTGACAGCGCGGAGCATGTCGAGACTCTCGACCGCAAAGGTCAACACTCGGTCCGCCGCGTCCTCGGTCGGACTGAGTTCGTACATGTCGTCGTCCGGCATTCCCTCAGCCTGTGTCGGAGTCTTTCCTCCGGCAGATTCCGGTCCTGCTCCGACGTGCGGATCATGCATCCGCTGATCGGGACGCGGCGTGCCGACTTCACTCTCGACGCCGCCCATCGAGACGGTCCCGACGCTCGTCTCGCGCGAGCGCCTCCCTGCACGGACTTCGATTGCGCTCGCCCACTTGACGGGCAAGCCGAGGATCGACTGCTTTACGTACCGCCTCGCTTGCTCGGGGAGGGCGGCGCCGGCATACTTCGAGACGACGTCGACCACTTTGCGGATGGTCTCGACAATGTCGTGCTTGATCTGGGCGAGGTGAGCCGATGCCGATACAGCAATCAGGGCGTTGGACGAGGTAGAAGCGCCGCGAGGCTGGGCGCGGAGAGAAGCGATAAAGTCCCGCAGGGTACCGATGTGGTGATCGAGATGGGCCGTAGCATACTGTGTAGATCCGGATCAGTATCGTGACTGTCAAGATCGGTCTCACCGCCGAAACACTCACGAGGAGCCACTGCAGGCAGTAACGCAAACTCTTCAAGCTCTCCTCGCTGACGGCCGCGCCGAGCCCTCCTGCTTCGAGCAGGACCGTCTGCCACCGAGATCTCTGCCCTCCATGGATCGTAGTCAGCTGCCCGTCGCCGGGGCCGAGCGAGGCGCTGTGGGGGCTGAGCCCATGGTCCGCGTTGGCAGCCACGGCACTCGACCCGGACGAGCCGCCGTCCTGCATGTCCATCCCGCCTTGAGAACCTTCGCGACCGGCGGCCGGACCGAGCTCTACCTCGGGAAGTGCGCGGGGGGATCTGCGACTCGGCGAGGCAGAGATCCGGTCGAGTTGACGGCAGGCGAAGTCGTCGAGAGCGCCTCCGAGCGGCAGGTTGTTGGCGATGGGGCGCGAGACGGCAGAGATTGAAGATTCGACCAGATCTGCGCCGTACTGTGGGAGAGAAAAGCCGCAGACGCGGTATGAGGGGCGTCAGGACATATAGCCATCAGACTCGACAAACAGAGTTCCGAGACCGTTGCCACCCACCTTGACGACCCTCGAGTTGGCCTTGCTGCGCTCGTACCACTCGATTCCTCCGCTAACGATCGGCAGTTGCGACACCCGAGCCATAAAGTGCGGGTCGTCTGCGGCCGGATGCGGTTCGCCCGGACCACCTTGCGACGCTGCTGCCGTCGGTCCCATCTCGGCGTCTCGACCACTGCCGACGGCGCCATTCGCGATGTACATACTCCCCGCCGGTGAGGAGAAGCCTGTTTCACTGGTGCCTGCGCCGGTCCACGCCGCTTCCGAGTAGGAAGCCATCGAAGCGGTCGAAGCAGACCTCGACGGGTCCGACCTGCGCGAGTCGGACCTGCCCCTTCCGTGAGCACCGCCAGCCGAGGCATGTCTCGGTTCCGTAAGAATAGAGCCGGTCCCTGCTCCGGCGTAGTGTGGCTGCTGTTGTTGTGTGAGCACGGGGGCGAGCGAGGAGGATGAGGTTGTCGGAGTCGGCGATTTGCCGCTGAGCGACCCTTCGCGCATGAGGCCGAGGGCCGAGATGGCGATCCGCATGTCGTCCGTCATTCCTTCGTCCTCGTCCATCCTGTCCGAGCCTTGAGGGGGAGCGGCGGGGAGAGGACCCGTCGTCGCCTCGCTGTCAGGTACCGCGTGAAGGTCCCCGTTCGAGGTGACGGGTGTCTCGGGGAGAGCAGCGACGCCTGTCGTACTGGTCGGTAGACTTGACTCGAGCATATTTTGTCACGCCCAGCGAGTCCAAGCAGCGCGTATGGTGCTCGCACAGATGAGCGAGAGTGAACCCTCGCAGCTGAGGACGAGGCTCGTGACACTGCTTTGAGCAACCCGAACTGGTCACGACCTGCACTCTCCCGGTGGGGATAGTGAGGCAACCCGTTGATCATCTCGAACTACCCTACATTAGTCCAGACAGCGTCCCTGCGCCCCGAGTATCCGCCACCAAGCACCATCCGCAGCACGGCCTCCACGTGAAAAGGGGTTCGCGGCGCGTGCCGGACGCTCGAGAAACTTCTTCCAGACTTGCATCCCGTCGAAACCAGAAATGTCCTCGAGAGGGGGGCGTAATGGGTTGAACCTTGCTACAGACTTCTTTGCGGTAAATCAACGGGAAACGAGATGGGGAACTGCTTTGAAACGATAAGAGTTTTTTTTTCTTTCTAGTGGGTGAAGAGGCTGCGCGGGGACAAAGTCAGTGCCATCAGGTCGAGACCACACATAAGGACAAAGGAAGGTACACACGCACCGGAGGTCGGTAAAGACGTAGACGGCGTCGTCCTCGTTCGCCGTCTCGATCACCTTCTCGTCCATGACGGATCCACTCGGCGCGGCAAAGTGTCCGACGCCGGAGCGGCGCGCGCGCCAGACATTGTCCGGGAACGGGAAGAAGGCGTCACTCGAGAGCGAGACCTTGCCCCTGATCTCGTCGAACCAGGTCCGCTTCTCGTCGGCGCTGAGCGGCTGCGGGACCTGACCCTCCTCAAACAGCGATTCCCACTCTTTCCGCTCCGAACCATTCGGGTCACTCTCAAAGATCTCGCCCGTGACAAACACGTCGGTGCCGTTGGCGCGGTCGGCGCGCTTGATCCCCTTGCGCCACCGGAACGAGAGCACACGCGGGTGGTGACGGAGCCACCACGCGTCGGCCTTGGACCCGGCCAGGCGCGTGCAGTGGATCCGCGACTGCTGACCCGCACCGAGGCCGATCGTGCCGCCGTTGTAGGCGTAGCAGACCGAGTTGGACTGCGTGTACTTGAGCGCGATGGTCGCGACGATCAGGTCGGTGAGCGCCTCCGGCGAGAGCTGCGGGCGGGCGTGCGGCGAGTTCCGTCATGTCAGCGTTATATCCAGCGCAGCGCGTGCGTGAAGGAAGAGGCAGGCTCGACTTACGTTCTTGTTCTTCGAAACAATGTTGGTGAACGTGCTGGCATCGATCTTGGCGTCGTTGCGGCGCTGCTCGAGCGTGATGCCATACACGTGACGGCTCTCCATAATCGCCGGGACGTAAGTCGGGTCCATCTGTGGGGCGGCAGGATGAACAAATGGTGAGCGAGCCACGTCTGGGACGGAGACGGCAGAGCAAAAGCAGGGGCAAGCGAACGGACCTGGAGAACGCAGTACTTTCCGCCCTTCTTCTTGCGGAGGATGTCGAGCGCCTCGGGTTCGTAGCCCGGAGCGATGATCCCGTCCGAGACTTCGCGCGAGATGATCTTGGCGGTCGGGACATCGCAAGTGTGCGAGAGGGCGATAAAGTCGCCAAATGACGACATGCGGTCGGCGCCTGTTTCGGGGTGGGGTGGTTTGGGATCAGCGCGCCGCGCTCAAGCTCACACAGTCGCATCAGGACGTGTCAAAACGGACCACGAGCACGGGCGTAAGCGGACGCGATGGGCGAGAGCTCGCCGACGCCGTCGACGTCAAACACCTTGACCTCTTCGGCCGAGAGCTTGGTCTCGACGGCGGCGCCGGCCGGCGAGACGTGCTTGAACGAGGCGGCGGCAGCCTTGTTCGGGGTAAAGGCGCGCGAGAGCTCGTGCACGAGGGCGTACGAGTTGAGCGCGTCGAGCAAGTTGATGTAGCCCGGCGAGCCCGAAAGGACTGCGGGAAAACCCCAGCCATGTCAGTCGCGAGTTTTTTTTTACATGACGACCACACACGCACGCCCGACACTCACCGGTGAAGGGGAGCTTGCCCTCGGTCACGTAGGCCTGGGCGGGCTTCTGGTGCGGGTTGGCGCCGTACCGGAGGGTGAGCTGCTGAGCGTGCTCGGTGAGGGCGGCCTTCTGGTCGGCGGGGGCGTTGGCGATCGCGTCGGCCGAGACGTATTGGCGACGGAAGTAGTTCGAGATGGACGTGTCGTACGCAGCGGTGTGCGAGAAGGCCTGCCAGAGTCAAAGGAGGAGGAGGCTCGTCAACGTCTGCAGAGTGCGTGAATGGTTCGCGGGTCGATGAGTAGGGCGTACCTTGACGGCCATACGCTGACGGAACTCGTCGGTGACGGTGCCGTTGCCGGCCTTCCACTGCTGGAGGAACTCGTCATAGTCGTTCGGGTCGGAGAGGATCACGACGCGGTCGTGGTTCTTGGCGGCGGCGCGGAGGAGGGTGACCCCACCGATGTCGACTTCCTCGACGGCTTCGGGGATGGACGGCGGCGGGATGCGGGCGATGGTCTCGTTGAAAGGGTACAGGTTGCAGACGACGACGTTGATCGGGGCAATCTTTTGCTCCTCGAGGTCGGACGCGTCGGAGGGGATGTTGCGCGCGAGGATGCCTTGCTCGCGCGTGTATGTTGGTCCGTCAGTGTCGAAAGGGGCATATTTCAGGAGATGGGAGAACTGACCTCCGTGAACGGCCGGGTGCAAAGTCTTGACTCGTCCGCCGAGCATCTCGGGAGCCTTGGTGATGTCCGAGACATCCCTGCGAGGGAGGGCCGCATACCGTATTAGCGTCCTCTGTGACCCTCTCCTCGCTGCGCTCTCGTTTGCCTATGTCGCTCGAGCGGGGTCGACCCCCACTTTTCCCCCAAAAGCGAGTTGGAGCAAGGGAGCGCCCGTTCTGGGTGCGGAATAGCTGCGCGTACAGCGGGGCGCAGACGACGGTCAACTCACTCGATGTTCATACCGGCATTCCTGATGGCCTTGGCGGTGCCCCCGGAGCCGAGGAGGCGTACGCCGTTGTCGGCGAGCCCTTGGGCCAGCGGGAGGAGGCCTGCCTTGTCGTAGACGGACAGGAGAGCGATCGGCTGTTGCTGGAATGCCATCTTCTCTGAGTGCGCTGGCAGAAGAGTCGGCACGTGCGGAGATCAGAGCCGAGGTGACACAACTTGGGAGATGTGAGCGCAGGTGAGCACGGCAAGCACTCGCCCTCTCTCGTCGCGCTCTCTCTTACGTCGGTTCAGACTTTACCACCAGAAGGAACTCAAGATCCGATGGCAGCCGCCCAGTCTGCGACCGCGCAGCTCCTCGAGGTGTTTGGCTTCCTCTCGGACCCGCAGACTCCAGTCCGCCGCATCGCTCTCGCAACTCTGCTGTACGTACACCTCTTCATCCGGGTGGTGCGACATAGGCTGCGCTGAACTGACCGAGACGGTCGCCCTTGAAAACAGCCCTTACACCGCCGCAGATGCTCCCGAACGCAAGCTCTTCCTCCGCGACTCGCACATTGAGCAGATCGCAACCATGTGCGCAGACATCGAGGTTGGTAACCCGTCATTCCCCTGTCTTGAGGGTCACGCCAGACTGACAGTGGGGCGATTCCCAACAGCTCATCGCGCACGACGCCCTGTCCGCCTTGATCAACCTCTCGAACCAGCTCGAGGTCGTACAGCGACTCGACAAGATCCCCGGCTTCCTCGCAGGACTCGTCCGCATGATCATCGTGCGTGCTCCCCTGCCCCCTCCCCACTCGGTCGCTCGAGCTGACACTGCTCCCTCCTGCCCGAACCAGGACGAGAAGGCAGTCCTGTCCGACCTGGCCTGCATGCTCCTCTCCAATATGACCAAACTCGACTCGGCCGCTCGCGACCTCATCGCCCTCCGCATCCCCTTTCAAATCTCGCAGGACGAACCCACCCCCGCCGCCGCCGCCGCACCGGCACCGGACGCAGGATCGGCAGCACAATCATCATCATCATCAACAACAACAACAACTCAGCAAGCACCGCCGGAGAAGCAGTCTTCCTCTCTGCACGAGTCAGAGTTTGAGATCCCGGCGCTCGACTTGTTGCTCGAGGTCTTCTTGAAGGGCGACAGCAAAAAGTACAACCCGAACGCGACGTACGACTTTCTCGCGTCCGTCTTTGCCAACGTCTCTCTCGTGCGCACCTCTCCTGTCTCTGGTTCTCCTTGCGCAATATTCATCAGGAACTTATACCTGCTTCCCCGTATGATCACCTGCAGCTTCCCGCCGGCCGCGCTTTCCTCCTCTCGACAACGGACCGATCCGCCGAACCTCCTCTCGCGAAAATCATCTCCTTCACCGAACATCCATCCACGATCCGACGCGGCGGCGTTGCCTCGACCATCAAGTAAGTGTCAATGATCTTACTGATTTGTGGGGACTGGATCTGGTGTCAAGAGACGCTGACAACTCAATCGCGTTTGGGCAGGAATGCGGCGTTTGAGAAGGCCGGCCACACGCGATTGGTCGCGCCCAAGAACGAGCCGGTCGCAGAGGAGGGCTCTATCGACCTGCTCGTGCAATTGCTGTTACCCCTGTGTGGCAACGAGGAGGTCGACATCGATGTGAGCTCGAGACTTCCATGTCCCTTTCCCCAGGGATAGTTCTCCCGTTACTGACGACCGGTTGATTCTGCCCTCTTTGTGTTCTGTTCCAGGTCCTTGATGAGTTGCCGGCAGAGTTGCAGCTGCTGCCACCCGACAAGAAGCGAGAACCGGACGCGCAAATCCGTGGAATCCTCGTCGAGACGCTCGTCTTGCTCGCGACCACACGAGCAAATCGGGAAGCGATGCGGGCGCGTGGAGTGTATCCGATCATCAAGGAGGCGCATTTGCAAGAGCAGGTACCAGCTGTGAGTCCTCAATTTTCCCAGAGTCTTGCCTGCTGAAGACTGGACAAGGGTCTGATCGCGTCGTTTGAGCGGGGCTCGTGTAGGTCAAGGAGGCGATGGTCCGGCTCGTCAACCTCTTGATGCGCGACGAAGGTCCCGATACCGCCGTCGAAGACCTCGAAGCCAAGACGGACGAGTCTGAACTGCCCGAGCCGCCGGCGTTCGGCCAGAACGGGTTCGTGTCTGCTTCGGGCGAGCAGGTGGCAGAGGCTGTCGAGGAGGAGAAGGAGTCGGGAGCGGTACCCGCGAGTAACAACGCACAGCAGGACGACGACGACAAGTTCAAGCATGATAACCTTCCGCTGTCCAAGATGCAGCCGGAAGAGGACGAAGACGAGATGCTCCTGGAAGTTTGATAGGCTTCCGCGGCGCTCGTCGTTTGCAAATCGATTATAGCCAGCATCAACAACCAACATGGCATTCCCGAGCTCGGGATTTCGGAAGCATTCCACAAGAGTTTTCAACGGCCTAGTAATGCGGCCAGATGCCGCGACTGGCGAGTTCTCCAACGTGCTCGTCCGGGTCGCTGAAGTAGACTGACCTCCCTCCGCCTGGCCACTGCACTTTGCCCAGCAGGGGCACGCCCTTGTCGCCGAGCTCGCGTTCCCACGCGTCGACGTCTTCAGGCTTGTCGACCGCGAGCGCAAAGTGCGTCTTGAGCCTCACTAACTCATCTTTGTCGGACAGGCCATGCGCGGGGATGACCGCGGGCGTGTCGAACGGACTCGGCGCGTCGGGAGCTCGCATCGGCAAGTCCTTGGTGGTCGACCCGCGCTGGAAGAGGAGCAAGGTCGTCCCGTTCCCGAGCGAGAATCCGGCAATCCGGTCGTTCGAGAGGAACGGCTCGCCGAGGCGGAGGGTCGAGCGGTAAAAGTCTACCGAGCGCGGTAGGTGGTTCGCATCTGTATGATTGATTCCTGCCGGTCCGTCAGCAGCCCGATTCGGTTGGGACCCTAACTCTCGCTTTCTCGTCCGACCTGAACGAAGGATCAGGAGGGAATGATACCTCACAGAGAATGAGCTCCAGCACGTGGGAGATCTTGGGCAGATGTGACGCCTATTGTAGTTGAGAAAGTCAAACGCGATGCTCGAGCAGGCAAGCAGTCACTGCTCCGGCGTACCATGCTGCTGAGAGCGAACGAAGGGAGGGACAGAGGCAGAAGAAGAAGCAGAAGAGGTCGATGAGGGGAGCGCGCCGAGCCGGTTTCACGAGTCTGGTGTTGCCAGTACGGGCCGTATAGCAAGTGAAGGAAGGGCGTCAGGGCGAGAGCAAGGCGTGCATGAGTCGACGATGACGCTGCACCGCTCACGTGACTCGAGTCAAGCCACCACTTACTGTACCGAGCAGCATTTCACTCTGAGGGCCTTGGTCGGCGTGTATCCTGTACAAGCGCAGTCATGACGGACGTTTGGCTTTGGATGGGCGCGAGCAGGACGTCGAGAGCTGCTCGAGCTCCGGCCGGATCGTCGGAGAGATGATTGGATTGTCCCGCAACCTTGCCCAGCGCTGAGCGACACCGGCGAGCAGCATGGCGGCAGCGGATAGCTCTTTCCAGCTCATGACGGCGCTCGTGTATCGGGCCGACTCGCCGGCCGATCCGTTCCCACTGCTGGCGCGACACTTTGCTCGACTCCGGAGAGCGCATGCAGCGCTTGCTAGTGAACGCCCAGACTGCTGGTGCGCGTCCCGGCGCATGCCAGACGATGATGCTATGTTCGCTGCGCTTCAAGAAGCTGTTACGCGCGTGCAGAGCGAGGGGATGAGAGGAGACCTGCGGGTGCGTTCCTTCTTCCCCCCCAAGCTGGAGCATGACCAGCAACAGCGCAGGCTGACGCTGGTTCGCTTCGGCAGATACGCTTGACTGTCAAGGAAGACGGGCAACCCAAGGTCGAAGCCTCTCCGCTTACGCCGATGCCGTCGTGTAACTCGTTCTCGCCTTCCTGATCACAGAGATCGCTCAATCGCCAGCCCTCCTGACGGCGCTCTCCACAGATCCGGTACGGCTAGTCCTCGATGACAGGCCGACATCCTATGCCGACCCGTTCTTGCGATACAAGACGACGCAGCGCCAGGTCTACGACAACGCCAGAGCTCGACACGGTTCGTCTGCGACTTTTTCCACCCTGGCTCCGGCGCGTTGGCCACCTAGTCTCTTGATTGCCAGTCAGACGCTGAGACAAGGAGACTACAGGCGCTACCCTGCAGCCGATAGAGGATCCGGCGGACCCGCCGTTTGACACGGTGCTGTTCAATCCCGCTGCGGAAATCACGGAAACGACAATCTCGAATATCGCATTCCGCCTTGGCTCTGCCGAGGAGAGGCCCTTTACGACGCCCAGAACAGAGTGTGGCCTGCTCGAGGGGGTCATGCGGGCCGAGTTGCTAGAGAGGGGGGAGGTTGTGGAAGGGATCGTGACTCTGGCGGAGGTGAAAGAGGCCGCAGAGGTGAGCAACCACCTCTCGAAGGATTCCTTCGCGTACATTGCCAACTAACTCTGGTGAGTGTACGCAGCGCGGAGATCTGGAAGTCGTATGCTTCAATGCTGTCCGAGGGGTATTTCCGGCGAAGATTCAGCTCGCACCGACCTGAACTTTCGAGGGAGCACCGGCCGCATCCGTCCGTTTTCGCTTCGTCTCTTTTCCGGCGCCTCATCGAGGTCTTACGGTCTTTGTAAAGTTTCTGGAGAATATTGCTGGATAAAATCTGGAGAGATAACTCAGGAACAGTTCTGCACAGAAAAGGCCAAAAAGCGAGAAGGCGAGGATGTACGAAAGGCGAATGCGATGCAGAGGTATCGGCCAGCGACAGGGATCATCAGCAGATCTCGTCGAGCCTGAGTGGCGACGGTACGTTGAAAAACTCACAAAGGCAAGCCCTCGCAGCAATCCTCGACGCAACCTCCGCCGCGAATTTGCATGGCCGCCTGCGGAGATGGCTGTTGCGAGATGCGGCCAACTGAGCGGAACCGCGCGGCGTCAGCCTGCTACACACCGGACTGTGGGACCATAGCCCCGGACTTGCGTTGTGCAACCTCAGCCTCCCACTGAGCTCAAACAGGTGCTGGTCCGGGCCGCGGACAAGCATCAAGGTCGACTCACTAGACATGTGATTCCGCGACTGCTGGGCGATATGCACAATAAGCAGCTGTATCAGAGCCGGCTCAAAAGTCCGAAATCACTTAATCGTCCCCGCTCGGTCGGCCATCGCGGTACGGCCTTCTTCGGACGCCGGCTGCCAAATTGAGCCCTTATGCGGAGACTGCCTGCTTCTTCAGTCAGGTTTCATCCCTGACTGCGAGTTCCAATCGATCGAGACTAGCTTCGAGATCTCGGAGGAGGAGCGCCATATGGTGCGCGGGCTTGTGCCCGTGCGCCGTCCTTTGCGGGGCAACCGCTGGTTTCGAGCTTCCCCCACCTCAGTACTTGCAGCTGATCTTGCTTGCTTTGACTTGCTCTTTACGCGCTCATTTTCCCTGCTTCGAACTCCTCCAGGGGAAGAATATCTATATTCGACGCTCCGAGGCCTAAAGGATGCGCTCCGTTATTGCTGCTTTCGTGGCTCTCGTGGCGCTTGCTCCGCTCGCGCAAGCCTCCGCCATCCCTTACCGACGCTTTGACCGGCGCTGGAACGATGCGTACCCGGGCGACGTGACGACGGACCCTCTCCCGCCGTCCAAGGACCCGTTCTACCAGCTCCCCAGCTCGGTCAAATCCGCCAAAAACGGCGACGTCCTCAAGTCGCGTCCAGTGTGGACCCAGGTGAGTCGGCTCGCTCTTCACATACGAACACTGGGAGCTAACTTCCCGTCACAAATAGTTCGATGCCTACTCGCGCGGCACGTACCAGCTCCTGTATAAGACGACGAACCCGCAAGGCGAGGCAACGGGCGCGGTCACGACCGTCTTTACGCCGCTCAAGCCGGCCAACCCGCCGCAGATCATGCTGCTCATGAGTGAGTCTTGACTGCTGCTTTTCACGGTGTGCGCAACGGTACGCTGATGACCTGAACGGTTTCAGCTCCGATTGACTCGGCTTGCCCGGATTGCGAACCGGCTTTTGCGCTCCAGAGCGGCAGCGCCAGCAACGGCAGTTCCTTCATCGTCCCCACGATCGCCATCGACATCGTCGCCGGCCTCTCCAAGGGTTGGTACGTGACCGTGCCGGACCACGACGGCCTCAATGCGGCGTTCTTTGCCGGCGTCGTCGAGGCCTTTGCTGGTTTGGACGGACTCCGTGCTCTGCTCAACTTCCCAACCGTACTCCCCTGCATCGACAACTACAAGGCAGTGATTCACGGGTGAGCTCGTTGTGCCTCTTCCGGTCATTTGTGAACATTGCAGGTTCGCGTAAATTGACCGAGCTTTCCGAACCCACAGGTACTCCGGCGGTGCGCACGCCAGTGCATGGGCCAGTCAGTTCCTCAAGACGTACGGTAGTGGGTTGAACGTGAGTGTCGCCAGCACTTTCGACCGGGTCTGAAGCGAAAGCTGACTCTCAACGCAACGGCGGACCTTCTCAAGGTTATCGCTGCGGCTTATGGCGGCACGCCCGTTGACTCGACCACCACGCTCAACCTCCTCAACAAACAGTGAGTGCACGAAAACGCGCAGTGAAGCACCGCATGATTCCCCGGATCACGAGGGGAAACTGACTGGAGCGCACATGAAAACAGAGCCGCCGTCTTCCTTGACGTTTCTTCGCTCGCCGGCCTCGCGAACGCGTACCCCGAGTTGCAAGCTTGGTACGCCGAGAACCTGAACGCGAACGGGACGCGCGCGTTTGCGCTCGCGCGCTCGCTGTGCAACACCCAGCTCGGTCCGCTCCTCGCCGGGATCAACGTGTACGACCTGTTCAAGGGCGGCGAGGCCGCTCTCCTAAACGGCACGGTCCCGCAAAAGTATATCAACTTTGGCCTCCTCGGCAAACCGATCTCGAAGGGCGACCTGTCGCCTTACAGCGCGACGGGGGTCGTCGGCGTCCCGACGTTCATGTACCACTCTTCGGGCGACGAGACCGTCTCGTACAAGCCCGTGCCGGCTTACGTCCAGAACCAGTGCGCGCAAGGGGCCAAGATTGCGTTCGCGACCGTTCCGGGCTTGAACCACACGGCGACGAGCGTCGCGTACACCGGCGACGTGTACAACTACCTCTCGGCGGCGTTCAACGGGACCCTGAACACGACGGCGTGCTCCAGCTCGCTCGGGATCCAGGCTTTGCCGGGCACGCCGGCGTTCACGGCCGCGATCGGACCCGCCGGCGCGGCTGTCCTCGCGAGCTCGACGTAAACCGGCTTCCTTTCCGTTTCGCTATTCTTCTCTTGGGTTACCCCTTCCTTTCACTTCCGTTGTCTCTGTGGATCATACCAACAAACCCTGTAGGCGAGGCGCTCTTGCCAGCACCCTATATGTCTCGAGTATTCCCACCAAAAGCCCGATATCTCCAAGTAGTACCCGATCACCGTGCCAACACAACAGCTCTCTCGTGTCCGTTTCTCGCGCATGTTATGACTCGGGTGTGACGGCGGAAGACTTTGCAGGGGGCATCTCTACGGACGGGACGGGCGAGATTTCTGCGCAGGCGAAGACGGAAAGAGGTGTCAGCGACCGCTGCACCTCGCGTGTTGTTCTTATCATTCCCGCCGCCGCGCGCGCGCACACACGTGGTGTAGAGGGGAGGAGTCAGATAACAAAAGTTCGTTCAGCACCGCGAGCAAGTCAGGCGCGCGCCTCGACCGCCCGCCGAGGTGAGAGCCTACGGGATCACCCCATAGTGACGAGCGGCGAGGACATCGGGCCCTCTCGTCTCCCGCGGCTCAAACAAGAGGTGCCAGATAAAAAAGAAAAGGGGTTCCTCAACCCCGGTTCATCATATAGGAGTGAAGGTGGGTGTGTGTGTGCGCGCGTGCGTGCGGTCGAGGGAGAAAGGAGTGCAAGCTCACCTGGCGATGACGAGTGAGCGATGTGCGGTGCCAGTCTGATTCGGCGAAGACAACAGCGAGTAGAAGAGGCGAAAGCCCAAGTGTTTGAGCTCGAGTTGCCCAATAACGAGCGAGTGCAAAGCAGAGAGAGTGAGGCGAAAGAGAGAGTGAACCAGAGGGACAGCTGAAGCGGTGCGGAAAGAAGTGGTCGAGGGGAGGCGCAAAGTGAGTAGACGCCGGCGGAGTCGAGCTTTGCGAGGGCCGATTTGCGCCGCCTCGAGGGTCGTGTTTCTCCAGTTTGTTGCCCTCAAGCTCGCCGACCTCTTTAACCGGCTCACCGACTCGACCATGGCCTCCGCCCAGCTCATCTCCAAGCGCCGCAAGTGAGTCCCCCCGCCCCCCGCCCCCCCCCCCCGTGAGAGCGAGACGAGCGAAGCCCACCCCGCCGCGAGAACCGACCCATCTGACCCGCGTCCTCACTTTCGACAGGTTCGTCGCCGACGTGAGTCATAGAGGGGACCAGTGTGTGGAATGTTTCAAAAGGACTGACCGTGTAATTCTGCGTGTGTGTGCAAACTGGGCGGCGAGAATAGGGCGTCTTCTAGTGAGTGTGCCCACCATCGAACGCGCACGCGACAATCGCCCCTGACCCGCTCTATGCATCCCTCCCGCGCAGCGCCGAGCTCTCCGAGTTCTTCTCGCGTACCCTCTCGTCCGAGGGCTACTCGGGCTGCGAGGTCCGCGTCACCCACGCCCGCACCGAGATCATCATCCGTGCGACCCACACCCAGGAGGTCCTCGGCGAGAAGGGCCGCCGCATCCGCGAGCTCACCTCGCTCGTCCAGAAGCGTTTCCGCTTCCCCGAGGGATCCGTCGAGCTCTACGCCGAGAAGGTCCAGAACCGCGGCCTCGACGCTGTCGCCCAGTGCGAGTCGCTCCGCTACAAGCTTCTCGGCGGTCTGGCCGTCCGTCGGTGCGTCCCCCGTCCTGCCTCACGACACTATGTATATCACGCCCGAAATTGACCTCTCCTCGCTCTCGCTCTCTCTCTCGACCTTGCCCTCCGCCTCGGAACAGTGCTTGCTACGGTGTCCTCCGTTTCGTTATGGAGTCGGGCGCCAAGGGTTGCGAGGTCGTCGTCTCGGGCAAGCTCCGTGCCGCCCGTGCCAAGTCGATGAAGTTCACCGACGGCTTCATGATCCACTCTGGTCAGCCGGTCCGCGACTTTGTCGACACGGCCACCCGCCACGTCCTCATGCGTCAGGGTGTCCTCGGAATCAAGGTCAAGATCATGCGCCCGTGGGACCCGGAAGGCCGCATGGGCCCGTCCAAGCCCCTCCCGGACGTTGTCACCAGTGCGTCACGCTTTCTCACCATCGCGCGTCAGACGCGGAGAGACGAGAGATTCCCGTCATCCGGCTTCCGTCTTCACTCGACCGTACCAGTAGCTGACGCACCTACCTACGCTTGTGTCTTGAATCAGTCTCGGAGCCGAAGCCGGACGTCGAGTACGCCTCGCAGGTCCAGTCGGTCAACGTCGGCGCTGCCAACATCCCCGCCCCGGCCCAGGCCGCGCAGGAGGCTGCCGTCTCGGCCGGCCAGGAGGAGCCCGCCCAGGAGGTCGTCGTCGGCGCTCCGGAGGGCGCTGCTTTCTAAATTCGTTCCTCTCCCCCCCGAGCGAATCTAGCAGGAGATCCCCCTTTATTGAGGTGGTGAGCGTGCAGTAACTCTTTTCTTTCCACCCTCGCATGTTGGGCGTGTTGGGCGATTTCTCTTGTCGTAGCCGTGGAAGCCTCACGATCCGGCGTCGGGAATCAGGATGCAAAGAGCCTCCCGTTCGTCCCTCAACAGACTTTTCTCCGCGACCCCGAAGAGAATGTGGCGCTGCTTTCTCCGCCTCCGCACACGAGACTACGCCGTGTCAATGAGAGGTTGCGTGCGTTGCAGATATCGATATTATACAAGTCCGAGCCCTCCCCCGGTCCGATGTCTCATCCCGGTCTGGCCCTGCGCCTGCGCTGACCTCCCCGCCATCGCCCCCGTACTCTTGCCCTTGCCCACTCCAGCTGTCGAGAATTGCGGCGCCACTGCGGATCGTCCCAACTTGGAGGCAAAGTAGCCCGGCAGCGTCTCGGTCGGACTCGGCGTTGGCATGGCGTTGCTGTTCGCTCCAGTCGCCGCGGCGAGGAGCTCTGCCGTCAAGCCCATTCCGCCTCCTCCGGGAGTGGGAGGGTGAATCTTGGGATGCAGTGCGATCGACGGACCGCCCGCTTCGGAGAGGGAGATCGAAGGCGTTTCGGGCGTGGCGGTCGAAGAGGTGCGGTAGGTCGAAACGGAGCGGAACGAAGGTCGGAGCGGGAACCGTGGTCGATCCGAGGCAAACGCTGGGTGGTGGTCTGCATCGCCGCCGAGGTCGTCGTCGGCCTCGAGCGGGGAAGGGAGTGACAAGGGTGGCGTCGAGGACAGTAACGGATCGGACGAGGTGAGGGGTGAGAGGGGCGAATCGGAATTCGCTTCGGCGTCATGGGCAGCGACGCCATCGGCTTGTTGACTCGCCGAGGTGGACGATCCGTCTGCAGGGGTATGTCGATGATGGTGATGGTGATGTCTTCGATCGAGGGAAGGCAACGCGACCTCGACTCGCCCGGGCCACACCACCCGGTCTTGGATCGCGGCTCGTATCCGCGCGACGAGGAGCTGTTCGACTTTCGGCACGTCTTGCAACTTGGCTCGCGATCCGAGCAGAGAAGAAGTCGCGAGGCAGAGTTCAAAGTCGGGGTGAAGGGAGAGGTGGATTGTCGGGTGTGCGTGTGCTGCTGCTGCGGCGGGGCGAGGCGGTATGGCGGATTCTTGCGGCGCGGCTAATATAGGTACAGGAGGCGGGATCTCGACGGTTAAAGTACCGGAAAAGCGTTCGAGGCTGACGGAAAGGGAGACGGGGAGGATGGCAAAGCGAGGTCGAGGAAAGTTGAGAACGACCCGGGTCGAGACGGCCAGGACGACCCGGTCCGAATAGTCGACATCGATCTCAACACGCTTAGGAAGAGAAGAGTCTGGTCAGGAACGCAATCACGCAGGCCGAGCTGGTTCGAGGGTCAGAAGGAAAACTCACGACACTCTCGCTGTCGGTTCCGCTCGGTCGAACTCGCGCGTCCGTCAACACTGGGAACGCGTCTCCTAGTTCGACCTCGTCCACTTCGATGAAGTCCAGTCCGATCATCCCCTGCGCCTGCTCCTGCCCGTCCGCCTCGGCCGCGAGCGTCCTCCGGTTCAGCGCTTCCTCGAGCAAGGTGCGGGCGCCGCCTCCGCTGTGAGAGGCCGCGAGCGAGCGGTACGAGCCGATCAATTGGCCGAGGAGAATGTTGAGCCAGTCGAGAGATTCGGGCGCGTGCGACGAGAGGTCGTAGGCGAGAGTTTCGAGCAGAGTCGAGGCGTCGGTGGCGGAAGAAGCGGCTGCGTCCGGTGTCGCAGTGGCGGCCTAAGTTCAGACGTAGAAGGATCAGCATTCGGGTCCTCCCTGTATCTTTGCGCGCACGTGGTAGCTCACCGTTCCTCTGCCCTTGTCCTTGCCGCCGGCTAATCGCCTCGGGTCCATTTCGCCGCGGCTTGACCGGTCGAGCCCGTTCTCTCCGCCGCCGCCGAGGCTGCGAGACCTTGCCCGTTTCCGCTTCTGTCGCCGTTCCGCGTCGACTCGTTTTGAGATCTCGGGGTCCTCGAAGACGACATAGCGCAGGAACAAGACGGCGAGGACGACCCTGCGAAATTCGGGCGAGACGAACCGCGCGTCAGCAACATGAGCGGTTTCGGGCTTGACCGATAGCATGGATCTGCGAGCTCTTTGGCCTACTACTCCGCCCCCTGACCTTGCACGGCATAAGGGCGGCTCGTTCGAGGCCGACAAATGACGGATGCGCAAAGTTGGGCAAACTGAGACTCACATGCTCGCCTGCCCGAGCAGGATCCCCTGCGTGAAGCTGAACCCGAGCGCTGCAGTGCTAGTCCCCGTCGACTGGCTGGCGTACGTCGAGCGGGCGACGGCAACGCCTGCTGTTGTTGTCGCTGTCGAGGGAGGGATCGGAACCGAAGACGCGGCCAACAGCGCTGCATGGCCAGCCGGCGCAGGCGCAGAGTGCGCGTGCATCTCTAATGAGCGTCTCCTTTCTTGCGTACGCCTGTTCTTCCAGCAAGAGTCCGAGTTGCGGAGGGAAACTCTCGCCGTCTGCATGCCGACAGATGGCGTCGGTGTCCGGCACCCCGAAAAACAGCATACAGATTCGAACCGAACTAGCGAGTCATAGTACTTCGAACATCGGGCTAGAGAACCCCGAGCAGAGTTGAGAAAAAAAAGGTGCTTTTGTATTTCCGCTCCGAGCTTCGGATCGT
Source organism: Rhodotorula sp. CC01 (assembly GCA_021654155.1). Taxonomy (NCBI): domain Eukaryota; kingdom Fungi; phylum Basidiomycota; class Microbotryomycetes; order Sporidiobolales; family Sporidiobolaceae; genus Rhodotorula; species Rhodotorula sp. CC01. Next base: position 488,613 of record JAKEZK010000008.1, read on the forward strand.
CGACGGAAAGGCAGCCATACGGTCGGGCGCCATACATCGCGTCGTGGTAGATTAAGAGTCCCGTCCCATCCAGAAAGCTGCCCCTCCTCCGCGTGTCGAAAGGCGAGGGGCGATCCGACCCGGGACATCTGGTCCTCCTCAGAACGTCTCCTCTTCGGCCGCCACGAGGTCGCCTTCTTCTGCCTCTTGAGGAACCTCAAAGCCCTCCTGTAAAATTTCCGAGACATTGAGCGTCAGCAGGCAATATGCACGCAGGTGTAAAGCCCTGCAGCGCCCTCCTTTCGGGATTGCCACTCGGGAAAACTTGCCTCGGTGCTATACAGGATCTGCTGCATCTGCAACAGCGTCTCCTTCTCGTCTTCTGTCACCGGCACGGCGCCCTCTTCGGCCGGCGCTTCGGCGACTTCGAGTCGTGCACCGATAATGATCTCGATCTCGCGGAGCTGCGAGCGAACATCCGAAGCAAAGGTGAGATCTCTGTCAGCGTCAAGGCCTTGCACGGTCCAGGAAAGAGGAAGCACAACAGCTTGCGCAAGAGAAAGGCAACCCTTGTGATTGAGTTCGCTCACCTTGTTGAAGTAGAAATCCCGTTCCTTCTCGAGCCCTTCCACGCTCAACTTCATCTCGCTCATCTGCGCGTTCAACGCCTCGAGCGCTGCTGGGTCGACTCCACCCGCTGCCGAGGACGAGCGCGTAGACGATGCGCGGCCGCCGGCGCCGAGAGGGGCGCGCGCCGTTGCTGCGGCTGGTCGAGAGGCTGTGCGTACAGTTTTGCGATCTATCAGCCCCTTCAACCAGCGCGCAAACACCGGGAAGCAAGGATCGGTATATCGTTGTATGGTCCATGTACGCACCTGGAGGGGCCCTCCGAGCCGCCGAAGTCGACGCAACGGGCGCCCGCCCGCTCGCGCTGTGCGTCGCCGACGGGGCGCGCGCTCCCGCTCCCCCTCTCCTCGCGATCGGGTCGTACTCGCCGCCGGGGAAATTCATGTCCCAGTATCGCTTGAGCCACTGCAGGAACTCGAGGTTGTCTTGCATCTTGCATCGGACGAGGCGGTCGACCGGGATCGGCTGTGAGGCGGAGGCGGCGGCGGTGGCGCGGGGCGGCGGCAAATTCACAGAAAGCGAATCGCATGTCAGCTCATGCCACACAGAGTCGTCCCGCGAATCCGCTTGTTTTGCGCACCTTGTCGATGCTGTGCACTTTGAAGCTGTTTTGGAGGATGCGGAAATTGGACAGGTACTCGTACTCCTGCTTGGCCTCGAACTTGACCTTGTTCATGGGCACGTCGCCAAAGATGCTGTCGATAATTTGACAATACGCGGCGCCGGTGCCTATGCGCGTCGTGTTCCAAAGCCCGGGGTCGGGTCACCGTTGAAGAACCGTCAGCCAACAAAGTTGTTCGTCGGAGGGGCCGAGACGGCGTGGCGGCGTGAGGCTCACCGCATTGTTCAATCTGATCCGAGTATAGTACGGCATAGTACGACTCGAGCCCTGGTCAGCTCATGCAGGCGTCGCCAGCAAGTCGAAAGAGAGCGAGAGGCGTGAGCGGTCGATCGGCGCACCTTGTTGTAGTTGACGGCGAGCAGGTCGCCGAGCCATGCTATCAGTTCTGTACGCGACTCGCCTGCCATACTCAAGACTTGCGCGTGCGTAGAGTGTCGAAGGAGGTTGACTGACTGACGTCGCCCCAGAGTAATGATCACCGCATTTGTAATCCGATTACAAAAAGTCAATACTACCCTCTCGGGTGGCACTTACGACGCTTTTAGCCGGTCGGCGGTTTCAGCCGCTGACTTTGCCTCGGCTCGCTGCTCGCACTCGACTCTGCGGCTGTTCACTCCGGTCAACGCAGTGGCAAACCCCGCTAATCGCTCGCCCGCCACTATGCTCCCACGAAGTACAACTCAGCATGCGAGTCTGTCTCGCGCAGCTACCTGCGTTACTCGTCGCCACAGTCTCGCCGCCAACAACCACCGCTTGACCGTCACCACAGTCGCTGCTCCGGCCTCTCGCAATCGACGCCCGCTCTCCCTCGCAGCATGGATTCCATTGGTCCTGAGGGCTTCTCCTCCACCCTCTGCCGACCAGCAGCAGCAGCAGCGGGGGAACAAACCGTCGAAGGATGGAGAGCGGCCGCCCGGCCTCGACGATTTCTTCGGTGGCTTCCTCGGCAAGCGGCCCACCAACAACCCCAAGGACAACGCCTTCCCCGGAGGCGCAGCTCCACCAGTACCGGGCGCAGCAGAGTTGGCGCCCAAGGACCCGCTCAAGGGTTTGTTTGGTGAGCAGGCCGGCGACACGACCGGCGGTCCCGGTCCCGACAAGAACAAGAAGGACGGCAAGGGCGGTTCCGGACACGGCGGCAACAACCAGAACCGCAAACGGGACAGCAAGAAGGGTGGCGTGCCGCCCGAAGAGACGCCGCAGCCGCCGAACCCGTCCGCATCGACCGTTCTCGCCACCGCCGTCGCCATGTACGTCCTGTACCGGCTCTCGTCGCAGTACGACCCTTCGTCCCGCGAGATCACCTGGTCCGAGTTCTACTCGGCCTTCCTGAGCAAAGGCCTCGTCGACAAGTTGACCGTCGTCAACAAGAGTCGAGTTCGCATCTCGCTCCACTCGAACGCGACCGGTTCGCCGGCCGGCGCCGCTCCTGGACAGGGGACGTACTACTTTAGCATCGGCTCGGTCGAAGCCTTCGAACGCAAGCTCGAAGAGGCGCAGAACGAGTTGGGAATCCCGCTCGGGGAGCGTCTCCCCGTAGCTTACCACGACGAGATCCCGCTCGGTCAGACGATCCTGAGTCTCCTGCCGACCTTGCTCCTGATTGGTTCGACGGTGTGGATTTACCGCCGGATGACGGGAGGCGGTGGCGCCGGCGGTCTGCTCGGCGGCGGTGGCGGTCCCGGTGGCGGTGGCGGGCCGGGCGGAATCTTTGGCGTCGGCAAGAGCAAGGCCAAGATGTTCAATCCCGAGACCGATATCAAGGTCGGATTCCGCGATGTGAGTTCTCTCTATTGGCTCGCTGTCCCCGATCTGCAGGAGCTGACGTCAGTTCACGCTTCTCAAAGGTCGCCGGTATGGACGAGGCGAAAGAGGAGATCATGGAGTTTGTCAAGTTCCTGAAGAACCCGGAGCACTACGAGCGCCTCGGAGCCAAGATTCCTCGCGGCGCCATTTTGTCGGGCCCGCCCGGAACCGGAAAGACGCTCCTCGCCAAGGCGACCGCAGGCGAAGCCGGCGTCCCCTTCTTCTCCGTCTCGGGTTCCGAATTTGTCGAGATGTTTGTCGGAGTCGGCGCGAGTCGGGTGCGCGACTTGTTTGCGCTCGCCAAGAAGAACGCGCCGGCGATCATCTTTATCGACGAGATTGACGCGATCGGCAAGGCGCGAGGCAAGGGTGGCCAGTTTGGCGGCAACGACGAGCGCGAGTCGACTCTGAACCAGCTCCTCGTCGAGATGGACGGTTTCGGCACGGGAGAGCACGTCGTTCTGCTGGCAGGCACCAACCGCGCTGACGTCCTCGACCCGGCGTTGATGCGTCCCGGCCGTTTCGACCGCCACATCGCCATCTCGAACCCGGACGTGAGCGGGCGTCGCCAGATCTTTGACGTCCACTTGCGCAAGCTCGTGCTCGATATTCCGAAGGAGGAGCTCGAGAAGGCGCGCCAGGTCAAGGATGCGGAGGAGGATGCGTCCGCCGCCGAGAAGGAAGGCAACGTCACGGAGGGTCAACAGCCGGCGGTCGCTCACTTTTCGGCCACGCTGGCACCGCCTTCACCGTCAGCCATCTCGACTGGTTCGTCTACGATCGATATCGCCTCGTCGCCGATCCTGTCTTCGCTCCTCAAGGCGACTCCGACTTCCGACGCCCCTTCTTCCTCTCCAGTGTCGGCGTCGGAGGAGGGAAAGAAGCCCAAGTCCAACTTTGAGTCGATGTACACCCTGAAGCCGACGGACCAGATCGACCCGAAATCGGCGTACGGCCGCCTCGTGTACAAGCTCGCCGCGCACACGCCCGGGTTCTCCGGTGCCGACATCGCCAACGTGTGCAACGAAGCCGCCCTAATCGCGGCTCGACTCGGCGCCGATGTTGTCACTGAAAAGCACTTTGAGATGGCGATCGAGCGAGTCATTGCCGGAATGGAGCGCAAGAGTCGGGTCCTCGACAAGGAGGAGAAGCGGACGGTCGCCTACCACGAAGCCGGCCATGCCATCGCCGGATGGAACCTCGAGTTTGCCGACCCTCTGCTCAAGGTGAGTTGTGTCGAATGGGGGAATCGTGCGGGTCTTCGGTTCGGCGGGGAGCATGATTGATTTCGGGGCTTTCCTTTCGGCGCACCGGGAGAACGGCTTCTGACCTGGTTTCTTCGCAGGTTTCCATCGTTCCTCGAGGTGTAGGCGCTCTAGGATATGCTCAATATCTTCCGCGAGACCGGTACTTGTATTCAACGCAACAATTGGTCGACCGGATGGTGATGACTTTAGGTGGTCGGGTGGCGGAGGAGATCTTCTTCGGCCGGATTACAACTGGCGCGCAGGACGATCTTCAGAAGGTGACGCGCATGGCGACCGAGGTCGTGGCAACCTGTAAGTCTGTGCTTGGTATGGCTTGGCGTGGAAGGCTGGTCGCTCACCGTATTCACGGGAACAGATGGCCTCAACCCCGTCGTCGGCCCCCTCTCCTACCGTCAGGAGCAGGAGTCATTCCAGAAGCCGTTCTCGGAGAAGACCGGTCAGCTTATAGACGAGGAAGTCCGCAAGATGGTCTTCGACGCGCACAAGCGCTGCACCGAACTCTTGACCAAGCACCGCGACCAAGTCGAGAAGGTCGCACAGCGCTTGCTCGAGCGCGAAGTCCTGACTCGGGACGACATGGTCGAGATGATCGGCAAGCGACCACACGGCGACACGTACGACGAGGCTCTCTCGTTCGGATCCGCCGTGCCGGAGCCCGTCGAAGGCGAACTCGGCCACGGCATCGAGGGCGGTCTCGGTGGCGGTATCGGCAACCCCGTGCCGGAACCCAAGGGCATCGAAGGCGGCCCCGATGCATGAGCGTCGGCTCTCTCCAACATTCGTCGCCTATAGAGACGGTGGCGAATCGATTCCGAACGCTTTTTGTACATGTACCACCTGTGTAGCTATCGTCAGCATGCGCTTTCTTTTCTCTGCGCGCATATCCACTCCACAAGCAATCCTGAATGAAAAGCACACTATGCTCCGCAACCTGAGAAGAGCCGGGAACCGAGTCGGATGCAAGTGAAAAGGCGAAAGAGGCGTTTAGGGCGAAAGAAGGAAGGGGCATTACAACTTGTCGGCGAACCGCTTCAACAACCGGTCCTCGACTCCCTTGGCGACCCAGCTGTACTCGACAATGTCGAGGTTCTCGCGTTCGGCGCGGAACATTTTCGAGTAGTCGGGTCCGGGCGCGCCGGGCATCTGAGGCGGCGGAGCGGGACCGCCGGCGGGACCGCCGCCTGGCCCTGACGCGGTGGCGGCCATCATCGGGTTCATGGCGGCCATGTTGTTGGCTGTGGCAGGGGGCAAGAAGCGTTGTGAGTCCAGAGGCACGGATCTGGCAGCCGAAGGAGAAAGCGGTGTTTTCTCTCCCCCCTCGGCACAGTTAGCAGGGCTCGCACCAGCGACGACTCACCACTCATGCCATCTCCGAGCAAGAGTTGGTACACGGGCGAAAGGCCAAACATGCATAAAAAGTACCACGACGTGCCGGAGCACCAGCTCGCGTCGAGGCCGGTCAGGATCGCGGGTGGCACGCCGCGCTGGAGGAGCTCTTTGAAGCGGACGGGGAGCGGGAAGGGGATGCGAGCTGTACGTCGGCTCGGCACCGGGCTGCAGCGTGTCAGCTTTCCCTCGGGTACAAGGATCGCGGTCAGACAAATTTTGGTTTCCCAGGCGACGCACCGAGGAGCGCGGGTGGGAAGAAGCGGTTGACAAGGTACATGGTCGCCATCTGTGTGTACAATAAGTGAGGGCTATAGCCATGGACTCGAGCACCGGCTCTGGCTTTACGCGGCCTCGAGAAGTGCAGGCACGCACCTGAGGGATGAACCCGGCCGCCTGCTTCGACATCATGTCCTTCAAGCCGTCGAGCATGGCTTCGGTCGCGGCCGGGTCCTCGAGCGGGTTCGGCTTCGGTGCAGCGGTGGTCCCCTCGGGCGCGGGCGGTTCTTTCAGGAACGAGCCGTTTATGTAGTTCTCGGCGAGGTGGCTTCGGAGGGCGACGAACGCGGCCGGCGGGAGGTACGAGCTGTGTGCGCGGAGGAGTTGACCGCGGGTGATGGCGCGTCTGAGAGGGCTCAAGAGGTCAGTGTCCAAGTGAGCCTTGCAGAAGAGGGAGGGCATGCGACGCACTGTTCCCTGACGGCGAGAGGAGGTTGCGGTTTCGGCGGCGCGTCAAAGTACTTTGCGATGACGAAGCGTGCGACGCCGCTCAGCACGACGACGAGAGTGAGCGGGAGGAGGACCTTGTCCCGGATGTCTGTGCGTGGTTGGCCATCACGAGGAGTAGTGAGCGATGAGCGGTCCAGAGGGGGAGGAGAAGGGGGAACTGACCTGGGTTGAGGGTGAGGTCGGGCCCTGGACCAGCATACATCTTGTAGGGCACTGCACTACTAGCCATCCTTGTGCTCGGCAGTCGACTGGACGCGGTCAACGTCGATCCGCCGCCATCAGTCCGAGTCGAGTCGAGTCGAGATCGAACTCTCGACAGTCTGCTCATCACTCGCTCGCTGTGAGAACCCTTGGCACGATGCAGACGCTGCACGGGGACGCACAGCTACAGCCAGACTCGGACCGCGCGTCCATGTCGACCCGCGCTGCTTCACTCGCCGCCGCCGGACCAGACCCGCCCGTCGACTCGCCCCCGCCGCCTGCTCATGCTCCTGCTCGCGAACAACCAGACCACTTTTATCCGCCGCAAAAGGGGTACATGGAACCCTCGATTCGCAGCCGGCGCTCGTCCGGAAAAGATCCCCGCCGTCGTCGTCGTCCCTCTCCTGACGTCGACGGAGAACTGTTTCCGCCCGATCCGAGACCGTGGCCGACCCGATCGCTCCTGTACCAGTACATGCCCTTCCGCGGCATGTACCACGACGTCAAGCGGAGGTTGCCCTTCTACTTCAGCGACTGGTACATCGCCTTCCTCCCGCAAAACTGGGAACGGGTCGTCGGCGCCACCATCCGCATGTACTTTCTCAAGTCGGTCCCCGTCCGTGCTCCCTTTACGGGATTCCCCGTCACTGACTGGATACTTTACAGTCTGATGCCGTGCCTGGCCTACATCATCGACATGTATGTCCGGACCGACGGGACGTACGGCGTCAACGAAGGCATCCTCTCGTCCGCCATCGCGGCGCTCGCGTTCGCCCTCTTCTCGGTCCAGCCCCTCACCATCGTCGGCGTGACCGGTCTCATCAACTTGTTCAACTACACCACCTACGACATCCTCGACAGCTACGACGTCGATTACCTCCAGTTCCAAGCTTGGGCGCTCATGTACGTCTCTTACCCCGTCGCTCGCTCGCAGGGAGAAATACTGACCGAGACCACCGCACAGCTGGGCTGCTATAATGCACTGGATCATTGCCGTGTTCAATATTTGTGACTATACGCGCTTCGTTACAGACATGACGAGCGAAAGTTTCGGACTCTGTACGTCATCTTCTCGTCGGTGCCTGACCAAGTCTGGCCCCCCACTCTAATCGCCTTAAATTTCCTCCAAAACCAACTACATACAGATGTCGGTGTCATCTATGTACAAAAGGGCATCGAACTTCTTGTGTACGAGTTTGATACGGGCAACGGACAAGCGGGTTGGCTCGCCTGCCTTGTCGCCGTGCTCTTTGCGCTCGCCGTCTACTTTATAGAAGGCACCGGCTTGCAGCCCTTTGGACGTAAGTATCATCTGCTCGTCTTGGATGGCTAGCCGATCCGCCGTGACTAGCGAAATGACGATTTCACGCGCGCGAAAACAGCGTTCTGGTTCCGCAAGTTCTTGATCGACTACTCGTTCGCGGCCGCCATCATCTTTTTCACCGGCTTTGTCCACATGTAAGCTCTTCTCTTTGGTTACTCCCGCCCAAAAGCAGCGATGAACGCTGACTCACGGCGTGGCTTGAAACAGTCCCGGCTGGATCCAGGACTCAGAGCTCGAAAAGTTGCCCATCTTTGCAACCTTTCAGCCCACACTCGAGTGAGTATATCGTCCGCGGAGGAAGGCAGCCTGCCACGGGGGCTGACACCTCGTCGTGGGCGCCCTTAACAGTCGCAACTGGGTCGTCCCGTTCTGGAACTTGCCCGTCAAATGGGTCTTTGTCGCCTTGCCTTTCGGATTCCTCGTCACACTCCTCTTTTACTTTGACGTGAGTCTGCGCTCTACGCGAGATTTGTCGTGCTTGTCCCTCAAAATGCGAGACTGCAGGAGTGATCGGGCTAAACCCCGTCAATTCTCCTCTACGCAGAACAATGTCAGTTCCGTCATGGCGCAGTCTCGCGGCTTCCCCGTCAAGCGCCCCGCCGGCTTCCACTGGGACTTCTTCCTCCTCGGCTGCACCACCTTTGTCGCCGGGATCCTCGGCCTCCCCGCTCCGAACGGACTCGTGCCACAAGCGCCGGTCCACACCGAAGCGCTCTCGGTCACCGAACTCGTGCCGGAAGAGGCGCCGCTCGCCGAGGGTGGGTTCTTTGAAGGCGATGTGAAGCAGGCGAGGCGGGAAGCGAGGGAACAGAGGCGGCTGAGGGGCGAGGAACGGAAACCCCTCCGCGTCGTGCGGACTCGCGTCGTCGAGCAGAGGGTGTCCCACTTTGCTATGGGCGTGAGTCGCACTCGTTTCTGTGTGATTTCCGAGCCTTGTGGGCGATGCGGCACTAATATAGTCTTCGGACCCCTCGTCTGCAGCTCTTGATCCTCGGCACCATGTCGCGACCTCTGCTCGTCGTGCTGTAAGTGTTTAACCGTGTCCGCCTGGATGGTCCAACTCCGGAGGGACCCGTCTCTCGACGGACATAAAGCCGCTTTATACGCGGTGCTGACTGCTCCCTCCGCAGTGGCCTGATGGCGCGCTCCATGTTTGCCGGCATTTTCATCGTCGTCGGCTGGGGTTCGATCGAAGGGAACGGCATCGTCCACAAAACACTGTACTTGTTCCGCGATCGCCGCATGACGCCCACCAACCACCCGTTGTACCGCATCTCGAAACGCAGCATCGCCGAGTTTGTCGCGATTCAGTGGATATTTTTCGCGGCCATGATTGCCGTCTCGGAGACGATCGGTACGCTTTTCCTCAGTCTTGGGAGCCAGGCGTTAGTGATTCGCAAATGACTGACTCCCGCTTCTTCGCGTTCGCCTCGACAGCGGGTATCTCGTTCCCCATCTTCCCGCTTGCGCTCATTCCTGTGCGCCACTTCATCATCCCCAAGCTCTTCACCCCCGAGGAGATCGCCGCCCTCGACGCTCCCACTGCCAACTCGCCCGCAGTGCTCGTCTCGCTCGGCGGGCCGCTGCAGCCCGAACGAGCCTCAACCCGACGAGCGGCGCGGCGTCCCTCGTTCGCGAGCGGACTCAGTACGCAGCGGAGTCACTATGACGGCGACGGAGACGACGGCCTGCGGAGACGACCGAGTCATGGAGAATTCCCGTCGCCCGGCGACGAAGAACAGTACTTCGATGACGAGGAAGAGGCGGAGGTCGAGGCGGCGGAGGAGCGCGAGCGCCGATTGAGGCAGCACGACGTGCAAGGCGGGATGTCCGGCTTGCAGCGGGTCATCTCGATCAAGCGGTAGAGATTCAGAGGAGACGATGCTCTCGTCCGGCATATAAACTCGCCTCGTGTATGACTAATAACTTATCCTCGAGTTTCACGTGAGATGTGCGGAACCGCTTCGGAAGTCACCGAGAAGGACCTCTGTCGCCTTTCGGCTGTGGCGATTTGCAGCGCTTTGTACGCGACCGGCGAAAGCGCGCGCGAATGTGTAGGAATGCTGCCCGGAGCCAACATCCGGCGGCGATTGCGGCCGCTGCTTTCTGCGTCCTCGTCCGTGTAGCCTCCCGCTCTCTAAGCATCTCGCGCCTCTCGTGAAAGATGCGCGCGGTCATTCAGCGAGTGACTCAAGCGTCTGTCACGGTCGACGGGCAGGTCGTCTCGAGTATCGGTCGAGGTGAGCCGTAATTTCTCCCCCACCCGATGCCGCGGATTACGGATTCTCATGCTCGAGGAGCTGTCGCCCAAGGCTGCGAGCTCTCTGGAGAAGCAGCGACAACGTCCTTCCTCCAACTGGGCGCATCCCGTCGGAGCTGACAAGCCAGCCTCTCGCAGGAATCCTTTGCCTGATCGGAATCTCGACGACCGATACGGCGTACGAGTCGACCTGGCTCGCGTCCAAGCTGCTGGGGCTCAAAGTCTTTCCCGAAGACAAGGATGGCGAAGTCTGGGGGTGGAAGAACAGTGTCGTCGATGCTGGCTACGAGGTCCTCTGCGGTGAGTTGCCGACCCGATGATGCCCCCAATGACCGATCACGGTCTTTCCAGAAGCTGACTGGACACGCGTGCGCACAGTCTCTCAATTCACTCTCTACGCAAATCTCCGGATGGGCAGCAAGCCCGACTTCCACGGTGCAAAGGTAAGGGGGGGTTACCCCCGCAGGCGCTGCCTGGTGGCGGAACCTCTGACGATGTTCTTCTGCTCACGCATGGGGTTTCTCTTGCTCCAACAGGGCGGAGACGATGCGCGGCAAATGTATCACGACTTTCTGGAGGACCTCCGGACGAAATACCAAGCCGACAAGATCTTTGACGGGAAGGTGCGCCTCATATGCGAAACTAGTCGAGTCCGCTTTTTAGATGCTGATTCCTGCTCGTCGCCGTAGTTCGGAGCCATGATGGATGTCCAGCTCACGAATGACGTGAGTCTGAGAAGGATTCCGTTTACATTGCGAGGGCCGACCGGGCGCCACGAGCTCGACTGACGAGTTTTCTTTGTGCTGTCGAAACGCAGGGCCCTGTCACGCTGATCCTCGACTCTGCGACGGACGCGCCCGCTCCACCAAAAGCCAAGACACCCCTCACCGCCGAACAAAAGGAGCGTGCGAAAGCCAAAGTGGCGGCAAGGCAAGATCGCGCCAAGCAACGACCCAACGGATCTACGACGACCGCCACCGCTGCCGCATCGAAGGACGCAACGACGACAGCAGCCATCAATTCTGGTGTGGCAGCGTTGACCGAGGAGCGGCTGATCAACGAAGCGGAGGAGAAGAGTCGGGAGCTCGCAGAGTCGTTCAAGATTGCCATGACCGAAAGCTATCCATAGCAACCGATCTTGCCTCCTTCGCACGCACATAGACCTTAAAACGTAACCCGTACTCATGTTTGCATATACACGTCTCTATTTCTAACTTCTCGATCGAGAGCCTCTTTCACTCGAGGAACTTTTCGACGACGTCGAGCCACTCTTTGGCAGCGTCGACCATCGGCAGGTGACCGGCGCTCGGGATCTGTTCAAACTGGGCATCGACGCCGTCCGCCACGAGCTTGTCCTTGAGGCCGCTGAGCACGCCGGGGAGCGCGCCGTCCCGTTCGCCGGCGACGAGGAGGACCTTCTTCTCCTTTAGCTTGTCGGCCAGACCGGGGTAGACGTCGTAGCCTTGCAAGGCTGCCGCGCTCATAGCGAAACCTTCGATCGGGGTGGTGGCGATCATGTCGTGGATGTAGAACTCGCGGCGACCACCGACGTTGAACTCGCTCGTCGAGCCTTGCGGGAACCACCGCGGGACCGTCACGTCTGCGAGCGGGACCATCGAGTTTTTCGAGCGCGCGAGCTCGATCCGCTCGTCCCAGGCTTTCGAGTTGGCAGCGGGCGAGGTCGCCTGCGTGTCGCACGTGACGAGGCGCGAGAAGAGCGCAGGGTGGTTGTGCGCGAATGCCAACGTGGTGGCGCCGCCTTGCGAGACGCCGACGACGGCGTGGATCGGGGTCGGGATCGAGAGCTTGTCGAGAATGACGGCAATGTCGTTGGCGAGGACCTCGAGCGTGCACTTGTTTGGCGGAACGGACGACTGGGCAACCGAGAGACACGCCATCAGTCAGATCTGACACCGAAAGCCTCCAATCAACAGCCTGGCAAAGTTTGAAAGACGCACCTTGCCGTGCCCGCGCTGGTCGTACGTGATGAGGTTGTACTTTTTGCTGAGGCGCGGGAGGACACCGTCCCACATCTTTTGGTTCGTCATGAGCGAGTTGACAAAGACGAGCCACGGCGCGTTGCCGCCGTTGACGCGCTTGGCGACCTTGACATGCAGCTTGACGCCGTCTTCGACCTCGACGTCGTGCTCGGTTTGCTCCGTCTCGGGCAAGGGGACGCTGACGTCGCCCATGTCGCCGACGTCGAGCGTGACGAGCAAGCGCGAGACCATGTTGTAGGTCGCCGTGACGGCCGTCACTTCGAGCAACTGCTGGTCGTCCTTGAGGAACTGCTTCAGCTCGTCGAGGCGCGACTGCGGTACCTGGACATTGTAGGTCGAAGCGTCGGCGAAGCGGAGGGCGGCGGCCTGGAAGGGCGAGAGGACGCCCGGAGCGGACGGGGTCGGCAGCGGCGTGTGCAGGTCACGGATGACGGTCAACTGTTGAGCCGTGAGGCCGGCATCGACTCCGACGTGCGCGTGGTCTGTCGAGTGGGCGGCGGATGAGTATACTTGTGAATCAAGGTCAGGATGCAAAATCGATGCGTACGGATCCATTCGAACGTGGCCGAGTTACGGGCAGCGACGCGGAGAATCTGCGCGCCCGGAAGGGTCAGAACTATGCCTCTGGCTTTGAAAGAGGGGTCGGCGCTCTTACCATGAGTTCGCGGATGTCGTCCGGGAGCGAGTTTCGGTTCCGGACCGCTCCGAGGAGAGAGTTCCATCCGCTCTGGGGAGGTCCGTGGTCAGTTGCCGTGCTCGAATTGGCTCGCGCTGTACGCGGGGAGAGGAGGGGACGGACTGCAATCTCTGGAGCGTTGAGGAGCGCCTGGTCGAGCGGGGTGAGTCCTCGTGCGCCGCGGCGTTCGCGGATGGCGTCCCCGATGGGCGAGGCTCCCTTGGCGGGGTTCTTGTACGGGATGCGCGGCATGCTCTGCGTGTCTCTTGCTGGAGGTGTAGGAGCGAGAGCGAAGAGTTCCGGCCGAGAAGTTTCATCCGGCCGAAGATGCCGAGCCGCGGCTTGCGTTCCGTCTCGCTCTACACGCCTCTCTTCTGCCCGTTTACTGCCTCGGACTCGTGCACGGTAAGCTGCAGTGAGCTGCAATTGTCCGTACAAGTCAACCGGACTGACCCTCCTCCTCTCCGCCCCCGTCACCGGGCTCTTTCATCACTCGCTGATCTCGTCATCGACTGCACTCTATCGACTCGGACACGCCCCGCAAGCTCTTGCTACAATGTCCTCCGCGCCTTCATCTCGAGCCGCTCCGGGCTACCTCTGGGTCTACAGCGAACCCGGAAAGTCGGCCACCCTCGAAGAGTTCCAAGGTCCGTCTCCGATTCCGGCCGGATTGGGTCCCATGTGTGTATGCGGACAGCGCCGACTGATTCCACACCTACCCGCCCTGTAGACTGGTATGACAACGAGCATGTCCCGCTCCGAATGCAGCAGTGCGTTTCTCCCTCCGTACCCCCTTCTCCCCTCCCGGCCGTCATGGAACCTGTCCACAAAGGCTGACTCGCCCCCGCCCACCTCGGGCCAACGGTGATTGTGTAGCATTCCCGAGTTCGAGACCGGGGCCCGGTACCAAGCCGCCGACGGACTCACGCCGGGTTGGTCCGCCGCGTACGACATCCGGTCCGTCGCCCTCTTCTCGGACCCCAAGTACACGCGCCTGCGCGCGAACCGCTCCAAGCGCGAAGGCGAACTCGTCGCCCGCCTCGAGGTGCTCGACCGCCGCACGGCCGAAAAGTTGGGAGAGACGAGCCCGCCGCCGCCGGCGAACGAGGCGCCCGCATTCGTGTTGACCCTGGCTGGCGACGAGCGCCCGGACGGCCACAAAGACCTCGAGCGGTTCAAGGACGTGAAAGGCTGGAGGCGGAGTCACTACCACCACGTGTACGACTCTCTCATCATCGGATACGGTCGGCAGCCGGAGAGCAACGTCGCGCCCAAGTACGCCGTCATCCACGGTCAGTCCATATCTCTGGCTCTTGACTCGAGCTTGTCACGGTCTCTCTTCACGATGTGGAAGAGAGAACCCGTTGCCGACGGGGATAATGGCCGCTGGTAGCTGACATTCCTGCATCGTCGCGCGCGTAACAGAGTTCGACACCGAGGACTATCTCGAATCACCGGTGTACAAGGAGGCCACCGAGGGCATCAAGGAGGTCCGCAGGTGGAAGCTGTACAAGGCTACTCCCAACACGGCCCCGGCGGACGCCTAGGTGGGACACGTTGTAGGTGGACTGTGGGACAAGCAGAATAGATTTTGTTACGACAGGGTCGGAGGGCACGAGGACGAGTGAGGGGTCTAAACCAAAAGACTGAGAGGATGTGTGTACATCAGGATGAGCGGAAAGGTAAGGTCGTGAGAGCTGGTCGGTGTTTTTGATGGGCGTTTCTTGATCAGAATTGGAACTCGCGCGCCCAAGCATCGACGACCAGGGCGCCCTTCTCGTGCTGCTTAAAGTTCGCATCCCGCCTCACGATCGCGCCATGGGACCAGTAAACGTCCGGCATGTGGACGAGGTGCTTCCGCAATTGCGGGATCGCGTTCAGGTGCTCGAGTTGGAAGAGCTGAGACTCGGAGAATTCGGGATCGGTCGGCGGGCGCGGGTCGCGAGGTCGGAATCGGACCGGCTTGGGCGTGCAAGGAGGCGTCGCTGCTGCTACTTTCGTCCGAGGGGAAAGATCTATAGCGGCCAGAGTCGAGCTGGAAGAGCGCGAACTCGCAGTTGCGGCGGATTGGGCGCGCTCGGTACCGCTTTTGACCGGTCCATTTGCTCGACTCATCGGGTCTCCGCGATCGCCCTCTTCTTCTTCCTCGTTCTCGGCGCTCTGTACCTCCTTCCCGGCGTTCTGCGCCTCCTTGTCCTCCTCTGTGCCCCCGTCCAACGCAGCCGCATATTCCGGATTGTCCACCGCCGCCCTCTCGACCAACTCCTCGAGCTTGATCCCAACTCGCGCGAGCCACCCGTCGGTGGTCCCCCCTCCAATCTTGGTCTGCGCCGACTTGATCCGCCACTCGGACTGCTTCGCGTGGACGAGGGACCGCGTCGCGAGGAAACTGACCGCGACGGGCCAGATGACGGGCAGGAGGCTGATCACGACGAGGGCTTTCGGACGCGAGACGGGGTAGGTAGACGGGCGGAGCGGCGGAGGGAGCGAGAAGCGCAACGATCGTGTTCGCGAGGAAGTGTTGGAGACGACGACTGCGCTCGGATCGGCAGGTTCCCCTCCCTCGTCGGAGGTGGTGAAGTATAACGCCAGTATTGGTGTACCGTCTTGGAAAGACCTGCGGCGCCAGTCGTCGTTAGCGAAAAGTGTCGCGGCATCAGGCTTTCGGGAGGGCTCACACTTCAAGCCCACCCCTTGACAGATCCATCACTTCTGCAATCGGCTCCCCAGCAGCTTCTGCCGCTTCGATCGCTTTGAGTCGGGCGAGGGCGAACTACGGGTGCGATCCTGATCAGTCTAGCTCTAGAGCGAGAAATCTAAACGACACAACCCGAGGGAGCTTCGTACCGGATCGTGAACTTCGAGAGCGGCAGTACAAAAAGGCACAGAACGGTCGTTCATGCTGCCCGTCACGATTCCGTCAGCCTGCGGCAACTCCCGCGCCTGGAGCTGAAGGAAAAGAGCCGCTCACGTGTTTGCGTAGATGTCGACGCGCGCGAATTTGCACAGAGCGCGGTAAAAGCTGAACCTCGGGTCCGCCATGACCTTGAGCAACGGCTGGCGGGCTTCGGTTTGGGTAGGCGAACCGGTCCCTGTACCGCTGCCAGCAGAAGGGGATTTGGCCCCGCTCCCGCCCTTGGTCACCTTGAATTCGCTTGAAAGGAAGCTGTCGCGTTCGTACAGCTGTTGACCCGTCCGGGAGAGCAAGCGGCTCCCGAGGTAGCGGAACCAAGACGGCCAGAACCCGTCGTAGCGAGGCATACCGATCGCGGGCGAGGCGAACGTGGTAAAGTTGACGGGTTCAATCGTCGAGAAAAACGACGGCGAGCGCGAGTCGAGAATGCCGAGGGCGTAGCGGGCGACGACGCCACCGAGAGAGTACCTGCGCCGTCCGCCGTCAGCAATCAATCGCGTCCACTTGAGAAACATCTTCCGAAGACTGACCCGACGATGCTGAACTTTTCAACCGTCCCGCCTTCTTCGCTGGCTATCCGTTCGACCTCGGCGTCGATCTCCTCGACGACCCGTTCGGCGCAGACATCGAAGCCGTCGTACAAGTGGCCGGACGAGGTCGAGTTGGCCGCAGAGACAAAGACGGCGAGTTTCGTCCCGGAGTCTCGTTGCGAGTCGGCTTGTTGCAGAAGCGAGTCCTTGAGGTAGGCGACGTGAGCGGGGGAGCCCCACAGACCGTGGAGTATGACACAGAGGTGCACTGCGCCAGCTTGGGCTGCGCTGGTCCCGTTCGTCGTGTTTGTGGCGGCAGCGTTGAGCGAGACGTCGTCATCGCTGCCCGCCGCAAGTGAAGCAGAGCGCATCGTCGTAGCAGACTGCCGATGGCGACGCCGAGCAGGAGGAGGTTTTCGACGAGGCAAGACCAGTGAAAAATACAAAGCGAGCTGCCATGGACAGCGAGTCGAGGATCGTCTCGGGCTTAAGCACTCTGCCCGAAGCCCGGTGCGTCAAGATCGGGAGGAGCACATATACAGGGGCTTGAAGCTGGAGGAGGAAGGATCCTGAGCAGCTTATAGTGCAGGGGCCAGCCTCTAATCGAGAGCATTTCGTCACACGTAGGTACCCCAGGGCGGTCAGAAGAGGAGAGAGGGCGCCACCAAAGATGCGCGTGATTGTGCTCTCGGCACCCGCCCACGAGTCGCTTGATGCAGCATACATTGCAGATTTGATACGATAAGACTCTCGAGACACACAAACAAAGATTCTGCATAAAGTAACGCGCCGTGGGAGCGGGCGGTCGAAACCTCATCATCACGCCTAGTCCTTCTTCATCCGGGCGGCAACGTTGTCCGGAATGGGCTTCCAGGGCTGTTTGGATCGTACACGCGAACATCAGTCACATGTTACCGCGGATGAGGAAGAGGGAAGAGCAGGAGAGAGAGAGGGAGAGAGAGACTGACAGCGTTGACGTCGTAGTTGGCGTTCGAGTCGACGCCGACCGTGATGTAACCGATCAGACCTTGCTGGAGGACTGCATTGTGAAGCAACCGATAGGGTCAGACTCGGTCAACCTTGTCAAGACTAAAAGGAGAGAGAGACTCACCGGCTCCGACCTTGAGAATCTCAAACTCGGGGTTGTAGCCGTTGCCGTGGGCGTCATGGTAGATGTCGAGCGAGTCGGCCCAGTTGCGAGTGCGACCCCACTTGTTGGCGATCGGGTTGGTATTGTACGGCCAGATCTACGAACGGTCGCGACATGGGATGAGAGCACTAAATGGTCAGCATATGTGCGGGATCGCCAAGCCAGAGCATTTCTGATCTGCTGGCCGTAAGGCACACTGCGGAAGGGGAAACTACTGACCTTGTCGACCTGCATGTTGATAGAGTCGGGCACAAAGAGCTGGCCGGTGTGGAGCATGCGGTGGGACCTGAACGTGCCGTTCTTGAGCGGTTCCCACTCGGTGTGGACTCGGAGGTGGACGTGAGTCGCGCGGCCGGTGTAGTAGCCCGGGAAGATGGCTGTGGTGGAAATCTTGGTCAGCGCGAGGTTCCTTCTCGATGTAAAGACAGATGCAAGGGGCGACGAGCGGAGGAGAGCGGGAAAGTCGGACGCACAGGAGAATTGGGCGAGACCGTTCTCGTTCGTCGGCCACGCTCCGCGCAGGAACGTCTCGTGGTCGTTCGTCCGCGGGTACTTGCTCAGCAAGCCCTTACGGGGTCCCTCGGTCGCGGGACCTTCCCACTTGAGGATCGGGTCCTGGTCCGGGTGGCCGGCATAGTGTCCGGTCGTGTTGGCGTGCCACAGGTCGACGAGCACGTTCGGCATCGGCTCGCAAGTGTTGACGTCGATAATGCCGACATCCATGAACTGCCAGGTGCATGAGTGTTCGTCAGCGACCATTTCGCTGCAAGCGCAAGGGGCCAAAAAGAAAGACGCACGAAGGGGAATCCGAGCTGGTCCTCGGCCATGTTTTGACGGATCGGGTGACCCTCGGTGTGGTAGTACGGGCCCTCGGTAAGCATCGGGGCGACTGCAAGAGAAGCAGACCGCGCCGCGGAAAGTCAGCTACCGTTGCAGGACTGCCAGCCTCGGTTGCCGACGTTGTGTCGTGCAGACTGGTGGTGCTATAAAGCGCCCGCATACGTAGGGAAGCTAAGGAGACGTACGGATGCACGAGTGGTTGCGGATCCGCGGCTCCTCGGTGATGTGCGCGAGCAGTGTCCGCGTGATGAGCGAGTCCTCGTCGCTGCCTGCGTCTTCGCCGCCATCAACAAAGAGGTCCTTGGCGTCTGTCGGGGCTGCGCCGCCGTTGAGAACGTGCTGAGTCTGCGCGAGTGGAGTGGCGGAGGTGCTGGGTCAGACGGCGGCAGTTTCCGAGATCGGCCCTCTTTCCAGGACGGGGCATGCTCAGGAAAGGCTTTCGATAGTGTTACTCACGGTGCGCTTCCTGAGAGCCTGGTACTTTGCGATCTTGGGTCCGCAGGCGTACATCTTTTCCTCGAGCGACTGGAGGTACTTGATCCGCTCGGGCGAGTTGCTGACATCGTCGTGGGCTGTTTGCGATGCGGGCGTTGTTGTCAGTCCTGGCTGTTGCTCGAGAAACAAGAGCTGCATTGTGCCGGCCCAGTATGCAATCGTCTCGGCGATGAAAATCAAGGGGGTTGGGCGAGAGACTGACCGAATGCGGTTGAAGCGAGGGCCGCGAGGGCGAGGGCTAAAGTCGACGTCTTCATAGCTGCTGCTCCTCCTTCCCAGACAAGCTGCTAGTGTGAAGAAAAGAGAGGAGAAAGGGAAGAGCGAGCCAAACGGAGACGAGCGAATGCGGTTCCTCTTTCTGCCGCGGCTCGGCACACGCGCGGACCGCGGCTCAGCAGCTCGATCAAGCTGAAATGGCCACGTCATGCACTGCACCTTCGTACATCTGCGCTCTCTCCTCTCGTCCCAACCAAAGGGAGGCCTTGTAAAAGCTCGTGAGGAAATCGGGAAAATGAGCGCAGTCTGCGTGCGTCAGAACCCCGTTTCCCCGGTCCGTGCTCATGCTCACCGTGAATTGCTTCAGTCGCTCGGTCCGGCGTCGTCGCTCGTCAAGCTGTCGGCCGCGTCGCCAGACTCGCTCGTCTGTCCACGCGTGCACTACCTCTTGTGCGGAACGTTCAACACCATCTTTCTCTACCTCCTCGCCTTTTCGCCGTACGCGGCCAACTCCAACTCGGACCAAGTTTCCTCGCTCCAGGTGCATCAGAGAGTGCGCGGACAAGGTCCGCACCAGTATATCGCGCTCGACCATGACAGGAAAACGGCGTATGCGACAACCTGGGCGCAGCCGCCGACACTGAGCAGCTGGCAGGTGCTCGAACACGGCAGAGGCGGCGTCAAGCATGTCAACACCGTGCCCATCTGTGCGTCCTTTTCTTCCGCGGTACAAATGCTGAAAGTCAGGGCACCGGCACTGATGCACAATCGTCAAAACACAGCGGCCACGGGATCGTACTTGACCGTCTCGCCGCCTTCGCTCCCCTTTCCTCCGCGGATCTACCAAGCCGGCGGTCCCGTCGCGCAGGCCTTTGCGATCGATGAGGAGACGGGCGGGTACAGCGAGCTGATGCAGGAGGTGATCTACCTCGCCGGCGGGCAGCGCGAACTCCTCGACCCGAAGACGGACAAGACGAGGGTCGCGCTCCGGTACGGGTCCCACGCCGTCGACATTGATCCCGTCCGCAAGAGGGCTTACATCCCGCATGTGTGAGTGAGAGACTCGAGAGGTTC